>JAPMIB010000119.1:0-550012 GCA_034770305.1 Trichogramma dendrolimi | reverse complement strand
GATGCTGTACAATTTTTGCACCACGTTTTTAAACTTAAAAAAACTATCGACAGCTATTCAGGGCACCTAGCGACACCAGGTAGACGGCAAACTTCATGTTTTTAGTTTAACTAAAGGATTCTGCCGGTGCTCCTAAAATTAAAAAAATTTTTTCAAAAACGAACCGGTCTAATATCTATACTAGTAACTTTCAAACGCGCTTCGCGTGCATCAGCTTTTACAGTCGCCCTTTGAAATAGTTGATATTTTGACTGCGATTTCACTTAATTCAATTCCGATTCAAGTCAAAAGTCAGTCGACCAATCAGAGCCCATAAAAAATGGCTTCATTCTCAGGTCCATCATTATTTTAAGAGAGGATTTTAAGAGAGGATATGTATTTTGGAAATTTTTTGATTTCAGAAAAGCGATTAACAATTATGCTTTTCAGTGCCACAAAAACTGAAAAAACTGAGTCATTAACTGACTTGCGCTAAAAAATGAGTTGGTTTATGTTGGTGTAGATGATGATAAACATAAAGCAACAGTTGAAGGATTGACTCAAGAATATATTTTATGCCATAGTGAAAAAGATTACTCACGTTGATTACACTGTTGAAGAAATTTCGTCGAAAGAAAATCATGGTGTTTTTCAGCTCTTGCCGGTCTGTCATGTTTCATCATGCATTTTTCAATATTATTAGTTTACCAAATATGAGTATTCACGTAAGGAATTCGTAAAAATGTACTCCTATCTTCAAGTTATTCATTTATTATTTGTCAAGCACAACCAAAGAGGACAAAAAAATTTTATGACTTTTGTAGTGCATCATCTTGAACTTGGGGCAGAGCTCGAGCACCCCTAGTTTATTATATTTGTAAATAATGTAGTAGACTTGTAAATACATTTTTTGTAAATATCTTGTAAAAATTTTAATAATACATTTTTTCTTCCTTATCTCTATTCAATAGCAGTTAGCAACTCCAACCGATTTTCCCAATCGAATTATGACCGAGAATTACCATAGCACGTTGCTTTGTGTCATTTAGAAAAAACTATCGATATGCACAAACTCTTTTTTGCCATAAAATGATCTACTTTTTCTATTACTCAAATCACGCTAAAAACGTACCCACGAAGAATGTGCCCTCGGCGCGCATTATAAGAAAAGTACCGCTCAAATAAGTAAATGGGAAAATTCAAAATCGCATTCTAGAGCTTGCGTCTATTTTTTGGCATCTCCAATCAGGTGGTTTACATGTTACAACTAAGAATCTCCCTTTGAAAAATTCGTAAAGAAAGAATCACAAGATAATTTTTGTTGAAAATTTCGATTGAATTTAATCGCATCAATTTTTGTCATAGAACCATGCAAGTTTTGCCCAACGGTTTATACACAATCTATAGGGGAGAGCGGGGCAAGTGTAATGAGCGGGGCAACACTACTTCTTGTTTGTTTCAGTAAAAAATTTTTTTTAAAAATTTTGGTTTCACATACTATTCAAGTATACATGTTTCTATACACTGTACAAAAAAAAAGATGCGAAAAAACGTTTTTTTCGTTGTTTTTAACTCGAAACAAAAATGCGCTTCAATTATTACGAAATTTCCTTATTTCATACTTCTGTAGCTTTTCAGCTAATGATTTTTATGCTGTCGTTCTTTTTTTATAAGATTAGTAATGTCTTCACCTTTAAGAGGCAATTTTTAAAATGTCTCTAAGTGCAATATTTTATTCAATAATTAATTTTTAAGAAGACACCTCTAATGGGGTAATTAGCTTTACTCGAGCGGGGCAAGTGTGCTCCACGAAACTCACGGCAGCGCCGCGGCCGCGCGTATCTCGGTAGTCCGCTCGAGCAAACTTAACCTAAATAATCTTAATATTAACTATATTCATCCTCAATCAGATGGTATTGCGTCGTCATCGAATTCTGCTTTGTTGCCACAAGCTCCGAGCGTGTACAATATACCTGCGTCTGAGGATATTATATTTTTAGAAAATTTTGAATGTGATACTCAAGTCAAAGATGGCTTTAATAATTTTAATTTTAAGGATTCTAATCAGAATTTTCAAAATTTAGAAATAAAAAAATATTTACATCATAATGTACCTGCTTTATCTTACAATGTAGCGCCTGTGGCTGTGCCAATAGATTTTAATTGCTTTTAAAAGTACACTTGTTAAAGATAAAATATAATATGCGTTCTGAAATTGTTACAAACGTATTTACGTTCCATATACTTAAGTGTAGCAAATTGTAATGGAAATTTAATAAATTAAATTAAAGTCAATTCTATTTGTTATCATTATATAGGATGTTGGTGAAATTAAATTTTCTCTCATGAAATTACACCACAATGGGAAGAAACAACACAAAGTCGTAAATCGGTCTACAAATTGCTCGCACCTGTATCCATTTAAGTCTTGTGAACCATCATAACAATTTTGATTACTGCAATCGCCAAGATTTTTAAAATGATTAAATATATCAATCGATAAATTGTTAATTGAAATTATCTCGTGAAAATCACTATTATTATCTACTTCTAAATTAGCTACAATTTTGGCATATTCTTCACGAGTTACAACAATTTTCAATTCTTGCCTAAAATTGTAACATTCATAATTTTCATGTTCATTTTGCATCAAATTGATAATTATTTTTACTGTTTTCTCGAAAATAGCACTCTCTTTAATTGTGCTTAGATATAAAATGCAATAACAATAGAATGTTTTGATGCTATCTGTTGTAAAACATTTCAAATTCTTGATCCACAGAATAACATCTTTGACGTATAATTTTACAATGCATCTTGGCTTTGTACATTGTTGACCGACTAATGTTGCTGCATAGTAGTTGAAACTTGCCTCGTAATATTTTTTTGGAGGAATGCTATTATTCAAAACACTCGTCAACAATAATACGATCTTCGAGTTACACGGACATATAATTGAATCTGGTACGTGCACTTTTGCTTTTAACCATTCAGTAAAAAACACTTCAAAATTATCGCTATAATTATCCGATATCATTTGAGCGAAAAGAAATTTTTTTTCAAGTTTTCCACCAATGCCAATAAAACTGATGTCATCTACCAGGTGAGTGAAAAGGTAAAAAGGTTGAAAATAATTTTTGATTACGATAACTTCAATGTAATCTAATTGTTTCACTAAGTAATTATAATTGCTGACTTGCTTTGAACACCAGTAGATGACATGAAAATCGAATACTCCCAAATTTTGAATATACTTTCTGTAAAAAATATCCTCTCTCATGTCTCTTAAGGACCGCAAGACATCAGATCTAATTAATTTATTTATGCACTCCATTTTTTCCGCGTTATTATTTTCTAATTCGCCGTAGATTATTTCACTGCTTCGGAATCACTTTCTGAGTCACTGTCACTCTCGACACTTTCTATTACTTCGTTTTTGGGATTATTATTTTTGACGTGGTTTTTTAATCTATCTAACAATCCGAGCGTTCCTTTTGATTGGCCTAGATTTTGATTAACACACTCGTAAATGTTTCTTTTCTTAAGATTCATTTCAGTAGCCACGAGTTCCCAAACAAGTTCGGAACTGTTTGGCATTTTCGCACTTTCGGAAACAAGCTCTACATCCTTATCGAAGATGTAAATCTACAAAGTTTAATAATTGGTCGAATCTTTTGTCGTAATCAACACTTCCTTTCTTAGGTGGCATTTTTACGACCTATCTATCTCTTTCGATGTGTGAGGATGCTCTGAACTTAGCTCGATTCATATCTGCACTAAATCGCACGCAGCATCGCGAAAATTCGTTAGCCGCGAGAGACCGATTCTCGGAAGGAATCATAGCAGCCGAACAGCGGTGATAGAGACGGAGGCGCGAAAGAAGACGATCGTTGCTCCGAATGTGCCCGTGTCTGGACCTTCTCGACTAGTGTGCTCGTTTTGTCTTGGAAATTTGTTTTACTTATTAAGGGGTTGTTTCGTGTAATTCAATTGTTACAATATTCATCATTGTATTTAGACAAGTTTTCAACATTTTTATTTTTCTACGTAAAAATGGATTCTATTGATACACTTGAAAGTTCTGAAATGGATATTGATCTAAGCTCTGAGAGCAACGAAGTAAGTCGAAAAAAAAAAGTTTTTTTTACCCTGTATATAGTTTAATTTTATACTAAATATATATGTAATTTAAATTCAGAATAATGAAAAATCACGGAAGGTGTTTGGTCGTGCCCCGGTTAAAAGTGTCGATGAATTGTTTGCAGTAATAAAAACAAAACAAATTTTTGATGATGATGGAAAACTAATTGGAAAAAGCAACGAAGTTTGGAAACATCAAAAAGCGAGTAACGAAGTTGGGAATTTACTTAAGCCATCAACAATATACTTTTACGTAAAAGATAATTGGAATGGTTTGAAAGATCAGTTAAATGAACATTATTTGAATGATAATGAATCTGTTGCTCAAAAAATCATCAATCCCGACACCCAGGATCTAGCTATATTTCAGTGCGAACAAAAAGACGATCTTACCATTGAATTTACAGATATTGAGTGGCTTAATATAAAACCCATAGATAAACAGTTTGATAATTATACAAAAAAAACCACTTCCGGACGGATGGACGCACATTTTGTTCGAAAAATTTTACGAAAAATACCAATATCCACATGCTTTTATGTTTGGAAAAGGGTATTATTGTAAAACAACAAAAGAGATAAAAATAAGTGCCAAGTGTCATGAGTGCAAGAATATGTTCAAAGGAATTTATAAAGAGTCATCAGATAAATATGAATTTAATATTAGTACTCGAGATTCGAGTCTAATTGACCACTTCGGGAAAAGACCGATGTCTGGTCACGTAAGAAAACGTCACCAGAAAGAATTACTCCACGTCAAACCTTTGAAATTTCAAAGAAAATTGGAGAAAATCCACACAGAGTTTGGCAAAGTTTCCGGCCCTTTGGTACCCACTACTCCAGTTTTGCGGAAAGCTCGCACAAGTATCATTTTTTTTGTGTTTATACACAATCTATACCTATAACATTTCCCGAGGATTGAAATAGAGCCGCAACGCGCGTCGTCCTTGATCGAGTTGAGGCACGATTATAGTTTCTAAGGCTTTTTATCCATTGCGATTTCAACGCAGTGCAAGTGGGTTGCGATGCGCGCGCCCTGCTAGAGCATTATTATCATTATTATACATAGGCACAGGTTTTGCTCTCTCACTGTGCACTGTGCACGCTGTGTCTCTTCTCCCTCGAATAGATACACAAGCGAGGGTACATACTATCAACGTTATATAGGCTTAACATTCGCGTATATATCCTATATGTTGTATGCATGTGTGCGAGTCGTGCGAACTGCGGAGGGCTATACTGCCTGCGTGCAAGGCTACCTGCGCGCGCGCGTCTCTCTCTTCTCTCTCTCTCGCTTGCGCAAGCTCGCTCCGTCCGTCCGTACAACGCGAGCAAGAGAGAAAAAGAGTAGAGCAAAGATTCGCTGGGGGGTGTAGATCAAGAGGGGTTGCGATAAGTACATACACACACACACGCATAGATATATAGGCAGTCTCTCTCACGCATACGCGCACACGGACACACTGCAGCAAGAGCGAGAGAGAGACTATCATCTATTCATCAGCTCTCTCTTTCGAGGGCGCGCAGACACTCGCTCGCTCGCTGTGAGAGAGCAGCGCAGAGCCAACAACATATATAATACGCGCGCGGAAATGTGGGAACAATAATTACAACGCGATCGCGAATTTTCCAAAGTGCTGCTGCTGCTGCTGCTGCTGCTGTGTAGTTACACATACGTATACGTAGTGCTCTTATCGTTGTTTTCTTGGTAACTTTTTGCATCGCGCTCGCGACGCGTGAAACCCTCTGTGCGCGCTCGACTCGATGCGGCAAACCGTCGAGTCGTCTGCTCGTTTGTAATATAACGTATATAGCTCTTGAGCTTCTGCTCAACATATAACACACTACACAAGTGTCACACAAGCGTCGAAGCGAAGCGAAGCGCTGCTGCATCCCGTCCGCATTTTTGTATCGATATAATCCGTCCTTTCCGCATCGCGACACACTCGCACGGTAATTAATCATATTATACAGTACCGTGCATATACATAGCTCCATTGTCCAAGCAATATATATATATATATACACACAATCATCTTTGCACACGATTTCTACGCGTATACATATACCACACACGGTTCGGTGCAGCTTATACATACATAGTGCAAGCACGCAGAGCAGGAGCGCTTTGCTGCCGTACTGTATTGTATATATCAAGCCCCGCCAAAACTTGCGAAAATGGCGGACCAAGGCGAAAGCTGCAATCAATTGCCACCCGGTTGGGAATGCCGGTACGATGGCAGAAGTGGTCGAGCGTGAGTATAATGACATTTAAAATTTTTCAATCCGAGTACAATCGATGTAATAAGTCGCTTATAACTCATGAGATGTGTTTCCGAATGTCGTGTCCGCGCGGCGCGCCGTGCACGCTGAGAGCTTGCAATAATACGCGGCTTTGAACCTTTTTTTCCAGATACTTCATCAATCATTTCAATCGTTCCACGACATGGGAAGACCCAAGAGTGCGTTATTGGCAGTACGCTCAGTATTTACAATCTCAAAATTCAACCACTCCAAGTTCAATCACAACAGATCACCCAAGCGAATCGCTACCCCTGCTGGTATGTTGAAGACACTTGCGCATGCCTCTTTATTTATAAATAAAATGACAAGAATTGTGCATAGAGTTTATATAAGGCTGTATATTAACTATTGCCTATGCATAAGTCATTATATCTTCACCAATAAAAGGTGATTCGTTAAGTGTATAATGTGCGTATTGATGGTTTTGGTATTATTTATGATACTAATGATTCACAAATGTAAATAAGTATAATTATCTGGATTGTGCATGCCTGTAATAGTGTGTAAATGTGTGAGATTGCATGGTTTGCAATGTATACGACTACTGCTTATTTTATTCTATTGGTGAAAAAAAATCATCTCTTACGCATCACCTGTGACTATGTATTAATTTATCTCTGAATAACTATCTACTCTATCCTTCAACTGTGTTTGAACGCTATATTCTTTGCTGCATTTCTTTGGATTTTCATTGTATACGATGTACTCTATGATGTACTACCAGTCAAGTGGAAGCACTGCGATTAGACATATAACATATTCTGGAGCTCACAGAGCTCTACAAGTCTATCCAACTCCTACGCCTTATTCTAACCCACAGCTTGCATTCTTACCTCCAAGTTTGAAGGTAGGTAAATGTGGCACTTGGGTTTTCTATGTTATGCGATTGCTTAGTGTCACTTCTTTTCTTTGTAGAGTTGTTTTTTTCATAGTTCAGAAATGATGGGAAGAATTTTTTAATAATGAAATTTATATAATTTCCTAGGATCTCAAAACGCCAATATCGACACGTTCTGTAAGTGGCTTGACAAACAGACTGGGTGATCTGACAATCGGCTCACCCACTCCAATCAGAACGGAAAACAGCTTGATCCAGAATACCGACATCGAATTACAAGTGGCAAAAATCAACACCATGTTCCCCACAGTATCCGACACTCATATTCGACTCCTTCTAAAAAAGTAAGTCCACCTCCAATTACTCATAATTTCATGGGGTGATCGCTTTTGATATTTTTTCCACTCAATCTCCATCAGATTACTAACGCTTGATGTGTATTAATTTTGATTTAAAAAAAAATCGATTCAAAACTGCTCGAAACTAACAAACTAATATATTCAAATAACAAAAATAAAAAAAGCTCACTGCCCCCGCGAGACAATCGCTCAGTCCACATAGCTATAATGTTTGTGCACAGGTACCATAACAGACCAGCGCTGGTCGTCAGCGCTCTCCAGGTCGAGAAGAATCCTCTGTGCCAGCCAGGACCCTGCACGCCGATCGGCGTGCACTCGAGCTACTCGTCGATACCGAGATGGCACCTGCCGGCTCAGGCCATCCACGCCGCACTGACGCTGAGCCCGCCGATTCGAGGCTTAAAACCGATCACGCCGCATTCCCCAAAAATGAAACTTAGGTTCATTGATGTGTTGAATTTATATGTTGAATGTTAATTGCTAGAACAAGTCTTAGTTATCGACTCGTATAAAAATATGAAATACTTCCCGGTTCCTGTTTAGTTTTGATTTATCGTTGGATCATTTAACATAGCCCAACAAAAGTCACAATCATTTATCTGCACGATCATCTGTAAACATTTTTTTTTAATAACATCGATCACGAATCAGTCATCATCAATGTTATAGATTTATGTAGAAAGCTTACAAACATTTGTTCTAGTTTGTAACAGAATATGTTCATTACTTTTGCTTTTACCAAGATAGATTTTTATTTTTTTCTCAATCCCAATTCTTTTCAGTTTTATCCTGGTTTACAGTATCTTATAGAAGTTGAGTCTCATCAATTTTGAAAAATGTAGATAGGTTAGTCAAGTTGATTATGATTTTATACATTATTTAAATTGAAAAATATACTTTTTATCAATCAAATTTTATAGACGTGCTATTTGCGAGAGGATATACTTGTGGAATGAATCAAAAATGTTTTTGTGAAGTTTATCTCACGAGCACGCATTTGTTTATCCTTCGCACGCGTGCATGCATATAAATTTCCATATAAAACTATACTCCTCGAGTCTCGTGAATACAGAAATTAAATGAATTTTTTACATCACAGGTACCTCAAAGGCATGTTCCCGAAAGTCGACGAGTACATACTGCTCGATTCCTTGGAGCAGTCCGATAACAACGTTCAAAAGGCCACGGACAGACTACTCGAAATGGGCTACGAGAAACGTACTTCTGCCGCACCTTCGAGGTGTTACTACCCTAAAAAACCAGAAAAGGTACTCGATATCAATTTACTGAATTGTTTTGAAGTAATGCGATTTTAAAGCTCGCAATTGAACTTGTAGCTTCCGGCGTTACTACCTGCTCCTACTCCTACGCCGCCTCCACGTATGAAATCGATCGAAGAAAAAAATAAAAGTAAGTCTCGTATTATTACTTCTGTTGTGAACAGCTCATTGAGATACCGTGTCTTTTTTTTCAGTGAAAAATCGATTGATGAGAAAATTCGAAGCCGTACCGGAAAAAGTCATATGGCTGGCTTGGACAGTGTGGATTACGACGAAGATCGTGCCGCTCACATTCTTGACATAATGATTGCCGAAGAAGCGATCAAACCCTTGAACACGTCCAGTAGTCAGAGGCAAGTTTGGATTTTGGTTGAGGATTCGTTTTTAAATAAATGTTCATTGAATCACGTTGAACTTACAGTAGTAACAGAAGCGATGATAGGAAAGATCATCATCCAGTGACCGAAGCTCTGAAATTAACCGCGTCACCCATAAAGAGAATAACCAAAAATGATGTGGACATCGAAAAATCAAAACGGCCGAAAACCAAAAGTGAAGTTCCTAAGTGAGTTTCCGCTTAATTTAGTTCAATGGTTTTACTTTAATTTTTCAATTCTTAATAATTATGGTAAACATTTTTAGGGTTTCAAGAGGAACGAGTACAGCCGAAGATAACGATTATAAATCTCCCTACCTTACGAGGCCAATGGGTCCAAATCCAGATTTAATCAAAGGAGCGGATAACGATATACTTCTGTGAGTAATCAGTATCTGAATGTCAATATTCTGACTATAATCGAGTTTTTCATTTTGTCCTTGCAGACCAGATTATGCGCCTTGGTCTGGACCCGATCCTTCGAACTTGCTGAAGAACACTTACACGAGATCCGTCGCGTGTGGCAAAGACACGCAATTAGCCAATGGTACATCGAATCTAGCTAAAGGTTCCAGTTCAGAACTACGTAAAGGACCGTTACGAGGATTAGCCCAAGGTTCAATTTATTCTCAAAGAATTTCTACGGGTGTTGAGAGTCGAGGTGAATGAAATACTCTTAGCTGTTACTTTCAGTTCGATTTTTTTTGATTCATTGATTTTTAAATTTTAGGTAGAACTTCGAACCAAACCAATTCGTGATAACTACCTACTTCCTCCGTGATTTGCATTGGTGAGAGCAGTAATAGTATTCGTGAATTGGTTTCGTTCAAATTTCCACCGAAAGCTTATAAAAAGTGCAACAATAAGTCGACAAGTTCTTATTTTTGTATAAAAATTTCTGCTCCGTTTTATTGGTATAGCTGAGTTTCGAAAGTTTCAAATGGTTTATCGTTAATGCATACAATTGAACATGTATGCGTAGCAAAAATCAATTAGTATGAATACCAATAATGGGTAATTAAAATCTCTTATTTTTTATAAAAATATTTTTTAAAACTTGTGTAAGTGTACATCAAAAGCCTCTCAACATCATATTCCATTAAAAAAAAATTAGGAAAAATTGTAAAAAAAATTATTAAACTTTCGTGTGCAATGTAGATCGATCTTAGGGTATTGCAAGTGACTCTCGTATCTTTTGAATCAAACAGATACTTTTTCCTTGAAACTTGCTAAACAAACTCTGAGACGATGAAAATACTCCCTTTTCTTATTACTACCGAATTATAATACGGCAATGATAAGAATCTAGTCATAATGTAGGCAGAATTGACTTATTTTCAACAGTATTATTTAAACTAAAAAAAATCTAACTATTAAGATCTTTCCATTAGCACATACATTTATATACTACACTAGTAAGCAGATATTTTAATAAAAATCAATCAATACTGCACGTTTTTAATGAGTGAACACTTTAACATAATAGTAAAGAATGGATCTGCTACTGGAAAGAAATGCTAGTATGTACATACATATGTATACTGTTAAGATTATGAAATCAGCAGTGTAAAAGTATTTAAACGAATGATACCTTTTGGAGAAGACCTCAATCCTAAATTAAATACATTGTTTAAATAATTTATTGGTGATACACCCACGCGAGATGAAGTAAATGTGAAAGTTACTGAGAATATTATTCATTTAAGAATTTTAAAGTGTAAAATGAATTAGTTGTGTGCAAGAAATAAAAAAAATATGAAGTTTCTTGATAGAGTGTACAATTGTACAAATTGTAATTTTTACATAGAATACTTTTCCAAGCTGTTAAAGTATTAATGTTTACAAACGCCTCAATAGAAGCAATGTTTTGTAGAGAAAATTTGCCAAACAATAGGACAGTAATAAAAGAATTTTTTCTCAATAAACCAAATAGAAGGAAAAATATAAATTAAAGAAATGTGGCTTTTTAAACATACTCAAATAAGAAATGAATAAAATTCATGCTAAAATTTGCGCTTGTTATTTGTACTTTACGTACAAAATAGTTTCTCATAGCTTGATTCAAATATCCTGCCTTTTGAAAAAAGTGAATAATGAATTGATAGCAGATTACAGGCTATGAATTAAAAGTAGATTTGAGCTATTTTTATAGCTTTTCAACTTTTAAAACAAAATACTAAGAGCAAAAAGATATATTTTGACTACTTTTTAGCTAATAACTCAAATCAACTGATCTAAAACGTCCACTTGAAAAAGCCATAAGTGTAATTGGTATTGCATGTAGCTTGTACTTGAGTAAGTTAAATCTATTTATTGTAGTTAAAATCAAATTTAACTAAAATATAGTAATTGTTTTTTTAAATCAATGAAAAATGTAAAACAATTGTATGAACCTCGATTCAACTGTTAGCACATTCAGTATTATTATGCAAGTATTACATATTTATTAATTTATTAAAAAAATTTGATTTACCTGTCAGTATGTGTGTATGTAAAAACATCGTAAGTCAATATATACATCAAAAACTGTATATTCTTATAATAATAGTGTAATTGAGATGCCAAGTTTTTTGAATTTAATTTTTGAATATACTGAAAGTATTTTTGTGTAATTGTACAACGTGTCCATGATGAAATAATTAAGGATGCACTATGTTAGTGCTCTAATCGTCCAAACAGATCTTGTAAGCAAAGTCTATATATTTTTCGTAATTAAAATTATCATTTGATCTCACACACTTATTAATTACTCACTTGAGAATTTTTTGTTAAAATTACTATTATATCAAGATTTTCTGTTGTTTCAAGTTATACATTGTTTATAGTAAATTTGTTTGTATTTAACTTTTAATGAAAGTTATCACTTTTAAACTCTGTAATTAAGTTATTGTACTTTACATTAAGTTAGTGTATCTAAACATATCCGTGCAATAAATGAAGTTTTAACGATAAAATAAACTATTCCTTCCATTTATCAAAGAATTCAATATGTTATTTTAAGTGTATTAATTATTCAATAGCCTTATCTTTACAATTTAATTTTTTTACTCTCAATAATATAAATTTATACCTTTTTCAGAATTAAGTATTTTTATGCATTTAGTTGCATACTTTTTTAAGGTAAACGAAGACACAACAAACTGGTTTGTATTAACTTAAATATATTTTAAATTAATTTATTTACACATGTAACAAACTTTAACTTCCTAAGGCTTAAAATATTTGTAGAAAATAATTATAGTCAAATGATAAAAGTGCAAAAATATAACGAATTACCAATACACTGATTTACAATAAATGTGTATTTAATACTATTAAACTTCATCTTCGTTTAACAACATGTTTGGTATGCCATCGGTAATGGGAAACCGACGTCCTGATTCTGGACATACTAAATCACCTTTTATAACTTCAACTTCTAAAAGCGCATGATGCACTTCTTGTAAAAAGTCTGTGTTTTTTTCTGGATTCTCTGGCACATGCCCTGGTAGTTTACCAACATGACCCAACTAAAAAACAATGAATTAAATAGTATTAGCTATTGTGCATGATTAACTTCATAAATTTCAGAAATTTAAATTATACTCACATAATCAGCTGCTCTAATTAAAACTGAATAATCAATTTTTGGAATAACTTTAACTATGAACTCTGGGTTAAACTCCACTTCTGTAACCTTAACATCGTCAGCCTGCAGAATAATAATATGATAAGTAAATATTAAATTATTTAACTAAATGCAAGTTGATAGGAAAAAATGAATTACCACAATTTTTAAGGGATATCCAACAACGACTCCCTTGAGACTTTTGGACGATAGCATGTTATGCGTAAGTAGCTTCATTTTGATATTAATTCTTAGACGATGTTTCTTCAGTAACGACTAAAGTACAATTGAATAACACTTTGTGTTCTTACTAATTTACGAATTTACACGTGTTTTTTCAGGTTATATATAACACTAGCGCGTGCGAGTGAGGATCGATTATAGATTCTCAACTAAAAATGAGAAAACTTTCTCATACTTGGAGAGCACATGCTTCTGATCTGATCTTAACCTACTTGGAAGTTGGAACTGGAAACTGGAAAATGTCAGAAGCATGAGCCGCTGGAGTGGGAGGGGCGCATTTAGGTACTAATTCTGTGCGCATGGCGCAGGATTTGCTTCTGCTACTATTTATAAAACTACTCGAGAATCGCTATGTCGTGACACTCGTGACATCGTAAAATGAATTTTTTTTTCTTAAAAACACACTCACAATTCGAAGTCCTTTAATCAGTTGTAAAAATGAATGAACCCTCGTGTTCAACGCTAACAACTCCTGAGAGAAGAAAAGAGTACGTTTTACGTTGGTTGATAAATCATCCCGACACAAATTTGAATTCCGATGGTGCAAATTGCAAAACGACTCCACCAAATTCACCGGGTACCAGGCAATCTTCTGATCAGATATCATCGCCGATATTGAGTCGAAATAAATGTGGAGAAAATACTTCAACGACATCACCGAGTCTGGGGAAAAAACGTCCAGCTGAATCGCCGATTCTCACAAGTCGTAAGAGTCGTTTCAAAAGATCGAAAACCCTTAGAAGGGACAGTAAAGGAGGCTTCGAACAATTCAAAAATTTTGAAGGGATTCAAACAAGTACACAAACATCAGATAATAGTAAGATGCTGTATTTCATATGAGTCCTATTTTTTGTTAATTACCAAATTCAAATTAAATAAATTAGTTGTAGATACCAGTTTGAGTGACACAAATGCACCACCAGTTTGTAGGGAAAATTTGATGGGAAGATTGAATACTCTTTATGAAGAGCCATCACAATTCATTGAGTCAGTTTCTAGTAGTGAACGTGAAAGCCAAGTTTCTAAAATTCAGAAAGATGATGAAAAGAGAGTTGGTTCAGTAAATCTTAAAAAATTCAAAGATTTTGAAGAACCTAAAACAAGCATCCAAACATCAGATATGAGTAAGATGCTGTATTTGGTATTAACACTATCCTTCAATAGTTACTTAATTTAAATTAATTCATGATTTTTTAGTCATAGACACAAGTTCAAGTAGCACAATTACACCACAAGTTTGCAAGGATGATTGGATGGAAAGAATATCAAAAACTTTGTATGAACAGCCATCACAATTCATTGAGTCTGTTTCTAGTGACGAACACAAAACTCAAATTTCTAAAATTCATATAGACGATTCAAACAGTGAAGAGTCTGAAAATTCTGATAGGGTTCTCATAGAAGAAGTAAATTCTCAATTATTCATTGAATCTTCAGACAGAGAAGAAATTATTCAACCATCCCAAGTCATTTCAAATCCATCAACTTCAAGTTCATCTCAATCATTAAATGATCAGATTTCAGAAGGTAGTGATTCTGAAATAACAAAGTCTTCCTCTCAAACACAAAATGATATAAATATAATTGAAACTCAGTTTAATACAAAGACAAATTTTGTCAAGACTACATACATTACACAATACAATTCAGATCAACCAAAGAAAAAAAAGTATTCAAAAAAGTAAGTACTTTTACATTTCATGCTGAGATTATGCCTTTTTATGAAAATTCATTACTTAATTGCTATTTTTTTATTTTTCAAAGGAGCACTTTATTAAATATTTTGAATGCAGCAATGGCAAAAGAAAAATCGAGAGTGGTTCTTTTTCGTCATAAAATCGCTAAAACACCAATCATTCTTAAAAATGAACCATATATTATATTTGAAATAGTTGATAATTTACCCAGCATCAATAATAATCAACTATTTAAATGTAATGTTATTGAAGATGAGACTAAAATTTTAAAAGATATTTTTCTGAAAGAGCAATATGAATCTGTTTCTGTGATGAATGTTCCTGAAGTTTCAGGATTAATTAATGTAAAAGAAAAGCCTTTGTTAAAAGTATTTAAGCCTGTGATAATCATAGATCCGCATCAGCGTATATTAGTTATAAATAAATTTATAGCAATGCCTAATAATAGTACAAATATAAATTCTATATTAAATTTAGGAAATAATGTGAAAGTCAAAGAATTATACAAATTTACTTGTCCATGTATCAAGTCAAACTGTCTTTCAGATATGTGTAAAACTAAATTTTGTGACATAGACTTTGATATGAAAGGAGCTATTTTTGAGTACAAAACTTGAAAAATTAATAAAATATCAGTTTCAAGAAGAACCATATTAATTACAAATATAAAACTACTCCTTATTCCATACCCTACTTTTAAATTTCATTTATCTAGTTTACTTGAAAATGTCATTTTCAAGTCTTTGACAGGAGAGTTTTTCGTCTGTCACAACAAGTGCGCATTATTCAAGTGACACATCGTGTCGATATTGTAGATACCTGTTACATACTACTAAGAAATACCTATAAAGCAGACGTGATTTTTACAATGATATCAACAGTTTAACATTACACACGCTTCAAGTATCTCTGTAAGTTATCGATGCACCTTGCCAAGAAATTTTTTAATACTTGGAACTACAAATACAGTGGCGATCAATCGATTTAACTGTTGTATCAATCATTTTGTTGTTTACGCCTACCATAGACTGTACACAAAAGAAAATTAAAATCTGTTCTGTTCAATCGCAAATCGTTTCAGTAAAGATTTCAAGTTATTAATAGTAATGTATACTTTATATATTCATTTGCATTGCATTCAACTAAATTCTCATCAACATTACCAAAATTCGTCCTGTGTCTTTCTGCTTGAATTATAACTGCGATGTATAACCTACTCGCAAAAAATTAATAAATCATTCAATCATGTGATATTTACAGATAATAATGTCAGCGCATCAAGATCGACCAGAACTTTACGAGGAGGTGAAATTGTACAAAAATGCACGTGAACGTGAAAAGTATGACAACCAAGCAGATTTATATGCAGTTGTGAATACGTTGCAGCATCTTGAAAAAGCTTACATCAGAGATTGCGTTACACCAAAGGAATATACAGCTGCATGTAGCAAACTATTAGTGCAATACAGAGCTGCCTTTAAGCAGGTAGAGTAAATTTGTTAAACATAGAGTAAGTTTTATAAAATTATTCAAGAAAGCTTTATTAAAGAATTTTAAATTGATCTTTAGGTTCAAAGCGATCAGTTTCCTACAATCGATGCTTTTGCCAGAGCCTTTAGACTTGATTGTCCAGCTGCATTAGAACGAATTAAAGAAGACAGACCAATAACAATCAAGGATGATAAAGGCAACACCTCCAAATGCATAGCTGACATTGTTTCTCTTTTCATTACTTTGATGGACAAGCTGCGTCTTGAAATCAAAGCTATGGATCAGCTTCATCCAGACTTGAGAGATTTAATGGATACCATGAATAGACTCAGTATCCTTCCAAGTGATTTTGATGGAAAACACAAAGTAGCAGAGTGGCTTCAAACTTTGAATGACATGTCAGCGTCTGATGAATTATCAGAATCACAAGTCAGACAATTGATTTTTGATTTGGAAACGTCTTATAATGCTTTCAATAAAGTACTGCACAATTCATAAGTGCACAAAGAGACAATTTTAATGAAATGAATGATATTTTGACGTTAAAATATGTATCTGGATTTTATATATTCAAGGGTTGTTGAAGGATAACTGAGGTATTGCATTTATTTCCAGTTTGAAATGCAATTAATGCTTGAAAAAATTAACTTAATGTAAATCGTGGAACATAGCTTGATAACTCAAAAAACTTGAAATAAGTGAACTTATTTATATTTGCTTTAATAGTTATAAAAAAGATTGTAGCAAAAATAGAGTTTCAGTAGATAAATGATTACAATATATTTTGATCAAACCTTAAACAGTATTTCATTTTTGTGAACAAGATTAAAAACTGTGATTTCATCAAAATGAATATATTTATAACATAACATTAATTTAACTCTGTTCTGTATACATCATGTAAAAAATTTTTTATGTACGAAGCTCATTTATAAATTATAATTTTTCAAAGGATAAAAAAGCTTTTTCAATCATTTGAATTTCATAAATATGCGATTAGCTTGCAACTTTCTATTCTCAGATCGAATTTCGCTTTGCATATTATATAGGTATATCACATTTCCATTCCTACCAACGATCGCATATACTCATGATCCTGTGACATAGAGAATATATAAAGAGCTGGAAAAAAGAATCTACTGGAGAGGGAGCGAAAAAAGCGCTCGCGGGACTCTGGCACATTTTATACGTCATAGTGGGGATACAAAACTTATAATACACATCATCTGTTTGGCTCAGCATGAGCACATTGTGTACATCTGTAAGATTTCCATCACTCGGTACACGACGAGAATCAGATGGTTATCGGATCGCGATACAGAACCCTATATACAAGAATCATTAAAAATAGACTCGATTCTTGTCCCTACGAGGAGCGACGTTCCGTGCCTCTAAAAGCATAAAACACAGAGACTGCTTACAAGCTCCGCGTTCGGTGTGTGCGGTGCGGCGAACGCGAGATACGCGCAGCATCTTGCCGGAAATTATCTTATCTTCGCAACGGGTATTTCAAATGTAAAATCAGTGTACGCTCAGTGTTTATTTGATTGAAAGCGAGCGTGGTGTCGTGTCTCTTTTTCGGTCCAGAATAGGCATCGCTGTCGCGCGAAGCACGATACAAAGTTTCACGATGCCGAGCTTACTTGGGTACGTTTTTGTTGAGACATTTTTTAAAATCATTCTCACAACGTGATTACTTATGCTAATTACTGTTTTACAGAAAAAGGAACGGAATATTTTCCATTTCGCGCAAAAGGCTGTACATTCACGTTTTCTTCGTGTCGATCATTTGCTGGTTTTTCTTCTTCCACAAGCGCAATTACAATTTGACGCACGAGGGTATCGTGCACAATGCGGAGCCCGAACAGGTTTGGGAATTCATGGCTGATTTCAGCAATATGATGAAATTAAATCCCACTATGTAAGTTTCTCAAATTAACTATACGGTAATTTGATTCCTTTACTGTAACGACTCATTTCTTCCACGACTAAAGCGAGGAGTTCTACATTCTGAAGGAATCGGGCAACTACGAGCACTGGAAGTACTGGGTCGAGTACAAGGAACACTTGACCGCCACTACGTGGATAAAGAATCACGCCGTCGGGCAGTACTCGATCAAGCGCAGTGGTCACGGATTCGTGATCGAATCCAAGCACACCACCTGCTTCATGTTCGGAATGAACTGCTGTGAGCAATTTTTTGATTCGAGCTTTGCTAATTCCGCAATGCTGCTTAAAAATTATGTTACAATCGTGACCTTTTTCCCAAACAGTCTACACCGAGGCCGAATTCTTCTTCGAGCGCAGCGGCGACCACGACACCAGATGCATCGAGACCATTCATTACCAGTGCCCGCTCGGGCTCATCGGCATGTGCGAGGGCGAGGTCAAGGCCCAACGAAAATTGATAATGGGCAATTTGAGACAGCACTTCTCCACGTTGCACACGAACAAACATAATAAAAAAGTCTAATTTTCGTTATACCTTCGTTGTAAAATTATTTACTTTTTTTTTTTAAAAACCCCACGAGTTCGCGACGGACGACGCCAGATGGCGAATATAACGCGCGAGCGATGCAGAACGTCTGCGAGCGATTGACTCAAATTCGCACTGTATTTTAGCGTATAAATATTTACCTCCTCCGGCCATCATCTCCGACGAGGCAGTTTTTGTATTTGTTTTTTAATTTTTGGTTTTCCTCCGAGTACCAAACATGATCGACGGTAACATATCGATGGAAGAGGACACGGAGCTGCGAGATCTGGTTATTCAGACTCTCGAAAATAATGGTGTTCTTGCAAAAATACGGGTACGTAATTTGTTCGTTGTGCGAAACGTTGTGCGCGTTGCGAGGTTAAATTTTGGAATTTCGCGTCAACAAATGCTTTGCGTTAATTTTATGAAAAGTGCGATTATTATGATTTTGCGAGCTATTCGAAAGCTCGTGTGTTGAATTGGTTTTTAATGATTTCAGGCCGAGCTTCGAGCTAGTGTTTTTCTTACTTTGGAGGAGCAAGAATCTGTTTTGGTATGTCATACAGTTCGATTATTTAATTAAAAGAAATCGTATTTCTTGTTGAACAATACATATTTGAATTTATAGAACCCTGAACCTCTTCTCAATAAACCAGTTAGGCAGTACCTAAGTAAACCAGAGGGAAAAGTGTTGTTTGCCTTAGTCAGAGAATTTCTGGAATATTTTGGTCTAGATTATACGCTATCAATTTTTGATACTGAGACATACTTAGGTAAGGAATATGACTATAACGGTAGAAAAAAACTTGGTGAGGACTTGGGGATTAGTACCAACGAACCTCTGCTTGGTGAAATCCTTAAAAATACCATAAATGCTGCAGTTAACAATATAGAAAAGGTATGCTATTATGGTAAATTTCTTAGTCTTTTTATTACTTATTTTTCTTACATTTTATAGAATAATTCAAGCCAGGTAAATTTAGACAATTCTAATCAAAATGTTGATAACCATGGCAATTCGACATTTGACATTAGCAATCCTAAAGTTTTACACAAAGATTCCAACGTTTCCAACAACTCATCATCCAAAATAAATGATTTTCAAACAAAAATAATTCCAGAAGAAATAACTGCAAATAAAATTGAAAACTTATTGAATCACAACAGCATTGATCAAATGACTGACCATGAAATTGTGAATGAAAATTTGAATGACACATCTAATCTAGCTTTAAAAGAAAAAAGTGCTCTTATAAATAATAGTAATGAAAATACAAACAACAAACACCTCCTAGATCAACTATCTTTTGATAATTTGACAAATAAGAAAATAAATGAACCAATAGTTAGAGGTAAAACATTGTATTTTGATGAAATAATTGTTGATGGAACGAGTGAAAAAGTCACAGAAAAAAAAGATGTAGAATCTTTTGTCGGACAGTCATCGAAAACTACATATTCTAATACTTCAAATCTGGGTGATTTACCGCCTCTTAATGGTAAAAAGACACATATGAATGATTTAAAAGAATTAATGGATATTGGTAAGTTTTTTTCATTATCAAATGTTCTGTTATTCTTTAAATAAAATTAATATTCTATTTAGCTAAATCTGTATCACAATATGATGAAGATCTCCCTTCATCTGGCTCAAGTCCTAGTGAACAGAGTCCATCTAAAATCCCTGGAGACAGTAATAAGCAGTCAATCAGTCCAAAAGCTGTAAACGAGTCTGCTCATAATTCACTCAGTGATAACAGTGAAGAAATACATGAAGAACTATCAAGCGGAACATCATATGTAAGATTTTTTTTTTTATACTAAATAATAATAATTGATATCCATAAATTAATAAATATGATTTTTCACAGATTGATAACTTGTTAGAACTTCAACCAAAGGATTTGGACAAAGTTCACATAAACAATGAATAATATACTTGAAATAGTAATTATTTAAAATTAATTAGACTACATGGTAACTATTTAAACATGTTTTAGATTATAATGAAATTTTTTCATTGAGAAGCAATTGGCTTTACTACAAAATGAGTGCCTAGACACATACAGCATTTCAAACTTAGAGCACATTACATATTTTTATAAAATATCCAGTAAATTATTGGTAATGTATTTTAGTATAATGCATAATTTGACTGAGTCTATTTTAGTTTGTGCAGTTTATATATTTATTTTTATTACAATCTGATATTGAGGGCTATTGCCTGTGAGGACAAATTTATTGTTTAAATTGAATAGTATAGATTTTACAACGAGTAACAGTAAGAAGAAATGAATCACTCAAATAGATGAGTGGTAAACTAAGAACACACATATTGTTAAAACCAAAAATCTAGTTAATAAAATATTTTTATGAGCACTTTATTCAACTAGATTTTTAAAATATGAAGCAAACTTTCTACAAACTTTAAGTAAATATTTTACTTATGTAATTGTGTATGTTGATGCACAACTCATTTTTTTAATCAACGAAAGTATTTGGTATTGCCTTTTTGACAAACGTGCGCATTTTTTATATGGTGGCAGTAAAGATTCCATCCGATTAACATGTTTACAATGTAAAAATAAATAATAGTATAGCTGTTTACAATGTATATTTTTACATGTTGTTTTAGTATTTGTTATGCTGAGTATATATCATTGCAGAATAATTGTAAAATAATTCATAATGAAATCATTGTTGTAAAACTAAGGTGAATTTGTATAGAAAGCAAATGTGTAAATTTTCTGTAAATTTACAAGTGTAATCTTTGAAAAAATCCTTTGTTATATAAAATTCAAGCATTCTTTTTATCTAAAGAATCATACACAAACAACGATTATAGTTATATATTGATTTAATTCATATATTCTTTGATAAGCACTGAAAGCAAATTTACATTTTTTTTCTAATGATGAGGTGTTATTATACAAAGGGTTGATTTTATAATAAAAAAAATTAAATAAATATTGAAAACAATTTATTTACAACGCTTATAATTCTCTATGGACATAAAATGATTTTACAAACATTGAATATCCCTAAAAAATATATAGTCTAGACTATAGATTTTAATTGCGCTCCATTTGTATTCTGGTACTGTAAGCTTTTGACACTACATTGTATGAATCAATATATCGGTCCATACACATTGCAACACATTTCTAGAAAAATAATTTAAGTTTTAGCGTATGTTAAGCAAGAATATTCAAACTATTGATTTAACTTACTTGTTCAGAATTATCTAAGCTAATTCCTGGCTTGTTGATGCATTGTTTAAAGCATTTTTCTGTAATTTTCTGAAATGGAAAATTTCTTTAGAACATCCTTATCATTTGAACATGTGTATCTGATGAGAATATTTCATACCGTTAGTAGTTCTTGAAAATTTGCTAAAGCAATTTCCTGCTTGACTTTGTCCATCAACTCTTCTTTTTGAGCACTGGTTAGCCCACTGCCACCCAAACTTCCAAGAGACTCCATTTTTTATCAGTTATCTGTAATGATGAGCAGAATAATTATTTTTCACGGTGTTTTGTAATCATCGAAGGATTGACAACGAAAAAAATCGGAATATTATTTGTGACAAAAAAATTTAACGTAACAAGCACGTGACTTTTACATCTACTTGCAACTACTTACATATATTAATCTTTTATCACATAAATTAAGAACTACAGACACTTTTTTCGCGGCAGAGGTTAATACCTCCTCGTAATAATTTTCACGATGTGCTCAGCGCTGCTTACTATAAGCTATAACCTATGTCATGGCATGACTAACATGGAAAGATGTCATTGAACGTCAGACCTTAACTTTTAAGTATAGACAAACCTGAATGTTGACCTACTCCCGCCGACGACAACAGACTGCGTTGGTTACCACCATATGAGAAACATAACACATGACAAGTTTTTACTTGGAAACAATAAACTTCAAAGTTTAAACTTTAAATCTTTTTACGCTCTCTGATTTTTTCATAAAGGATAAGTTTAAAGCAGCAAAAATGACAGACGAAAAGTTTGACGGTATGTTGTTGACAATGGCACAACAACACGAAGGAGGTGTTCAAGACGTGAGTAAATGTTAATTATTAGCCGGTATTTTGCTTGCAGGTTAGTTCCCCAATTATAAATTGTCTAATCAATCGCAACGTTTTTTTCTGTACAGCTTCTGGAGACGATATTCAGTTTTTTAGCAAGAAAAACAGATTTCTACACGGGTGGCGAAGATAACGCGGCTGAAAAGGTACCCTCTTGATAAGCTTCCAAAAATACCTAGAAACTTCGATTTTTTCAATTGTATACATTTTTTTCCTTCTAGCTCGTTATGAAAGTATTCAAAAAACACCAAAAGACAGCTCTAGAGATCTCTAGTGCAAAAAAAGCTGAACGTGCAGAACAGGAAAGAAAGAGGAAAGAAAGACTAGAGAAAAAGAAAAAAGAAGAAGAAGCAGCATTTGAAGTGAAAAATGATGATTCCAAAATAGTAGTAGAGTTAACAGATGAACAAGCTGATAAGTTACAAAAAGAATTAGATTCTAAGGTAGCCTATTAGTTTTTTACTTGCTTAAATTTTTTCCAAAAAAATGTTGCCATAATTCTTGCCTCAAGATAAATGTATTATTATAACACTTGTAATCTAGAAATCCCAAAAGGAAAAAGTTGTTGCTGCCCCTGCCGCTAAAGACAGTGACAAAAAAGAAACTAAAGAAGACGACGATGCAGAGGAGGATGAGGAAGAAAAGAATAAATTAGTACCTAATAGCGGTAATGGTGCTGACTTACCAAATTATAAATGGACACAAACTTGCAAGAACTCGAGGTA
Organism: Trichogramma dendrolimi; assembly: GCA_034770305.1. NCBI lineage: Eukaryota > Metazoa > Arthropoda > Insecta > Hymenoptera > Trichogrammatidae > Trichogramma > Trichogramma dendrolimi. The sequence continues at coordinate 526,395 of JAPMIB010000119.1, read as the reverse complement.
AGTCATACTTTTTTTTAAAGATCTCAATTAGCAGTTATGTCAGAGCATTGTTTCTAAAAAACAATGATTGTCCATAAAAACTTTATTATTCATTCCACAAAAGAAAAATTTAACAAGCTATTGGGTGGTCAAGTTTATTTTTATGCAAACCAACGTTTTGCTTCTACATATTTTTTTTAATTGAAGCTTATTTGAATGTATATTCTTTGTCCTCTTCACAAGAAGAGGTGATGAGATCAACAAAAGAATTCACGTACAAAAAGAGTACCAGGTCTCTCTTGAAAAATTTAGCTTTTGAAAAATTGCCCAATTAAATCATAATTGAAATTGGGTGTCTCTCTGCAAGAGGTCATTGACTTTGATCGATGACGCTTATCATCGCAAGAATTTAAACTATGATCACATTTTCGTAAATTAAATAAAAAAAAGTTTAAATTACGTTAATCGCGTAATTACGTATGCCAGTAGCTAGGAGGCACGCGTTTCGAGGAAAGAGTACACACATAACTTCTCAAAATTGTTGATTTGTTCATCGCACCCGATTAATTATCGATGATTGAAACTTACACGCGGATGTGCAAGTGCTCCGTTTAAAAGAGAAAAAAAAAATTCTAAGAACACACGAGTAATCGCGCGAAATTAGCGCCCGAGAGATATGCTCGCAAATTAAATTAAAAATGTAACAGTCGGTAATGTAATCCTTGAAAAATGACATAAGCAAAGGTACACATACACGCGGACACGCGACGAGATTTAAAATTTTTTGCGGGATGGGAGCCAGCCAGCCAGCCAGCCAGCCCGGTCGAAGCAAACGGTATACTCGTTGAATGAGCGGTGACTCCCAAAAATAAAGTACGCGCGAGAGAAATAAAAAAAAAAAAGGGTACTCGAGAAAGTCAAGATCAGGATCTTATTATATAAGCGCAGCTGACTGACTGGGCCTGTGTACACGAGCGCACACGATGTGTGTCTTATGCTATAACGTTATGTCACTATTAGGTGAAATTTCGGAGCCGCGCGAAACTCATTGATTCCCCGCACCTGTGCAACACATTATACGCATACACACATACACGAGTAACGCGGCTAACTAAGCGCTCGGTGAAAACGAGGCCGAATTTCGCATCGGCTCGCGGGCCCCTTGGATAAATAAATGATTAGCACACATTGGATTGAGAATCATTATACGATACATGATTTTCATAAAATTTTTATTATCATATACAATATCGAAACTTTGGCTTCTCATCGATGTACACTTGGAAACATAATGTAAGGTCCTTAATAATGTAACAATTATGCGCCGCAGTACACGCGGAACGTGTGTACACGATACAACGACATATCTTGTTTGTGTGTGTGTGCGCGTGTCGAGGCGCACGCAGAGAATTGCAGCATACACAACACCGCTGCTAATACTCCGCACTCGACACATTACAATATTATTTTATCTGCCTTCTTTCTTCTCTGTTCAACCTTTTTTTTGTAATTAACGACGGGCTTTTAACGCGTCTTACGTTGCAGTATATAAGTATAGTGACTAATACTTTTTTTTTTTCATCTTTCTAATAATTAACAAAATTAATGAAATTAAACGCTATTAACACAAACGAAAAACACACGCACTCGCGCACATACACGCACAAAAAATACATTAGATAATATCACAGTCGGTATTCATAATGATTATTTTCTTTTCTCTCTCTCTCTCGTTTCTTTATAGCAACGAAACTTTCGTCCGGGGCTCTATCTGCTCTGTGTCTATGCGCCTATAATATTATACATGCAATGTAACACATAATATTAAATAATTATTAAATACGTAAGAGCTAAAAGGAAAAGAAAAAATCCATCGACACATTTTGATTAATAATTAATAATAAAAGACGAGATAGGCGCGCGTCGATAAATCTCTCTCGCGCGGGCTCGTAAGAGAGAAGAATAAAAAAAAAACCAGGAGAGACAACGCGACGCGCCTCGCTTATGTTATTATTTATCTAATACACAAGCGAGCGCGCGCGAGCCGCAAGAATCTTCCATCTCGGAGCGCGCGGCGCGAAATTAAAATATTTTGAATAAAACGTGTTAATGATTGAAACGCACAGGCTTATGCGCGCACACCAATACTACTATACTGGCGATATACAATGGCTGATATATAGGAAATACATACGTATATACACATAGCCGCGCGCGAGTGAGACGCTCAATACACACACACACATACACAAACACATGTGCATTACATAAACGTAATTACTCAATAAATTCACGTACTCTCGAAGCCGCCATACAGCGCATATACAGCACGTAAACCTCTCCGTTGCTTGCGCAATGCATCTCTCTCTCTCTCTCTCTCTCTCGCTTACGGTGTGTGTGTGTGTGCACGTTGTGCCTTCGTATATACATGCGTGTGTGGCTGTAAAGCTGCTACCGCCGCTGCTGCCGCTGCTGCTCTCTTAGAAAAGAAAAAAAGAAAGAAAGAGTCTGAGTAAGAGAGAGAGAGAAAAAATACGTATGTACATAATCGCGCAGTTTGTCCACTGCACACACCGCTGCTGCTGCTGCACGCCGTCGAGGGCCAACGGAGAGAGAGAGAGAGAGAGATTGACACGTGAGGCGTCTAGAAACGTCGCGCGCTGCACAACAACACAACAACGCGACGTGCGTGAAAAATCGTCGTCGTCGCAATGCATGTGTAATGGCCAAATTAGTCGCCGCAGCAGCAGCAGCAGCAGTCGCCGCCGTCGTCGTCGTCGTCGTCGTCAATTGAAGTCTCTGGCCCTGGCCCTCACTGAAACACGACACAAGAGAGACACGAGAGTGAGAAAAAGGAATGCATTATCATCATCATCATGATCGTCATTATATGAGCAAGAACGCGGCATCCAAGGAGCAGAGAGGAGTAGGAGTAGTAGTAGTGGTAGTAGTAGTAGAATTAGTAAGAGCGTCGTACTATACCGCACATGTGTGCGCGCATGCAGTGGCGTACGTGTGCGCGCGCGCGCGCAAAAAAAAAGAGAATGTGAGCCGCGGATAGATGAATGCAATTCTCTGTATATAGCATATACTCACTCTCCATGTAGACAACGGCGGCCAAGAGCCCAAGGGAAAAGAGCAGAGTCATGGTGCAGACGAGCACGGTCAATTGATTGCGCGCGCAGCAGGACTTTTGCCGGGTGGCTGGCTGGCCCCGGCCGCCCAGGCCGTTCACCACCGTGAAGTGGGTGCTGCTGCACTGGCTCACGGCGTCGAACTGCTTCTCCTTCTTCTGGATCTGGGCCGGATGGAGAGCGGCGAGCTGTCGCAGGTTCTCCGACGTCAGCAGCAACGTGCCGCTCTGCGAGTGCGAACGAGGAAAAAAGAGCTCAGTACAATGGGGGGGAAAAAGCTCGACGAAGATCGCCGCAAGCTTATCTCTTCGATGGCTTACCCTGGCCGAGGTGGTCGAGTTTTGCGACGACGACGACGACGAGGACGATGAAGACGTGGAGGAAGCTCTCGTCGAGGCCTTGTCCGACGGCGACGACGACGACAGCGGGGTCGACAGCGTCTCGTTGCTCCGAGCCGAGCTCTTGCTGCCGTTGAGGTGCTTATAAGACGGCGGCGTCGCCGGGATCAAGGATGGGTTGTTGCCGATGGTACTGCTGCTGCTGTTGTTGAGCTGATTGTAGGGGTGGTGGATCGACGGGCTCGAAGACGCGTTGTTGCTGCTGCTGCTACTGCTGTTGAGTTTCCGGGTCGACAGCGTCTCGTTGCTCTGACCCGAGCTCCTACTGCTGTTGAGCTGGTGATGGTGGCTCGACAACGACGACGACAGCGGGGTCGACAACGTCTCGTTGCTCCGAGCCGAGCTCTTACTGCTGTTGAGCTGGTAGTGGCTCGACAGCGACGACACCGACAGCGGGGGTCGACAAGGTCTCGTTGCTCCGAGCCGAGCTCTTACTGCTGCTGTTGAGCTGACGACGATGGTGGCTCGATATCGACGACAGGCCCGTCGACAGCGTGACGTTGCTGCTGCTACTGCTGTTGTTGAGCTGATTGTAGGGGTGGCGGTTCGACGAGGGCCGCTGCTGCTTGCCCCAGCTGGCCTCGCTGGTCCTCGCGCTGCCCACGAGGCTCGGCCTCGGGATCTGATACTTCTTGGCTGCCGCTGCTGCCTGCTGCTGTCTCGTCTTTGATGCTCATCACAACCACCTGTACACACACATGCGTGAACCATTACATTAATATATGTATATCGGACGACATTATTATAAAAAGAGACGTGCGTGTGTGTAATCGCGATGAGAGAGTAGATATATGTGTTATTATTGCAGGATGGGTGCACTCTCGCGAAACACGACAGTCCACTCCACGAGTCTTGTTGTTGCTGCTGCTGCTTCGAGTAAGTTCGAGTAGGTACGCGCGTATAAGTGTATACAAAATAACAAATACATACAAGTTTACGTATGTATGTATGAGGCATCACGCATGCATGAGCGATAATATGTGCAGGCAGGCACGCAGGCATGGACAAACAAGTGCTGCGGGCTCGTCGTCGTCGTCAGCGTCGAAAAGGAGGTGATGCAATACCCTTGCCTGCTAGCTCTCGTTCTTCGAGTTCGTAACACATCGGGCTCGTCCAAGTCGACGACGAAAGCGGCCTACGCTGCTGCACGCGGGCAAGGACGAAGAAAGAAAGATTCCGGTTCTTTTTGCGCGCGCTCGCGACCTTTTTTCATTGCTCGCTACTTCTTCTTCTTCTTCTTCGTGCGCGTATATAAGTGCATACTGCATACGTATACATGCGTGCATGCGCGCGAGAGTCTGACACTGCACGCGTGCTCCCGTTTTGATGAAATTTTTTTTCCATGACTGCCGTGACTGACTCGCGAGTACGAGAGAGTCGCGACTTCAATGACACATTCCACGAACGTGCACACGCACACGTCGATATATACGCCGCAGATAATGCACCGTGCAGCAGCAGCAGCAGCAGCGCGTCGATCGTTAAGAGATCGGTATTATATTATATTATATGTATGTACGCAGAGACGCGGACGCATGCAAATAGCGCCGTGTAATACAACGATCGCGTGGCTATATTTAAAAAAAAAAGCCTTATAAAACCGCCCGCCCGCCTGCCGACGACGCTGCCTTGCCTGGAATTTCCAGAGCGCGCGCGCCCGCTTTCTAATTGTTCAATGTTCGCCGCGTTGCCTCCCTCAAGGACTCCGAAATTTTTACGCTCGCGTACATACCCTGTATGTATGTATATGAGCGTGCGCTTCATCATCATCGATTTTTTTTTTTTTTTTTCGTCGCTTTTCGCGCGCGACCGTGATCCTTCAAAAGTCTCCCACCTGCCGAATCCTTGTGCTGCTGCGTGTGCGTGTTATATGCGTATATACGTGAAAGATACGCTGCGCCGTGTTATTTGGCCAGCGGATCAGCTGTTGAGTGACGAGCCGGAATTGCCGATCTCGCGCCGATTCATCTCTCTCTCTCTCTGCGCGCGGCGGTGAATCTAACACGCATCGGCAGCAGCAGCAGCAGCAAATCTCGCGCAACCTTGTCTAGGTCGTTGGCAAAACACTCGAACCCGAGATTTGCATTTATGAGATTAACGACATAAGAGTCGAGAGTCGAGCAAAAGCGCTATATTATTATATTATTATGTCGAACGAGCGCGAACGTTGGTAATGTAGGCGCCGTCGAGACTGTCGAAAAAATATATAACAACGATTATACGAGGAATCTTCTCCCCCTTGCGGACGCTCGTGTTGTGTCGTGTTATTATGTGTTCGCGATCTGCGAGACTCGATCTCTCTCTCTCTCTCTCCCTCCCATGCAATGTCCTTTTCTCATCACTTGGCTTTTCATCGCTCGTAAATATATAATATATACATGCGTTGGGGCTGCACTTCTCACAACACTCGCCTCTCGTCGTCGGGTTATATTATGCTTTTTTTTGTTTGCATTTAATTTTATTGACATGATTTAAATGTATGTCAAGACTTTGACACTACATCGTAAAGTCGACGCGCTACGCTACGCTGCAGCAGCAGCAGCAGAGACGACGACGAGATTCCTCTCTCGAGCTCTCTCGTATAGCGCGTAGAGAGCGGGAAAAATAAATTTGATTGAATGGCTTAAGGCGCATTATAAGCCTCTTTTTGTTGCAACAAAAATAGGATTCTCTTCTCTCGGGCGCTGAACGTCGCTACGCTGCTGGCGATTAACCAATCGAACAGGATCATCCTATCGCGCTGTCTCGTGACTATGCTCTCCCATGCGCTTGTTTTTCAATTTTTCCTTTTTTTTGTTTGTTTGCTAACGCTCGACGCATTCACATTGTTTTTCTTCTCGGCCGGTTTTAAGTGTTCATATGGAAATCGGCAATTTTATTTATCCTTAAACTCTTGGCATAAACTATTCCTCTCCGCGCGTCGCGTGAGCCTATTCGGATTTTTGTTTTTGTGCGCTTCTATACGAGAGTCCGCATCTCGGAACGCGTCGCGTTCCTTCGTCGTCGTCTTACTGCTGCTTCTTCATTATTAATCTGCGGCCGAAAATCCCCCGCGCTCATGCGACGATCGTAAAAATGGAATTTCATCAATGCCTCGCTCGCTCGCTTACTCTTGCCGTAAAAACCTAAACCTTTATAAAATATGCGTTGGCAACATTAAAAAACCCAACGTCGTCTTCATCGTCTACGTATTCACATTTTTTCTCTCTCTTCTCTGGCAGCTGTATATTATATATTACATGCGGAGCAGCAGCAGCAGCAGCGCACGGGAGAATAAATTAAGCAATAAAGGTCAAGGATGACCGATTGCCCAAGAGCAAGGACGTAGACACACTCGGCGTTGCTAGTCTATATAGGCGAATGTGCAGTGGCAGCCTACTGCAAAGTCTGGGCTGCTGCTGCTGCTGTATATGCACCTATACTAAGCTGCAACTCGAAGCGCGCGGCACGAGGAAACTCACGTAATCCGCCGCGCGCTCGCGTTTACTTACACTGCACATTCACACATAGACACACACACGCGTATTACACTTTCGCGCTCGTCCAGAGCCTATACGAGTCCGAAAATTCTCGCGATCAATTAGGCGCGCTTACGTACCTCTCGCGCGCGCGTGTGTGTATGTATGTACGGTAGTTTTTGTTGCCGTCTTACATACGCATAAAGGTCGCGACAGCCGCGCGGCAGGAGCGCAATTAGATAACGAGCGAACCAACACATTGCATACGGCGTTCAAACGCGTATAAGACGGCGCGCGAGGTCCGCGAGAGAGCATTTCGACGATTATTGTTATTTCTTTTGTCTGGTGCTGCTCGCGCGAGCGCGAAAGCTGCGTATGTGTATTATACGGCGCTATAAGAGGCACGTATTAGCGGGTATATATACGCGTGCACATGTGCTGATTCATTCGCGGGAATACGTATATATATATCGCGCGCGGAGTGCGGCAATGTGTATATATACGGCTATAATGTTATAACGCGCATCTCGAGTATGGGCTATAAAATGTGTAGCTCTCTGTCAGCTGAGCGATGATGATTTTTTTTTTATACTCTCTGGCAAATATCTTAGATACGTTATTATATCGTGCTATAACGCCAAATACGCACATGTAGCAAAAGCTCGCTCGTTTTATATGTATGTATTTGTGGCCGCGGGCGTTGTCTGCCGCAACTCGCGCGCGCACACACGCACACAACATACACTCAGACACAAACGGCAAATCTCGCGTTCTTCACGCCGATCGGTATATAAGTACGTTGAACCTTTCCTATGTATAATCCATAATTAATGAGCATTCGCGAGACAAGAAAGACACGTTATTTTTTCTTTCTATTAATCCCATCTACCTCTTATTCTTGTTCTTGGATAATCCTTCTATTTCGTTCCATCGTCTTCTTTTTTTTTTTGCTCTCGGGGCCTTATTAAACCAAGTGTCAAAGGTACATTATATCGAAGAATGCCACATGGGTGTGTTGACACGCGGCGGCCTACCTGGCCTGGCGTGGCGCGCGAGTGCCGATTGGAAAGAAAAAAAAAAGGAGATAAGGATTCGCGCGCACGTACAGTCGTTGCCGCCGCGACTATGCAGTACACGCAGCGTATGCGGTGCATTATTATCAGTGTGTATAGGAGTGCGACGAGACAGAGAGGAGAGAGAGAATGGAAAAATGTTGATGGATTTAATTCGTCGTGACAAATAAACACTTTGAAATTGTCTCTCTCGAACGCTATTCCGGATTTGAAAAAAAAATCGTTTCTTTTTTTTGCCGATTCTCTCTCTCTGTCTCTCTCTGGCCGCGTTGGCGAGATGAACAGGTTCTGCCTGTATCGTATATCTATATATATCATAAAGAGACTCGGGCTCGCGACGCGACGCCTTATATATACCGATATGACCAAACGCGCTCGGGGCATGCGAGCAGCAGCAGCAGCAGCAGCGGAACAGCTGATCCTCCGGCCCGAAAAAATAACGCCCGCGATTATGATCGCACAGGCTCGCGGCGCGCGCGGCCGAGTCCGGAGAACGGCCTATATACAGCCGCACGCAGCAGCAGACGTGTGTGCGAATTAAGTGTGTGGGTATTTCAAAATAATTATCACATAATGTGCGAGCGAGCGAGCGAACTGCTGCCGATGTGACTGCGAATTGTTATATGGTTTCTCTCTCTCTCTCTCTTGCGCCTTTTTTTTTCTCTTTCATTTAATCACGGACACTCGCACACACGCACTTATACACTGCACACGAGGATTATATTCGTTCAAATGATGTATCTTACAATAATATACTCGAGACGCGATTGCGGCCTAGCGCGCTGGTACTTTTGCACTCTTATAAGTAGGTGTCGAGGAGCAGCATGTGGCTTTCTGTTCTTCTTCTTCTCTACGTGTACGCGTGTATGTGTATACCTATATATATACTGTATAAAATGCATCAGTGGCACACACACACACAGGCACGAGTACAGTTGCAAGTTGCGCAACTCCTCGTGGCAGAGAGATGAGCGCAGCGCGGCAACTGTTGCACACTTGAGAGCGAAGAAAAAAATATATATATACATCTGTATGTGTGTATGTATATTGCAGGATAGAAAACGCAAGATTACGAGTACAACATCGCGGTGCGTTGTCTCCGTCTCTGTCTCTGTATAAATCGCGGAGCGCATCGTGCGTACACTGCAGCGCACACAATATAAGCAATAAATTAAACGCCAAATGACCGAGCGCGCGTCGCGTCGAGCGAAGATCGCTAATTAATTAAGGAGTGGATGCAGCAGCAGCACGCGATGATTCCTTTATTATCGTTACAGAAGTATAGAAGAAGAAAAAAGAGTTACTCACGTCTATGCCGGCTTCCATGGGATGAGCGACGTCGCACAAAGCTTGCGGCAGTATGTGGTGGCAGTGTCCGGCGTTGTGCAGAGGCGACGCGGCGCCGCTTATGATCGACAAGTGCGACTGCACCATTTTTCAATTTATGGTTTTTTGATTTAATTCGATTCTTTTTCCAAGTCCTCTCTCGCGTAACGCGAAGCGCGTTTTACGATCGAATTATAATTCGGCGCGCAGCAGGATCGTCGCCGAGAACAGCTCCAAAGTCGTCGTATTATATTATTAGGCAGCGCGAGCCCTTTCTATTGTACTCCTTGGAATGAAACTATTCCTCGGTCTGGCACATACACAACATATATATATATATTGCATGTACACACAGAGGAGCAAGAGTAGTAGGTACTGCTGTTGCTGCTGCTGCTGCTGCTGCTGCATGTGTTGTCGTCTCTTTTGCTCTCCTCTGCCGCTGCTGCATGCGCGCGTGCAGTGAAAGTGTCTATTTGTCTATGCCGCCACAGGCCAGGCAGGCAGGCAGGCAAGCAGAGACTCTTCTTCTCGAAAACTGCTTCTTCTTCTTATTTTTTTTTTGTTTTTAAATGTATTTATTATCACTGAAGTCTCGAGTCACACATTCGTCGCTTAATGAATTATTTAATTATTCGATTCAGCCGTGGAGCTGGTGGCAGCTCATCGTCTCGGGAGCAGCACCATTAAAGATAACAACAACGATCGCGAAAAGTGTTCCCTAGCGACGATACACGATACAAAAATGACAATAGTAGTGGTGGCGTGTATAGGTCGTCGACGACGTTTGCACGAGTCGCGACTCAAGTCGAGACTGATGATGGCTTTAGGTTTGTGTATCGGTTGCTGCTGTTGCTGCTGCCCGAGGTTGCTGCTGCTGCTGCTGCTGCTGTTTCGCAACTTCTGTCTCTCATGCAGCTCTACTACGGCACAGAGAGTCTCCTGCAGCCAGCAAGTCAGGGAGAGAATACACACATACACATGTATATATATATAATATAGCAGAAGGGGCCTCTCTCGTCGTCGTCGTCGTCTGTGCACTGCAGCCGCAGCAGAACACTTACACTTGCGCGCGTATATTATATATTCTCTCTATATAACTATATATGCACACGCGGTGTGGTGGCGGCGACGGCGGCGGCGGTGGCGGCTTGAACGGCGGCGGCAACGGCAGAGGTGCGGTGAAAAAGTAAAGGTAGTAGGGGCCTTACGCGAGCGAGCTTGAGAGCAGATATATAGAGGCTCTATACGGCATATACGGCACACGGCACACGAGACGCACTACTATATATACTACTCGTTGTGTATATTACACCCGACGGATGACTGGCCCCGACACTGCCGCGGACTAGCTCTCTTATACACCTTCGCGCGGAGCACCACACCGCGTATTATATATATTCGCACGGCTCTCCCACCTAATGATAATCCTATTGGTGAACTATACCACTAGCTTGGAGCTCGTACAGAGCCACGATATTATGTACTCCTTTTTTTTTTTTGTTCTTCTCTTTTTTTTTCATCGTCATCGTCATCATCGTCGTCGTCGTCGTCGTCCACTTGCTGCAGTGCTTTTCTTGCCCCCTTCTTACCCCCCTTGAACGGCCCGCGAATCGCTACATGATGTTTTGCTGCTCTTCTTCTTCGACGATATATACAAGCGGATCTCGAGAGATATCCTTTTTGTCTCTTTTGCACGTGACACGACGCGTTGTTCTCTGTGTCTGTATATATATTATACATCGCTGCAGCAGGACTTGAGCTCGTCTTATTAAGTCCTCTTGCTGCCGCTGCCGCTGACTGCATATATACATCGAATTGTATCTTTTTGTACACATCTTCCCATGTGTCATTCAGAAAATATGTATTATATACATCTTTTTAATTCAAATGAAGTCTCTCTCGCTCACTCACCGCTTAACGATTATATATCGTTGCGTCATCAATTATAAAAATGTTTATGTCTGTACTTGCCTAATTTGCTATTTATCAATTTTTCCAATCTAATCCAAAGCAGTCAGCCGTGGGGATCTCTCTATACGTGCGAATATGGTTTTTTTTTCCTTTTTTTTTTTTATTAATATCATTATTCATATGCGCCGCGGCGCTCGATGAATAATATAAGAAAATTCCTTTGACGAAACGATCCGTTTAAGCTGCAAGTGCTGTGGCGTCGGCGTCTCTCTCTCTATGTGCATCGTCGATGTCATCCGCAGCTCGCGAGGTGCGCGCGAGGTGATTTATGGATATTTTTCAAATTAAAAGAGAAGATTGAAGGAGAAGAAAAAAAAAAAAAAACTAGTAAAGAGAATCCGATCTGACTCTTGAAAGGACAGGCGCCACACACGTAATATTATTGAAAAAATATCCACGTATATCGAGCGAGCGATATTATTCGATCATAGCTCGCGAGACATTATTTGCCTGAATCCGAGTCAATTTTTCACGCGCATTAAACTCGAGCGTACGCATGCGCACGCACTCGCGCTTCGATATAGTATAATAATGCCACACGTTCGTTAATTGCTATCACTCGCCTGCTGCTCCTGCGTCGGAGTTTCTTCAAGGCTGTTAAATGGAATAAGGTTGAAAATATGTCTTTATAACCCATGTGCACTGCAGCGAGAGGGAGAGAGAGAAAGAGCACATTGTCGAGCTCGTCGATTGTGCATTGTAAGGATCGCGATTACAATAAAAGAAAGAAGAAAGAAAAAAAGAAGGAAAAAGTCGAGCGATGGAAGGAAGTCGCGCCGCCGCCACCGCCACGCGCGCGAGTCGCGTAATGATATACTCGTTGTGCAGATTTTTCGGTTTTACATTCATTAACACCGGCTTGTCGTATGCTGTTGCTGCACTTGTGGGAAAGAAAAGACGGAGAGAGAGAGATAAATACCGGTTCTGATCCGCTCGTGCGAGCTGTATCCTATATGCTTTGCATTTTTATATCATATTGTATACGCGACGGCGGCGGAGGCGGGGTGTAAGGAGGGAGGAAATTTTTCAATCCAAAAGTATCAAAAGACACTTTGAGCCATCCTATATATAATATAATGCAAGAGCTGTATGTTCGTGTGTGTGTGTGTGCGTGAGCTGCGATACGAAAAACCAGAGCCTCTTCGCCGCGCGCAACACGTATTTATATGCATAAATGACGAGTAGTGCTTCGAGGAAAAATAATAAGGACTCGTATGCTCATGAGCTGCGCTCGCGGATGAGCTGCGCACGCAGAAATAAACTCCGGGTACTTTACGAGACACGTACGTATAATATTCGCGCGCTCCGAGGTTCAGTAGGCACGCAACTAACAGAGAAAAGAAGAAGAATCACTTGTACTATTTTTAACAAAAAATAAAAAGAAGAAGAAGAAGAAAAAAACAACATAATCACTGGTAGCCTAGTGTGCCTATATAATGCAGTGTGCGGGTGCTGCTACGGCACTAAAGCTAAAAAGCATGTCACACGCACGAATACACATGCAGATCACCGAGCTCGCTCGTTCGCTCGTATGTGCGCGTCTCGCAGCTTATAATTACAATATTGTATTATATATTTAAGCGCCTCGTTCGTCGTATTGCATCATCTGCTGCCGCTGAATCGTGATGCAGCGGCGGCGGCGGCGGCGCGCATGCAAATTATTGCGCCACTTTTTTTTTTCTTTTTCCTTCTAATTTTGTGTTTGAGTAACGGCAAAAAATCTCGCGCTGCACTTATCCTTTAATTTACGCTCGTCACTTTACGTAATTAGCATATATCTATGTCTATAGCTTTGGTAGTAGTAGTAGTAGTATTATAAGCGGTAGCGGCGTCGTGTAGTCGTCGGTAGCACAAAGTGCGATAAGGGGGCGTAACACGCCGCGCTGCTCATTGTTGTTACATACTCGACTCGCGACTCGGCTGCAGCAGCGATCATAGGCAAATATGCAGCGGGGCGGCTCCGTAATGTATATATAAGTACTGTTACTATGCTACACGGTTATGCACGCGGCTAGCTCTGCGCGCGATGAATCGATTCTTTATGGTGTTCTATAAGACTTACGTCCTTAGTGATGTAATTGGCGTTGAATCGAACGAAGAGATTCCCCGCGCATAACATGAGCGGCACATCGTCTGTGCACGTATATACGTTTTACGTATTATACCTACTACTACCTGTAATAATGTGAAAAAATGAGGCGTGCGTGCGTGACGGGTGTCTCGTACACACACACACACACAGACACACTCACCAATTTGCGAGCACCGCCGCTGAATTTTTGCTCGCTGCAGCAATGAAAGCTTGTTCATCTTCACAGGTCGCTCGCTCCTCTTAAATAAAATGAAAAAAAAACCCAAGCACATTTCGGCGAGGTCATTACTAGGAAGAACAAGAGCGATTATTGCTGCACAGCGAGACGAGAGAGAGACGACGACTATATCTCTAGATATAAATATAGCTGTATTATAATACTACTACTACGCGAAATAAGAAAGAAAATAACAATGACGTAAAGTCACTGTTTTGCGGTGGTGTCGTCGTCGTCGTCGTCGTCATATCATTCGTGTATAAAGCAGCAGTAGTATAGTAGCGTTGGCATTGTGTGCTCCGACGCGCGCGCGCGCGCTTCGATCAACAAAGGAGACGCACACGAAATTATCATTATATTATTTAAAAAGAAGAAGAGGACGAAGACAGAGAGAGAGAGAGAGAGAGACAACGCGGACGCAGGCAGCGACAACAACGAACGAACGAAAAAAAAAAGTAATCATACAGTCAATTATGATGATTTAGCTGCGGTGTCATAGAGAAACTGCAACGCGTCGTCGTTGTCGTCGTCTTAGGAGTCGTTTCCTTCCTCGAAAGGCCATTGATATTTCGCAAAGGCAAACAATGATTTATTATTTATTTATAAAAGCGTCAGCAGCAACAGCTCTCGTTATTCATCTATCGAAGCCAACAATTGCCCCTTTTTTTCCTCGCTCTCTCTTCTTCTGCTTCGTCTTATTCTCTCTTTTTTTACTTCAACAAAAAAAAAAAAAACATTAATCGAGAACTCGAGCTCAAGCTCGCGCAAAAAGGCGTATGTAATAGTCAAGGACGCGTGGTTTGCACCACACAGCACAGCACGTATAATATAAAATCTACTATTATACACGACACTTATATATATACACGGCGCAAGTAGTCAAGTGAGCTTCCTTCTACGTCAGAACTTGTACAGGCGCACAGATCGCGACGTGCGTATACGCGGCATATAGACCTGATCTAGATTTAATAGGCACTATACTATGTGTGCACCGCGTATAATACGCGCATTTCGTTTTGTCGCGCACGTGCACATCGACAACAGCAGCAGCAGCAGCAGTAGAGATAGAGCTTTGAACCTACACAGAACGAGAGAGAGAGAGAGAGAGACTCGTCGAGGCCGCGGTGGATCGCCCATATTTTTCTTTTTTTCCATCGTGCTCTCTCTCTCTCTCTTCGCATTTTCCTTTTTCTCGCTGTGTGCTTTTATTGTATCTTATTGTGTACTTTGTTATAGAGTTCTCTGCTGCCGCTGCCGCAAGTGCGTGTGCTTCAATATTACTTGCGTTCACGCAGGCAGCACCCCCTTTTCCCTCCTCGCGCGCATACATACGTGCCTCGGCTATACACCGCCGATCATTGTTTTGGATTTTTTGGTTTTCGGCTCGGCAAGAAAACCGGTTGCATTGGCAGCAGCAGCGGCAGCCCGGGATTTCTTTTAATGCGTCCAGATACACTCACATATATATATTGTATATATGTGTGTATTATACAGAAAAGAACGTTATGTGCTGCACAGCATCTCGTCGCTCGTTCGCGCTCGCAGAGTCGACTCAACCCGGACACGCCACCACCGAGTCCGCCGCCGCCACCGCCGCGCAGGACTTGTTATACGACCTTTTTCTCGTTTGCTCTCTGCATCCTACTATATAAGTTTATTATACACCTCCTATGTCAGAGTCGCCGCAGCAGCCTCCGCACCAACCGCCAACCTACGTGTGTGCGCGTTGTGTGTATATATATAGAGCTGCTCCTTTTTCCTTCGAGGATACGCCGCGCGCATTATGACCGCCGCGCGTGCATTGCTTTACATGGCGTTCTTGGAAAAACGTAGGTATCTCTCAGCTCAATTGCAGCAGCAGCAGCAGCAAGCTCGGAAATCACCCAAACGCATATTACGCTTATTTAAAAATGACTATCGTCGACGTACATATATAGCGATCGTAATCAATGCCTCGCGCTCTCGTGTGATCGTGCGTCGATCGCAGTGCACGCGCGCGCGCCTCGAATTAAACGCAGATAGGTGTTACATATGCGCGATTTTTCCCTATCCGATATAATGAGAAGAAGAAAAAAATCGAAACACGTGTGTGCGCGCGAATTCTGCGCCGCGATTATATTCGCGCGCGCCGCGTGCGGCTCTATAATACAAAAAAGACAATTTGTATAATTAGAAAATTGATCCGAGGCGATAAGTCAATTCTGTAGATGTTGCGCGCTCGCCGACACATCCGTTTTAAAATACTACACCTAAGCGCGCGCGCGCACGGCACACGGCACGACGCCAACTCTTTGACAAACTCCCCGGCTATGTGCACGACGACGATGATGACAGCCGTAATATCTCTCTCGTAATTGAGTAAAACTTCATATATATTTTTATAACGTCGAACAACAAAAAAAACGGCGAAGAAGAAGAAAAAAAAATTATCCTCATAGCCACGCTTCTTTTCTACTTATATTCATCTCTTTTTTTGTTAATGTAGTTGTTCTCTTTACGAGAGCCGCGCGTAATGAGAGAGTGATGATATGGCGTAATTAAGATCTAAAAAGGGTTTTGTCGATGCTTATGTGTACGTTCTTTATGCTCGTGCCGCGGCACCACTGCTCTTCTGCCGCAAAGAATTTTTCATAATTATCATAGAGAGCCTCGCGATGACTAATTAGCTCGAAAAAAAAAAAAAGAAGAGATAAATCGCTATAAGAGAGAAAAGTGAATTAGTCGGTAACAATTAAAACATGTATAAGCGAGGCGCGCGCGCGCGCGCATCCACGTGCAAAGAGCGCGCACACAAAGCTAATATAGCGGCGCGCACTGAATCATGACATTTGAGCTTACAGCTGGATGCATGCATGTGCACCCGAGAAGAAGATGCCAATCGTCGTCCCACGCGCCTCTCGGCTATATAGGATATATAATAATGTAATAATGACTTGGTGGAGGAGAGGCCTCTTCTTCTTTTTTTATTATTAACCGTGAACGCGAGAGAGAGAGAAGCGAAAAAAAATCCACGACATTGCTCATTATATGGCATTTCGTAGAATGGAAAATCTACTATACTGCTACAAGAGCGTGTACGCGTCTCGTATCTCACGTGCTTCTGAATAACCGCGGAACAAAAAAAAAAAAAAAGCGAAAATTAGCATCGATCGGAGGCGTGTTCGTGTTGGCGGCTGCCGATCGCCGCACCGATCTCCGTGCGCGCGGCGCAGCGCGTCGATCGTTATATTTTATGTATCTCTCTCTCTCTCTCGCTGGCGTATTATAATAATCGAAAACGAAGGAAAAACGAGACCTTCGATATCTCTGCCGTCGTCGCGCACATTACGTAAGATCGCCTTTAATAATGTGTACACAAGACACACGAGACACACGTAATGTTACTAATATAAAAATTGAAGAAGCGAGAGAGAAAAAAAAGGAGCGAGATCTTTTTGAAAATGCTAATTGCAGCTAGCTAGCTAGCTAGCGTCGTCGTCGGGCAATTATGATTATATCCTCTCTAGATGCGTGTGTAGCCTAGCCGCAGACACGCTCTCCGACTCACGTGCATGTACGTATGCCGCTGCGGTGGCACCTTCTGCGCGCGACGATGGTCGAGCATAGTAAAGCTATATAGGCTCTCTCGCTCAATCGAGCGCGCCGATATCCTCTCATAATTAGCCTCGTGCGCGGCGGCGACTCGCGCGTATATATATATACAAGTCTCTTAGTCCTCTCAAGATCAAGGCTGCGGATCTCTCCTGCAGCGCGCGCAGCGTGGTGTGTAGTGTGCATAAATGCCCGCACTCGCGCGCGGTCTATAATTTCTTATCTATTCGTTTCTCTCTCTCGCTTATATGTATATGTACGTTTCGCATCGATGCGTGTGTGTTCGTACGCGCGCGAGTCTCCTCCGATATGTATGTACATATGCATTGCATTTTTATATTACACGAGGATATGACGTCAAAATTGCGTATTCAGATGTATTCTTTTGTTTCGACTTGTATATATACGTCGGTTATTTTTGCTGCTGCTTCTGCTGCTGCTGCCGCCGCTGACTCCCCCCTGCGCAGAGGGATCAAGGAAGGATAATCGTCATTGTTTATGTTGTTGTTGTAGAAGCCATAAGGCTCGATATATATATACGTATACGTGTTAATTCGAACAGCGTGAAAAATGAATCGAGATCTCTCTCGCGTAAGGATATATTTTTATATACGTTATTATGATGTAGGATAGGTATGGACAAAAGAAAAAAAAAGGAAGAGAGGCTCGCCGCTGCTTGAGACAACAGCGACGACGACGACGACGAGCCGCGCGCGATGGCAGACACGCGATAAAACATTTTTACTACCTGTTATATGTATTTGTTTTGGCTAATCATTCATGCCCACCGGCTGTTGCTGCTGCTGCTGACAAAAATCGATTAATAGATCGTTACCACTCGTGCGTGTGGCTTCTGATTCTTTCCATATATACATTTTTATATACTACTGCTACTACTACTACTACACACGACGTGTTTGTGTGTGTGTATGCAAGAATCGTGTCACAAGGCCGCCGCCGTAGTCGTCGTCGTCGTCGTCGCAGAGCTAAGGAATTTGTATCATCGTCGTAGTCGTCTCATTCAGAGCCTTATTCATTATTTAATCAAATATATCTAACCGACGATAGAGAATAAAAAAAAAAAAGGAAGAAAAAGAGCTCCTCGCTAGGTAAAAAAAAAAAAAAAGAGCCAAGCATATCTTTCCTCTCTCGCTCGCCAGACTCTATACTTTTGAGTCATTTATCATAATGACTTTATGGTTATAAAGCGCCTCTAACAATATGTAATTATTTAAACGAAACGCGCGTACAGCTCTCGACTCGCGCGATCTAGCCAACGCATCGAGTGCCGCGCGGCATGCACGGGGGACTGACTGACTGACTGACTACTATAGGAGATGTATAAAATAGCCGATCGTATACGTATATATATAAGTACGCGTCTCGTTCGTTCGTGTTCGGTATCCGCGTTGAAACGCATGGATAAGCCTCGTAACGAGCTCCTTCGTGGCGCATACACGCATTATAAGCTCGACGATACACAATAATTACGGGCAAATATTAGTTGTATTATATATACGTGCACTTGTTGCATACACTTGTATAGACACATCTATACGCGAGTTTATAAGGCATATCGTCGTCCGGCTCTCTCGTGTACTTATATACTCGGCGGCTCTTCTCGCGATTACACAATTATCCATGTTTTCCCAGGATCGATCGGAGCTGCGGTGGCTCGGTCTGTACGTGTTTTTTATTGCACGTATCTATCTACACCGCGTATTATTATTATTATTATTATTATATTATTATTATTATTACGCGTGGCCCACAATGCCGCCTGACTATTTTGACCGATATCGCGCGCGAATCTTAGCTCTCATTGTATGCTGGAGTGTGTGCGCGCGCGCGAGTATAAAGCTCGAGCCACCCGGATGAGAGCTCCTATACATAAAACTATATAGCATACGATGTATACAACAAAAGTCAAGTCCTTGAATCCTAACAGGATCTCTGTACTTAAGCCAATTATTCTACCTACGTACAAATATATGTACCACGCGCGTGTGTGTGTCTGTGTGTGCGCGAGCGCGAGCTTTTTTATTTCTCTTATCGGCGCGCGGAGTGTGTGTCCGCTGCCTATGGGCCGCCTGCATACTGCTGCAGTCTCCATCGGCCGCGCGCGATCGGCAACAACAACAGCAGCAGCAGCGGCAGCTGCGAACCGAGAGAGGCGAATCAAAACAAAAATCAATCTATCTCCTCCAACCTACGCGCGTTCGATGTATATATATATATATATATATTATATTGGCGCATACCGATCGCGGTGACGGAATAAAAAAAAAAAGAGGCAAAACCGAGAGAGCCCCACACGAGCGCGAAAATATTTATGGAATTATTTTTTCAGCCAGAGAGAGAGAGAGACGTGCCGGCCCAGGAATGTCGCGTTATACATACGCGTATACACATTTTATTATAAGTATATATACGTATCGGCCGCGCGCGAAAAGTGTGTCTGCGCGATGCTGCTGATCGTGCTTGCATGCACGTATTTTTAATGTATGCGTATGTGTGTGTGTGTGTGTGTGTGTGTGTGTGTGTGTGTGTGAGTGTATCCTCAGGGTCTCAAAAAAATGGGAGAAAAGGTTAATCGAGAGTATATATACGCGTGTGTGTGTAAGAAGGTACAAACATGCAGCATGCATCGCATCGCATGTGCACGATATACAACACGTTTTACACATACACACACCATACGCATGCACATACACATGTACAGGAGAGTCAGTGGCGTGTATCGGACGCTTGCAACCTTGTCCCAGTGAATATAAGGCGCCAGGACAGTTCATCTTTTACTGCTGCTCCACTGATGCTGCTGCTGCGGCGGCGGCGCTTTCATTAATACTCGCTCATGCACACATATACACTTATAAAGAAGAGAACATTGAGAAACCCATAAGAATCTTTTTATAATATTTCTTCTTCTTTTTTTCATCTCCTCTCTGGTCTCTCGTCGTTCTTTTTTTTTTTTCTTCTTATATATCCAGTATATAGCATACCTTCTTCTTTTCATCGCCAAGCAAAACGCACTATGAGCGCGCGCGCACTAAGAGAGTACTTTGTGTCTGTATAATTGTGCATGATTACGCGGCGGCGGCCAAGCCGACCAACGACTGCAGCTCTAAAGCGGCCTTGCCTATTTTATATAAAGCCTTTCTCTAATAATAATCGCTCGCGCAAAGACAAACAGAAGGAATGCGTAAATTATGGCCATAAGTGCCGCGCGGCGTTATTGCGCTCGCAAACGGCGTATTTATTATTAAAAGCTATATTACCAAGCAAGACAAGGCGAGGGAGAGCTCGATCGCGTGAAAATTACGAGCCAATCTGTATCACTTTTCGTCCGTGTGTGTATGTGTGTGTGTGTGTGTGTGTGTGTGTACTTGCTGCCTCGACCCAAGGTTATTAAATTAACAACAGGCCGCCGCGAGTATTATGCGCGAAAGCGAATTACGCTGTTATTTTTTTCTCTCTCTTACTCTCCCCTCCCTCCTATCATCTCTCTCTCTCTCTCTCAAAACCATCGTATCTCTCTCCATGAGCATTATATTATAGCCATTGCTCCATAGTGGAATTTTAATTTACATTACATTGCAAGATTTAAAAAAAAATGCATCATATTGTATGTCGCTTTTACAGCTCCGAATTCCGTTGAACGTGTCGTTCGCGGTGCGGCCGCGAGATCTCGAGGTGACGATAAAAAAGAAGCACCTGCGCTGCGGCGTCAAGGGCCAGCCGCCGATCATCGACGGTGATTTTCCATACGAGGTGAAGCTCGAGGAATCGGCCTGGGTGATCGAGGACGGCCGCCAGCTCGTGGTCACGCTCGAGAAGGTCAACAAGATGCAGTGGTGGCCGCACGTCGTCGTCACCGACCCGGAGATCAGCACCAAGAAGATCAATCCGGAGCCCAGCAAGCTGTCGGATCTCGACGGCGAGACCAGGGGCCTCGTCGAGAAGATGATGTACGACCAGAGACAGAAGGAGCTGGGCCTGCCCACCAGCGACGAGCAGAAGAAGCAGGACGTTATTCAAAAGTAAGAGTTTTGCATTATATCATCGTTTTAGGAGCCGAGCCCGCTCACCAAGCGCTTTTATGGCTTTTCTCTAAAACGATTTTTCCTCGTCTCTTATACATACATAATATAACTTTTTTGTTCTTTCTCTCTCTCTCTGTGCCTCGACACGTAACAGGTTCATGCAGCAGCATCCAGAGATGGATTTCTCCAAATGCAAATTCAACTGAATCACCGACGACGACGACGACCGCATGCAATAGCAGCGCAGCGCAGCGCGCGCCCAATGCAAACGACTGAGATTTTTGTTTACTCCGCAACGAAAGCCAGGCAGCTCTCAATTCCAACGTTCGACGTCGTTGTTACTTTTTTTTTTTGTGTTCGTTTGTATACGTATACGCGCCGGCGTTGTGTATACCCTTGTATTCATTCTACAAAGGTTACAACTGTGTGGAAAGACTTGTTATAATTAAGTGAAATAAGTGAAATAACAAATACATGGCAAATCTTATATACATATATAGTTTTTAACTCTTGTTTGTTTTTTTATCTATCTTAAATCGATAATACATTTTTCTCTCTCTCTTTCTCTCTTTTGTTTTTTAAAGTTACCTTAAATAAAATTAAGCTATTAAATATTACGTCTTTTTTTTTGTTTCCGTTATTTGTATTTTAAAAAAATAACCGCCGCTATCTAAACGAGTCTTTTCTAACAACTTTGTTGATCCAGTGCACGTAGTTGGACAGCTTGGCGTAGATGCCGTACTTGCCGCGCTTGCCGCAGCCCTCGCCGAAGCTCGTGATGCCGAAGATCGTCCAGGGATGGTCGGCGCGCGCCGGATTGCGACAGAGCAGGGGGCCGCCGCTGTCGCCGGCGCACGAGTCCATGCGGCCTCGGCGATAGCCCGCGCAGAACATGTTGTTGGTGATCTTGTAGTCGACGTAGACGTCGCGGCACATGTCGTCCGGAACGATCGGTATCTGCGTGGGGAACGGGAAAAAAAGAAACTACAGTTTTTATACCGATCACGCGTAAGATGCGTGTACGTATGGACGACGACGACTCACTCTGGCCTCGTGGAGCACGTCGGTGCCGAAGGTGTGCGTCGCGTTGGTTTTTCCCCAGCCGATGATCGTGCACAATTGGTCATCGGGCAGCTCCTGCCAAGGTGCCGGCAGGCAGGCGACTCCGCGCGTCTCCGAAGGCGTCAGCAAGACGGGCAGCCTCAGCAGAGCTATGTCGTTGTCCACCGTGTGCGCGTTGTACTTGGGATGCGTCACCGAGTGATCGATCTGCGCGTGTGCGTGTGTGTGCGCGGGTTGAAGAAAACGTGTCAGCGTCTTTGTTTATGCTCGCTCTCTTATTTTGTTTTCGATCAACGCTACTTACTTTCAGCTCGATCTCCGTGCCTTCTTTGATCAGCAGATTGTACTCGCCGATGCGCACCGAGAGCCGCTTGCGCACGCAGTGGGCGGCCGTCAGGACCCAGCGCGGAGACACGAGCGTGCCACCGCAAAAAGCTTCCTGTATAAGAACAACAATAATATAATACGACGACGCGCGCGCGGAAGAGGATATTCACATTAGTCATTATTATTATGATTATTAATCGACGAAAGGAGAGAAATGATGATTCCATCAGGCAAAAATGTTATATACTGACTCCGTATCTGTTCAAGACGGCGACCTGCCAGGGCCATGAACCGGGCAGCGTGGGTCTGCCGCCTATTATCCTCGTGAAGTAGGACAGTTTGTTGTTTTTCCGCGTTACGCCGCACTTCCAGGCCGGAGAAGAATTGGAGTAGTCTTCGCTGGCGGTAGTGGCCGGCGTCAAGTTGCTATTGCTGCTGCTGCTGCTACCGCCGTCGTCACCGGCGAGATCGGCGAATCGATCTTCTGTCAGATCTTAAAGGATAATGGAGAATTACGACAAGGGATTGCGTAATGCGCGCTGAATAATCATCATCGTCAACGAGGAGGTACACATAAGAAAAGAGTTATATAGGAGCTCTTACTGCTTGTATCGCTGCTGCTGCCGCCGCCGCCGCTGGCTGCGTTGCTGTTGCCTTCGTAATGTTGATGGATCTTTCGCCTGATCCAGCGTTGACAATAGCTGCCCTCGATGTAGCAATAGGCCGTCTGACGCACGACGTCTTTCGCGCACAAGCCCGGTATCTTGCACCATCTACAGAGAGAGAGAGAGAAAGAACGAGAATGAATTGTTTATTAATCGCAATAAATTCTAGCCGCGAGAATGCGTGTATGTATTATTTACTTGAGGCGCTGAGTCGTGCAGGACCTCGTGCAGGACGACCACTTGCTCCACTTGCCGTACTCGTCTTGGGGCGTCCTGCCGCCACCGTCGCCGTCGTCGTCCTGCAGCAACTCGTTCTTGCCCTTGCGCCGGTGATGCTGGTGGTGGTGGTGCTTCCTCCGGCTGCCTTTTCGCGCGGCTCTCACCTCGTCGTTGACCTGTTCGCAAAACATGCTCCGTGACAATCTCGCAGAAATATTATATTTTACGTAATGTACGAATGTGTGTTGCAGCTGTCGTACCTGAACAATGTGATACTCGCGGCGCTTCTTCTTGCGTCTGGCCGAGTTTTTTTGTCCGCGACAGCTCGAGCCCGTTTTATCCTCGTCCGTACAAACTCGTTCCTCCTGCGCTCGTTTTCGTTCCCAAAGATATGAAAATATTTTATGATATACTTGAATACGTGTATCGAGAGAAGCTGCTCATGCGGTCGGGGGGGGGCAAAAAATCGGCTAGCTCCAGCTCGATCGCTCTCGATGGATATGCCCCGCGCGCGCGCATTTTGTAATGCAATATTTATATAGTACGTTATAATATACTCACTCGAAGAAGCGAATTGGCGCACTGGCTCGGCGCGCGGCACTTTTTTATCCGATTCTGCATGCAGTTTCTGTCGCACACCGACCAATCGCTCCAATCGGTGAACTCGCTCCGACTATCGACGTTACTGTTGCCGCTGCTCGTCGTCGTCGTCGTTTCTGCGTGCAAAGTACAAAAATCGGTATCGGTATGTACGTAGAGACAGAGAGAGAGAGATGCTTGGAGCGATAAACGACACCTACCATTGTTCGACGAGAAGTCCCTCGATCCAAAGGTGAGTTTCGGTAGAGCCGAGGAAACGAACAACGACTCGCCGCTGGCGGCAGCATCGGCATCGGCAGCGGAGGTAGTGCTGCGATTTTCCCTCGCCGGCTCATTATCGGTAATCTGAAACAAATCGAAATATTTATCGCGTGTCCCTATCGCGCATAAGGCGTTAATGCACACGATTGTATAGCAGCAGCAGCAGCAGCACGAGGCATAGCTCGCAATGTATAAAAGATAAGCGTCGGCGACGGCTGCAGCAGCAGCAGCACAGCAGGAGTAGAAGAAGGAGGAGGAGGGATAGTCTCAGCTCTTTCGCGCCTATATACACGTGTTTGCAAAGGATGTGAATTATGATGGAGAGCTGCTGCTGCGCTGCTGCTCTCGGGAGAGAGAGAGAGAGAGAGATGATCTGTATACAGTGTGTAAAATACGTGCTCTCGCATGCTGCACGTGGATTATCGAGAAGTGACGTTAAATATACATCGTATATAAAGGCGCAGCTGCGCTTTTCTATAAATACAGAGCACTAGAAGTCCGTAGCAGCAGCAGCAAAGGTAATTTTAATCTATCGGCTGTAAAGATCGGCTGCGCGCGATGGCAAATGTTCTGCGATGCTGCCGCCGCTGCAAGGCACTACATATCTATTGCACCTATATCAATTGCCGGCTGTATATATGCAAGCTCGCACACAAGATATATTGGCTTCGCGTGCACCAACGTTGTCATGATTTCGCGAGAGAGGAGATGCTGTATATTATGTATATATATATACCGTGCAGAAAGAGAGAGAGAAAGAGAGACTTACCGGTAGTAGTAGGCTGGTGGTAGTAGTGGCGGTGGCGCCTTCGGCCAAACCAACGTTGTTCTGCAGCAGCGGCAGTAGTGCAACGAAGATAAGTAGATACTGCGGCTGCCGCCGTCGCCACCGCTTATAGTATCGTTGTCGATTATCCTCTTCGTGCCTATGCCGTTGCTGCTCTTCCGATCTTGTAATCATCTTGTCTCGGCTTGTAGCTGCTGCTGCTGCTGCGGCTGCTTCTTCACTCGTATTAATACTGAAGAAGGTAGATCGGAGCAGCCACTCGAGCTCCATCGTCTCAACATTATGGGAGGCCGATTATGTATATACGATTCCACTATATGTATACGATGACGATCGTGATGCTGCGTATTATAAAACTATCTGCTGTGCGCTCGAGTTGTTGTACACTCGTCGCTCTCGCGCGCGAGAGACGGAGCTGGCCGTGCATTAACTAGATCACATCCGTGCGCGGCGACGACGACGGCGGCGGCGGTGGCGGATCCACGAGATATATATACATATACACGTCGTCTCCTCTTCTCCTCGCGTTGTTAATGGTACGGAGAGTACGCGATATACACACAATACACGATACGCGAGAGAGGCGAAAAAGTCTATACTGTCTGCTGAGACTCCTCTTGTGCGGTGCGGCCGAGAGAGAGAATATGTACACAGACACACACACACACTTATACACAAGGCACGGAGAGTCGTGCGAGCTGCACAGAGACCAGAGCGAGCTATATAAACGACGAGAGAAATATACCAAAGGAGAAGAAGAAGAAGAAGAAGAAGAAGACGACGGAGAGGAAAAGATGTTGCATGTCTCTTCTTCTTCTCTCTGTGCGAGGGCGAGGGGCAGCAGCAGCAGCAGCACACGTTATACTATAAGAGAGCATGGATACGTGCGCTCGGAGCGGAGTGTGGTAGCGCCGTACCTAACTTTCAGCGAAAAGAGATACACTGCCAGAGCGTAGAGAAGACGACGCGGGCCCGAGGAGAGACTTTGGACGAAACTGCAGCTCGCAAAAAGTACGGAGTTTCTCTTTTTTTCGCGCTCGCACGGAGCTCGACTGCGCGAATTACATCGCTTGGACTGCGGGCCATGAGCTCCGCGCTCTGCTCTGCTCCGCTATGTGTGCAGCGATTATAATGCTGCGAGGATATCGCGTTACCGGCGCGCTTTTAGCGCGCGAGAGACGAGTCCTACTATTGTTACCCGCGGCTGTGCATATATAGGTATGATAACACCGTCTTCGAGTGATATATCTGTCACGCGTATCAAACGCGACGTAGTTTGTGTATTATTCTCTGCTCGAGACAGAGCGACGGGGCCACCTCGGCCGAGCTATTATCCGCGCAGCTACTTACCGATTTATATAATTCTTACGTTTACGCGTTTGTACGAGTTGCTGCTGCTGGCGGCGCGCGTTTATAAAAATAAAGTGCAAGTGTAACGAGACGATGACAAAAAATGCGCGCGCGCGCGACACACTCATACATACATATAGGAGGCACAAAGTCGCGGCGTTGGATTCGTTCTTGAGGCACGCCGCGCGATGTAATTTATAAGTAAAACTCGACTGATCGAACGTGCATATAAAGTTAAAAACGCTGCACTGACGACGACGATATATATAAGTACGCCGTGCACACGAGCGCTATAAATATCTTTCGTCTCTCGAGTAGCTCTCTTTCTCTCTCTCTCTCTCTCTCTCTCTCTGTGTCTTGTGCACTGACAGAAACGCACGCACACAACAGCACTACTTATATACTCTGCGTGCATTAAATACATCTGTCTGCGCTGCATCGACGCGTATATAGATAGACAGATATCTCGCGCGCGCAAAGTTTAAGTATCTCACGCTCGACTTTTTTTTCTTTTTCTTTTTTTGATTTTAATGCAGCAGCGCACAGAACTCGTCCGCGATCGAACTGCGCATTATTCCGAGCTGCAAGTAAGCTAGCAAAAAATAAAGGAGTCAATTGGGATGGCAATCAGGTGCGCCGGCAAACACACAGCATCATTGCGTACACACACACACACATGTTGATGTATTATAAGTATACCGTGTAATACGCTACACATTTCAGTGTCAAGGTCGCGCCAAGCGCGAATCGATCTCCGCATCGAGGCTCTCTCGAATCGTCGTCGTCGCCGTCGTCGCGCTGATCGACCGCGAGGAGACAGCAGCAGCAGCAGCAGCAGCTACGATCGTGACTATTATAATTGCCGAGTTCCGATCCTTTTCGGAGAATCGTGAAAGGCTTCGCGCGCTCGAGTCAAGCCGATAATTGAGCCAAACGCGCGTACGTATCACATATCGTATCGTACACGTAGTAGTATTTAATACTGCAAACTAAACGCGGAGCCCCCTACCCGATATGGCCACGCGTGACGGATCAATCAGTCTCATAAGCACATCGCCAGCTCGCGCGCGCGCGCGCGCGACCTTCCTGGAGGCCTAGAGAATTAACTACATAATCGCCGTGTGGACACAAAAAAATTATACTCTTTTCTTTTTTTTTTGTCTCCCGCGCACGGCTCGGTTTATATATATATACAGTGTCGCAGCGCGTACGAAAATCAAGAGCATTTATAAAGCATGTGCTATTGTATTACGCGAGTACAGCTCGCACGTGCTCTCGAGCGAAAGTTTATAGATATGCGCGTGAGACTGATCATCGATCGCGTGTGCGAAATTTATTGCAATGGGAAAAATGTTATCGGCAGAATTACCATATTCATATATAGTAAGCGCGAAGAATTATACTCCGAGCAATTTCACCATATGTGTAACATCGTAAAATTTGCGATAATGTATAGGTAATTTTTATGAGAATTTTCGAGTATATTTTTTTATTACCATTTCCTACAGGTGTTATTCCCAGGAATAACGAGACATTAAATGCGTAACCGTTTGCATAACGATCCGACACTCCAGAAGCCTCTCCTCTCCTCAAAGTTATCAAAACAAATAAACGATCTAAGCACCATAATCGTTTCTACTACGTTTTATTTGACCCACTTTACTTTCTCTTGAATAAACTATGAATTCAAGTGTACCTACTTGTAAACGGTGTACGAAATGAAGTGTCGTAATTTGAAAATCATTTGACGACAAAATCACGCTTTTTACTGGATCAGTTTACCATCGGTCGATAAGATATTTTATAATATTGACAGCTGCGCAAGGTAGAGCGGCTAGGGAAATGTCAACAAATGATTATGCACGTGGCCGCCTTTTACATAGAAAATAACCGACCGGCGCCTGTATGTAAACAACACCGAATCACGTTAGCTGACAAAACTGAGGCGACTAGTGCGAGTGTGCGTCCTTTTTTTATTGAAATAATAGGGCTTGTTCAAAGTGATAAGATCAGTCATGGAGGCGAGAATATTTCAGACTCGACGATTTCGTCCTTATATCGATGGCAGTCAGAAATATCGCTGCAAATGGTCGAGCGACGATCGAATAGCAATTTTAACCCTCAACGAGGTCATAGTATACGTAAGTTATTTTCCGATTCGCAGTACGTTTATTTTATTCCTTGACAATAAAATTCCATTCGATTTACGAAAACCGATTTTATTTTATTTTACTTTATTTTATAGAGTATTGTGCACAATATGACTGAAGTAGATGTAAACAATTACATGAAATTATCCAGCCCGAGCTTTATCTACGCGCGTCAGGAAATTACCACCTCTTCTGATGATCTAGATTCCTCCGATGAGCTTTTTGATTTGAGGAGGCAAAATTACTTGGAAACTCGATTTCCGGATAATTGCGAGATGGACAATGAAATTAGAGACATTTTTTGGTCGCCGAAAAATTTAATAAATCCAAACCAATGTATGCTTGCCGTTATAACTGCCGATGGTGTTTTAGAACTGGCTGCACAAGCGGATGATGAATGGATTTCTGTTCATGACTTTACCACCCAATGGAATCAAATTATCAACCCTTCTGAAGTGACAGATAATGAGAGTTTGGCAGCCTGTAAATCCAATTCTAATAGATTATTTTGCACAACTTCGGCATGGAGTTGCTGTTATAAAGATGATGACCAGTCAAATTATGCCTACTTTATATCAGCTTATGAAAGTTCTGAAATTGCAATTTGGAAAGTCAAAGGTATAAATAGTGAAGATATTGGACTTGATTTAAAAATGGATACAGAACTTAAATTTAAATACAAACTTGAAAATACTGCAATTATCAGTGCATTATCATGGATAGAAATAGATAAGGATAATTACATGCTTCTTGTGGGATTCAGTGATAGTCATATTGATTGTCTTAAAATAAGCCAACACAAAAGTGAAATTTTAATGTCATTTTGTGAACCAATTTTGAATAACTCTAACTATGGTCCAGTTAACTCCATTCAGTTAGTGGAACAAAAAGACAATTTTATCGATGTTGTAGTTATTAATGAATGCATTTTAAGTACGCTTCGCATCAATACCAAAGGCAATATGATTAGCATGAAATGTGCTACTTTTCCATTTGCCATAACAGGTAAGAATTTTTTTATTGTTTACTTCTAATTAATCATAATTATGAAAATCTCACTGATATTAAATTTAAATCAAAATAGGTGCAACTCATATTGAACCTGATTTGATGTTGGTCACTACTATTGAGTGCAACATGTTGATAGTTAAAAATTTACAAAATCAAAAGGAAATAATTTATACAGAAATAAAATCAGATATACCAAAAGATGGTCTTCAATACCTAGGACTAGGATGCTCTCAAAATAAAGTTATATTTTCAGTTATTTGCAGTCCAGCTGTAGTACATGATGCCTCGGATAATAAGCAACCTAGTTCAATAAACTTTTTTAGTCTATTTGACCCTTTTAAAAATGATCTTGTTCTTACACTTCTTAGTAAACCAACTCTACAGGATCACTGGGACTTTTTGGAGTTGATTAAAGTTAATATGTTAAAAGACAATGATATTTCGCTGAATTTGAAAAAACTTATATCAAATTTAGAGAAGTTATCTTTTCATGAGTGTCGTGTAGCATATTGGATCATGTCATTTATTTTGGTAGCAAAGCAAAGTAATGAGCAAGGAGATACAAACTTACAATGTAATGTAAACTTGGCAGAACAAATCGAAACTGCAAAATCATACATATTATCCTATTCAGCATCAGAACGACTGAAATATTTGTCCCAACAAGAAAAATTGAATGATTATCAAAAAATGAGTATTTATTTATTACAATGTCATTTAAATGTATGGCTTGCTGGCGAAGATAAGGAGTCAGAGGATAAGGAATTAGAAATGCCACTTTTAATTACAGTCAAAGAGGCTCTGAAAGCCACTAGCCAATTTGAAGATGTACAACAGGAGAACTGTGATAAATGCAATGTACCAATTTTGGAACCTTGGGCTGAAAGCTGTTCATCTGGTCACTTTTTGGAAAGATGCCCGATAACAGGTCTCCAAGTACACGAAGTACGTCACCGCTTATGTTCAATTTGTCATCAGTTGTATCACCCTTGTTTAGATGCTGAAATTGACGAAATGAAATGTTTATATTGTCATTTGCCAGTAATGTATGATACAAATATTCCTTTTGAGAGTCTACATATCAGTGATAAAAATTTATCTCGGCCTAATAAAGGAGCTTATTCTGATAATGAATTTCTGGAGGATATCGATGATTAACTCGTAGAGGTGTTACATCAATGGTTTTAGATCCATGAAGAACTATTTTTAGTTAATCAGCAAAATAATGTTTTAATTAAAACTCTCTTGTAAATAATTGTACTGATAAGTGTATTAAATGAATGAATCAACTGTAAATCGTAACTAATTTTTGTCTATAAAATAGTACAGTATACAAACCTTATGTAAAAACTTTTTTCTGTAAATACGAATAAATTTATATTATAATCCTCAGTTTGGTGCCAAATTTTTTCAATTATTTTTTTTAAATCGTTGACTTTTCCATAACTATTGTTAAAATTATAAAAATGTAGTTTATTGCTACACACACACATATATACGTCCTTCTAACCGGTGTAATGTGTTGTAGGAACGCATACACCAAAAATCGAAGAGATAACAGCACCAGTTACTGGATGATCTAATAATTTACAGGAACAAGTACAAAATAATGAGGTGTTTAATTAATGAAGAGCAAGCAGGAACGACTTGAAGTTTTAATAGTACCATAACGTGTTCTTCTGCTACCTTCTGGATACAGTATCCATTAAGAAATGTAATATTTAAGAAAAATTAATATATTGAATAATTTTCATTTTCGAAAAAATTTTTGCATATGAAAATTAATAAACTTACTCTGTAAAAGGCTTAAAAAATTTGTATCGCATCGCTTAAATTTAATCAACAATTTTATTGTTAATATTTTACAATATAGTATATACACTTGAAATTCATTCATTTCATTTAGCTAACTACTCGAAAACTTGAACTTTCGATTTTTTAATTTTCAAAGATGATTGACAAATTCTAGATTTTTTATTTATCTAATTAAAAAGATTGTCTAAAACGCTCAAGAGGTTTTACCCAATCACTCGATGCGACACAATCGAACGACATAAGACGAACGAAACCACACTGATAACCGGATGCTAGCCATAGAAAACTCTCGACGTTTGGGTTCCATGATACCTGCAATTAATTATTATGTAATGAAAAAGTGATAAGTGATAGAGAAAATTATTAGGAAACTTTATTCTTGTTTACTTTGTTGACCCTTAGTAGTGGAAATTGATCAACAGGCCATGACTTCAATTCTTCTCTAGTCATTGTTTTTTTCGACGATTTTCCAACAATTTGATTTCTAATGTAATAATTTTGTAGAGCCTAAAAAACAGTAATTATTTAATAAGATATTATTATTTCAAACAGACTTAGTAAAAAAACTTACAGTCATTTGATTGTTGAATACAAGCCCGTGATTTCGAAAATCTTCATAGATTTGGAAATCGTTTTCAGTCTGGTTTTTGTCCACATTTTGTGATTTTTTTTCACCTTCTTCAGACGTTTTACTTTTAGCAGTTAAATCATGAACTTCTACTCCTGCTACCAACTGCAGAAAATTTTTATTTATTCAATTTGAATTACATATTGTTGGTAATCTTGATAATAAAGGCAAAAAACTTACAGAGATTTTGCGTAATTTAGGCACCAACCGGTCCATATCTCTCAAATTATTTATAGCATGAGGAAAAATTACTAAAATTTCACCTGCCATAGTTCCAGTAGCTACACCATTAGAAAAATCTGATGCTGCAACCGTCTAAAAGTAAAAGTACAATTAAAATATGAAAATGAAAACCAAACGATGTGTACGAGTTTTCAGACTTACATAACTTGAGGAGTTCAGTGGCAAAAGATTGTAGTCTTTGTAATTGTATCTTTTGAAAGGAAAGCAATAAACGTAGGTGTGATTCAGACTAAAAAAAATTGAATGATAAGTTTGAAAATTGTAATTGAAAAATCATATATAATTCATAATACATACCTTAGAGAGTGGTCGTAAGTGAGAATTCCACTCCCCCAAACGTTTAACCAAGCGCCATCGGTAATCATGCTTTTCTTACTATTCAATTTTTTAGAGTTGTTAAGAGATATATAGTGATAGCCACATTTTGTTTTCCAAACTTTGTAGTCTCTATCCAAACTAGCAGTTGCTAAAATATCATGAGTAGCGTCGAAATGTAACACTACAGATTCATCAAATAATTAGAAAATTCGAAATAAAAGTGTAACTTAATATTAGAAAATAATTTACTCGTTATTGCATGCTGATGAGCTCTGAACATTCGAGTGGCTCCACAGAAAATTCGAT
This sequence comes from Trichogramma dendrolimi, assembly GCA_034770305.1. NCBI lineage: Eukaryota > Metazoa > Arthropoda > Insecta > Hymenoptera > Trichogrammatidae > Trichogramma > Trichogramma dendrolimi. The sequence goes on along the minus strand of JAPMIB010000119.1, from coordinate 493,371 downwards.
TATTTCGCTCGAAAAGCCATGGGTGATTCGGATCGTCGATATTATTCCAAAAAGCTACCATTCCGTTAGACAGTCCTCCGACGACAGTACTGTAAATTCATAATTATCTATTTATAGAATTGAAATTAAACACTTTTGCGTCAAATGAAATGTACTTACGTATGGCCCTTTTGTTTCGTCCAACATATTCTTGTAACTTTAAAGTCTTGTTTACGAGCATCATAAACTTGGGAAGACAAAACCAATGTCATTACAGGTTCCGTTTTGTATATTCTTTCTCTGGAGTTGATTCACGAGCACATTGCATTTAAAATTTTATATTTTTGAACGCCATTGCAGTTATTCATTTTATTGTTTGTTTTTTCTTACCTGTTCTCATTAGGTCTGTTTGGCAAGTTTTCTGGAAAGTCCAGAGCATAAATATATACACAACCATCGGAACAAGCAACTGCTAGTAATCCCATTCTCGACTTTATATCGTTGGAAAATCCGCATTTGTCGCCTAAATTTTCATTCTGATAACAACCTGATGGGCAAAATTCCATGGCTAAAACGATACCACCTTCATTAAGTATACCATATGAAAATTCTGGTGTGCCTCTGCGACCCTTTCTAAAATAATAAATTATTTAATAGAGTGCCATGAGTGGTTATTTAAAACGTAATGATAATGCACAAATACATACTTGTTATGAAGTTTCCCAACATTCCAAATTTGAATAATATTCTTTCCGGAATATGATCCAAATATGTCTAGTTCAAAATCCATTGATGGAAAAGTAGTAACTGCAAGATATTGGTCCAAGTCACTTGAATCAATTGTACTAGGTAAGGGTAGCCACGCCAAAGAAGAAACAGGACCCCCGACAAAAAATGTTGGATCACCTTGAACAATTTTCAACATGAATGTTACATTTTAAAAGTAAGTAATTTAATTTTTTTTATAGTAAGTAAATAAAATTTACCCTTGATGCATTCATTTTCGAATAATTTAAATTTTTTCCATTCTTCACTCTGTTCTTTAGTTTTTTCTTTTGTTTTAACATTAATTGATTCAAAAATGTTGAAACATTCTTCAATTTGATTTTTGTTACATAATTCGTACAATTTCACATCAAATGAAATTATTGAATTCTTTTGAAATAAAATCGTCGAATACTGTTCCTTTTGACTAAAAATAATTTATTAGATGTTTTAAATATGTTAATTAATTATAAGAGTACGAAATGCGGTAACTTACAACTCCAAAGTCCATTTGAATGCAGGAGTGAGTACATTATTTGATCTGTAATCAAAGTGGTCCTCGTCCAAGAATTTAAAACGTTTAGAATCTACTAAATAAAGAATACTTAAGATGAAAAGTCGGAAGCAATGACTAAAAAAATCGTGTGAAGTAGTCTTTACCTATTCCTCTCTTGTTATTTTTTTGGGTTTTTTTAGATGGTTTTTTCACAACTTTTGTATTTGCGGTAGCTTCTTCTTCACTCTCGGATGCCCCGCTCTCAGCTCCCGAAACATTTGAATCATAATTTTCTTCAAGGTGATTTTTTACTGCGTGATTTAGAATTTCCTCTTTAGATAAAGATTTAAATTCACACTTTTTGCAATTATAATACTGCTGCGGCCGAAAACTGCATTCATTATAATGCTTTTTAATTTCTTCAATAGTGCCACAGCTGAAATTACAGCCCAGTGATGTACAAGTGGCCTTTTCACCTTTAGCGATGGTTTCTATCCATTGCTTTATAGCAATACTTGCAATCTTTCTTGGTTTTGGAGTCTCAATGACATTTTTCTGTAAAAGTAAGAAATTGAACTGATGTTCTAATATAAAAAGTTAAAAATTTGTTTAATACCATTTTTCTAATGGAGACTTTTTCTTTTTCATCTTTGCAATCACTTATTACTTCTTTTAATTTTGAATCAGCCCTGAAATACATGAGTTATTTAATTATTTTTAAAATTTATAAAATTTTTTTGATGTTTTGTACTGAAATTACTTTTCAGCAGCTTTTCTTTTAGGTTTTTGATCATCAGTGGATTCTGGTTCCGTCAATACAGGATTCAGTTTTTTCTCATCCTCTTTTTTATGCCATCTGACATGGTAATCACGCGAAGCAGGTTTCATAGTGGCGTTACAAATCTCACAGACGTACATGAGAGCTTTGATTTCCTGTGAAAATTTTATAATTTTGTATAAATAACTGCGTGGAATTAAATGAAAATAATTAAATAAAATAACTTACATCTTTGGTTTTGCCACAAAATAAAATGTGTGAATTGTAGCCATCAACACTACGCATTACCTCCTTGCACGCAACATCGCATATCAAAGAACCTTTTCTTAATTTATGAGCTTTTTTGATAATTTTCTTTATTTGATCTTCACTGAAATTCTAAGTTAGGAGTTTGTAAATTTTAATCTACGCACGTGAAAAAGCAAGAGATTTCCCGATGAAAGATAAAAGCTTTACTTACTGGTTTCTCTTTGTCGCTTTGCCATCCTAAATTATTATGCGATTGTAAATTATGTCGTGTCCATTGTGTATTGAGCATTTCTTCTTTGCATTTCCCACAAGTTACGTTCCAAGTTGATGGTTCCTTTACCTATTAAATAAATGGCTGTATTAGGATCGGCAATCAAATATTTTATTAGACTTGGAAATAGTTTTTACCTCTGGCTTTGGCATTTCGTCCTTTTGCTTTGCAATAGGTTTCATGAATGATTGAATAGATGTCTGCATACGTTGTGGTTTAAAATCGTCATCACGTTTTGTCCTTTTACCGCGTGGTCTCCCGCGTTTACCAGTAATCCCTCTCTTCCTAGTTACCAATTCTTCAGGATTACCATCGTCACTTTCAATCTCACTCACCTGATCACAAGTAGAGTCAGCCGAAATCGTTTGATTCACAATAGATTCATCGTTTGAATTTACTGATCTGTTGCGCAAAGAAGAATCTCTACCGCTCTTTCTTGGTGAAGAACTTTGTTCTTCATTTTTAGCATTAGTTTCATCATCTAAAAATTAAACAAATCATTATAAATTTAAGTATTTCAGTTTTTTTAAAATTGAAAATAATTATTTGTTTCATCCATAGTATTTTCTGTTTAAATTTTTAGAAACTGATGTCTAAATGTTTTTAATTTTATGTTAGTTAAATCAAAGACTAAATTTTAAGTTAGTTACTATAAACCTAATTGTAATATATTAATGCAAAAATTTAATTTACCCATGGATGCATCTGCAAGATGGGAACAATCCATATTTTCAAAGGTTTTTGTTTTTTTTGGTCGACCTCTCTTCTTAGGAGTCTCGGGTTCCACAGTATTTTTGCTACATTGAGATTTATCAGTATCATCAAAACTAAATGTAACACCTTTTTTTGTAGGACTTGCATCAGATTTTGCTGATGTAATACAAGATTTTTGATGACCTTTACCAACTTTAGATATCTCAGAATCTACATTATTACCGCTTAAACTTTCATTAGCTAAATCTGTAGAACTAAGATTTTTTGATTCTTCAGGAGATAATGTGGCTGATCTTCTGGAACGCCTTAAACTTCTGTCTTGACTAGAAGAATTTTGAATTGAGTTATCAGAAATAATATCACTGCTTGCAGTTGCTTTATCAACAGAAATTGAACTTGGTTTAACATTCGTCTTTGTAAGACTAGTATCTGATTTTTTTGGACGTCCTCTACGTTTTTTTAGTACATCAACTTCTTTGATGTTTTTTGACGCTTCTTCAGAATTATCTTTAAAAAAATAAAGATCAATTCACAATTTTAAAATGAACAATTTTTTAATCTCTTGCAATTGGATAATTCAAATTTGTACAACCAAAACTTACCCTGTGTATTAATTGTATTACTAGAGTTATCAACATCTTTTGGTAAATTTGAAGAATCATCATTTGCATTTATTTTGCTTCCCACATCTTCAACATTTTTTTCATCAAGCGGGGCGACCAATTTTTCTAATGTAAATCAATATGTTTAAAAATAACAATGAGTAAGTATAATTGGATTTTTTATCACACACACATTTTTAGATCAAATAAAATTTTATTAATTGACACACCTGCAGATTCACTAGTTTCAATATCCATTTTTGAAACTTCACTTTCCAACTTGGAAGCATTTACATCAGAGTTTGTTGATAATTTTTTATCTACCTTAAAAAATTTTGTTATTTCCATTGATTTTCGTGGACGACCTATTTTTTTGTTCATACTTGTTGTTTCAGTATCTTTAAAAATTTGTCATAATACCATTTTTGCTCTTTCATTTTAAATACCTTCATTTATGAATTAAATAACAAGTATAAACATTTACCTTTATTGGGAGGAATTTCCTCTGACTTTTCAACACCTTGATCAACCTTAGACGGCCTACCTCTTTTCCTTGGGAAAACCATGTTGTTTTTTTGTTTAAACAAATTCAATCGGCTATCTAGAAGAAGACAAATGAACTTCTTATATTCGAGTTTTGTTAACACTAAATCTGACACGGTAAATACTATGCTTTATGATGAACACAAGCTACTCCATTACAATTACATTTCAAATTTACCTAAAAAACGCAGCGAACTTAACGAACCAAGTCTAGAATGTTTATCAAGAGAAAATTTTGGCACAGGAGTCGAAACGTGTGTGATTTCGATTCAAGTAAATGATGCAATGAATTCAAGCAGTAAAAGCGGCATCATAAACACACACGTGCTTTTTGACAAGAAAAAATGTGGCTTTCTGTGTTTTCCAGTTGGTGGCGCCAACTAGCGGAGAATATCTTTCATAGAGCACGGATGATAAGCGGGATGATTTGAACAGCACTGGAGTAAGAATGTCACCCAACGTGAAAATGAAAGCAAAAATGGAAGAAACGTTCAAATATGAACATTTGTGTTACGGAGAAAGCCACACAACAGTCTAATGCTCACCAAAACAAACAAAAAATGACCCATGCGCTAATTGCTTTCATTATGTTTTATTAGACGTAATTTTCACTTGTACTTAATTTATTTTCTCTTCCATAATCTTTGAAGATGTTCAGTGTGAAAATTGTGATTTATGCAACGCACGGCTAATACTGGATCCTTGAGTTGAAAATTGTTCACCTGGTCACTTTTTGGAAAGATGTCCGATAACAGGTCTACAGGTGCATGAAGATCAATATCGTTTATACTTAATTTAACATCAGCCGTACCACTTTTCGAAGCTGGAATCGACGAAATGAAATATTTGTACTGTGATCGGTAATATATTATACAACAGATCTTCTATTTACAGCAAAGCAACTACCTCTAAAGATATTGATAATCAAATGCCAGAGAATATTAATGAATAACTTGTAAGGATACTATTTCAACGTTTTTAAATATATAGAAAACCATTTTTAGTTCAGTATCGAAAATAATGTTTTAATTAAAGCTCTCTCACAAATAATTGTACATATAAGTGTATTCTTTATAAAACAGCTTCAGATCGTGAATGATTCATGTTTATAAAACAATATAACTAAAAAACTCTATGTACGAACTTTTTTCTGGAATTACAAAAATTACTATTATCGAATCTTTCATTTTTTAAAATTAAAAATGAAAAAAGCCATGAAAAAGAAGATTAAGATGGTTTAGTTAGTTGTCGTACAAATGTGCAATTTACAATACAAAAAGTTTTAAGAATTGAAAAATAGAACTTACAGTGCAAGAGAAGAAATATAGTGCAACCATCTACGTTTATACATATCTCTAATTGATAAAGTTTTCATCATTAACATCATTAAAGCTTTTTAAAATAATAATTATTGAATAATAATTTTCATTTGTGTTTAATTAACAATATTTTCTATTTAAATTGTTAAGAGTTGATTTCTGAATATCTTTAATCAGATGCACTAAGAAAATTAAGTACTACATTTTGAGGCTTTTGCTTGAAACTTATTTCTAAAGTGTTATCGTGAAAACGTAAATTACCCAGAAATTTTTTTGCAAGATTATCACTATCTCTTTGTATTTGTGATCTCCTAGGTCGACCTCTTTTTTTTGACTTTTTATTTTTTATAGTAATCTTGGTACATTGAATTCTATCGATGTCATCAATATTGTTTTTATCTACCTACATTATTACTGCTTGAACTTTCACTAGATAAAATTTTATAACAAGGATTTATACATTTTTCCGAAGATTTTCTTGCGTTCCTTAAAATCTTATCATGACTAGAAGCATTTTTAGCCAAATTACTATGACTATTTAATTTTTTTGGACGTCCTCTGCGTTTTTTTGGTGCATCTAATTTTTTTGGACGTCCTCTGCGTTTTTTTGGTGCATCTAATTCGATTGAACCTTCGATTGGAGATTTTGACTCAATCAATCTCGTAATCCTTCCTCTACGTTTTTTTAAAGGAAAATGGGCGGTCGGGGATAGTTGATGAGGATTAACTGCAAAAAATAAAAAAAAACGTTATCATGAATTGTTATGAGGTCTTTTTCAAAGTGAGGTTAAAACTAATTACAGGGTTAAAACCTTTCCTGCACTTTTAAAACACTATTTACCGCTAACATTTTCAGATGTCATGTCAAGGTCGTACGTATATTTAATATTAAAATTTGTCCAAGCAATAAATATAATGCAATCGATGCAAGACTTGAAACGTGCATTGACACGTGATATTCCGTTCTCTATTCAACACCCCCAAGATACAGGACTTATTGTTACTGGTGTCGACATTCAGAGCGCACGTGACATTCATCCGAGAAATGACAAGTGTGCGAAATTCAATATCAAAACAAGCGAAAAAAGCGCTCAACAAAACACTAATCGCACAAGAACCGGACTCCACCTACTGGCTAGTTTCAATTTTAAATTCATAAAGGTGCTTTCATAGCTCGAATCAAAAATTGAGCGTGTAGTTCTTACAGCTCTCCACAACGCGGACGCCAAACAGAGCTCGTGAGTTACAAGATCTCAAGTTTATTATTGTGAGGTTTCAAACTTCAAGTGATCGCAATATTGCAAGCTGAAGCCGTAAGTATTTGATGGTGATTGTAATACCTAAAAGCTGAAATACTTGAAACTTTGTTAGTTTTAGAGCAATCAAAATTCTCTACAATGATGTTAAATACTATCGTCAATTGTAAAATTATGAATAATATTCAATTTCTCTAGTGCTTATAACCACGTGTTTCTGCATGCCGTCAGATTGACAGTCTATCATCAAGTGATATTTGAATTGAATTTAAGTTAAAAAAATGGACAATTACGACGACGATGTACCTACTTTGTCTGCTGAAACTTTGCTGGCTTTGCAACAATTTTACGATGAACAAACGAACAAATTGAAAAATTCAATCTTGACGTGAAAAATGCAACGACCGAAATAAAATTCGAAGAAAATTGGGTAAGTGTATTGAAATAATTTCACATTTATCAAAAACTTACATCGTTATTGATTGAAATATTTTGTTTTTATAGCAATTAAGTCAGTTTTGGTATGATGAAACAACCATACGTGAATTATCACAAGCTTGCATCAATGCCTGTCCACCGGGTGGAAGTATTGCTCTGATTTCATGTCCATCGCTTTACCAAGCAACAGAAAAAATAAGAGGAGATCGAACAGGTTTGAAATACTTTTAGCGAGTTACTTTTAAAGTTCAATAAAGTATTCTTTTCACTAATCAAATGACTTATTATTTTTCTAGTCAAGCTGTATGAGTTTGATACAAGATTTGCTGTCTTTGGAGAAGATTTTGTTAAGTATGATTATAACAGCCCTAAAGAAATATCACAAAAACATATAGGAGCATTTGATGTTGTTGTATGTGATCCTCCATTTCTCTCTCAAGAATGTTTATCAAAGACATCTACAACAGTGAAGCTTTTATCCAAAGGAAAAATTGTTCTCTGTACAGGAGCAGTAATGAATGAAGAAGCAGAAAAATGTTTAAAAGTAAAAAAATGTATATTTGAACCTCATCATGAACATAATTTAGGAAATGAATTTTGGTGTTATGCAAATTTTGATTTTGATTCATGTTTTGAAGGTTCTCAGCAGAAAAGTTAATATTGCACTGAAAATTAATTATAATGAATTAAATGTTTAAAAAATTGTGAATATTTAATGTAATTTTTGTACATATGTATTTATTGAAAATTATAATATTACTCAATAAATTATTTACAATCAAATATTTTGTTTCTATCACTTAGTACTGAAATGTAGTTGAATTTTAGTTAAATCCCAATAGTAGTGAATTTCTAAACAAACCACTTTCATATTTTTCAAATATTCACATTTCTATGAAAATTATTTTTTCTTAATTTGCAATCTTAAAAAGCGAATCTGTTCATTCATTTAACGTTTTTTCATTTGTCCCGTGGTAATTATTCGCGAGTCAAAACAAGTTTCGCGAACGATAATCAGCACAATAATTGCAGACAACGCATGTGTTGTACTGTATACACACTTCTCTAACGCAGTCAGACACAGCACTACATGGCGTGTAGTTAATTTTATACCAGTGCACAGTGTGGCCGTTCATAGACGCGACTCTCAAATTTTTTACTAGAGTTCAACTCACTTTGTGATTTCTTTATTGCGATTTAATTGAAGGAATAATTTTTTTACAATCATGTCTAACAAATACGACGCGTAAGTACTTCATTTTTATTGTTTCGCCGTTCAAAGTGGTTTTTTTTTGCTTGAAGGTTAGATTCACCAAACGGCTGGTTTTACTTTGCCTCTGATATCTATTGTGTTTTGGTCTCACATAAGTTCCATGCTTGCTCGATTCTTTGTTGTACCATGTTGGCATTTTTTTTATCATTAGTGTTTTCTACTAAAACGCTATATGTTTCATCGTTCTTATGTTTGGCTATGATTTTAATCCATATTTTTTGTAAACAAAGTAATCTTTCCAGACTGAGAAATAATAGCGATGATAGCGACGACGATCATCACTCTCAAATCAAAATAGACCATAGAATGGAAAAAGAGGATTTGGTACAAATTGGCTTTTCATTCTTAATTACGCCAAATAGTTAACAGTCTGTTTAACATGTTCATTTTTAATACAGGTTGCACCAACCATCAATCCACATGAACACAAATTACAGTATGCTTATGCCTTGTGGTACAGTAGGAGGAATCCTGGAAAACAAAATAGTATTCAGGCTTTCGATCAGAATTTAAAACTGATTGGAAGATTTGCTAGTGTTGAGCAATTTTGGGGGTTGTATAGTCATTTAACGAGGCCTTCAGAGCTTGCCACCCATACAGATTTCCATCTTTTCAAAATTGGAATTAAACCTATGTGGGAAGTAAGTCACTATTCAAATAAGAAAAACAAATTTATTCAAGTGGAAAATAGGATTTACTAGAGTTATTTTGAATTTGTTTGTGTCTTTCTTTTCATTGGCTCATTTTACAATAATGTTTTAAAACATGAAAATAACAATTTCAAGGAGTAATTTGCAAGTTTTTAATGAAATGAAAATAACTTTGAGTGTTAAACTTTCTAAATAACTCATTTTAATAAGTTTATTAGCATCCAAAAATCAGGTCAAAAACATGTGTCCTTAGATACTGTCATTTCAATTCAGCTTTTTGTTTGCTCGATCTACTAAAACTTGATAAATTATGAACATTCCTTTTGATGCAATGTTTCATATTTAATAATTTGATTTTTTTTGGAATTTCTTTTAGGATGAAGCTAATCAAAGAGGTGGAAAATGGATAGTACGCCTGCGTAAAGGATTAGTTTCTCGATGTTGGGAAAATCTTATTTTAGCAATGCTGGGTGAGCAGTTCATGGTTGGTGAAGAAATATGTGGAGCTGTAGTTTCCATTAGATTTCAAGTAAGATCTCTCATATATCCCTTTTTCTTTGTGCAATTGTTTTTTTTTTTATTAAACTTAAATTTTTTAAACTCTTTTAAGCTGATCTTCAAAACTAATTCTTTTGTTTTCAACTGGAAAAAATTTAATGAGTCAAATTTAAATTTATTACAGGAAGATATAATATGTGTATGGAATAAAACAGCCCAGGATGTTGCTACTACTGCAAGAATCAGGGATACTTTAAGACGTGTTTTACACCTTCCTCCGACTGCTACCATGGAATACAAGACACATAATGAAAGTTTGAAAAATGTTACAAGATCGTGAAGTTCAAAGAAAAACTACCTGAAATGAAGGTATATTTCCGTATCTCGATTTTTTACACATTTAAAAATTATTTGCAGAAAAGTACATTTACGTAAAAATATAAAATAATCATTGTAAACTTCTCTTCTTGGTGAAGAATTCAAATTGTACTTACAACAATGACTTTATATGTTTGAGTATAATATGCCATAGTGATAGTGACAAATTCATACTCTTGAAACGGTATTACTTCCTAACATTTTATCAATCAATTGTCATTTTGAAGCATCAATTTTGTGTGAATGTACAGCAATCAACAATGTAATTCATTGAATTTTTTGACATTTTGTAAATAATGCTGTAAATAATGGTTATAGAAATAAAATATAGGCAAGTCATTTTATTTTAATTTATTATATACTGGCCATATTTTTTTATCTGAAATTCTTAAAAATTCTATAAATAAGGTTAATTTAAAATTATTTATCATCAGAAAATTTATTTATTTAAAGTCATGATTTCTACAAAAATTTCATTTGAACCAAATGTAAAAATAATCTCAATTTACAAAAAAGTCTTGTTTGCACAATCATTCAAGAATATACAAGTTATTAATTTAAAATATGTATAAAAATATTGCTTCTCTTATCATAAGACAAACCTTATGGACTAGCATCAAAAAAGAGGAACAAGATATGCACATGATTCTACATACTCATTTGATCTCATGGATAATAAATCTATATTTATGTACAGGCAAAGCGAAAACCTTGCATTTATAGAAAACATTTTTTTCTACTTTGAAGAAGCTTTAACCTCATGAACCATACTTGTGCATTAAATTTAACTTGTTTTTACAGTATTTTTAAATTAAATTATTTTTGCACTTCATTTCCAAATTTCATGATAATTATAAACACTCTCACACCAAAAAAAAATGCTAACTTATTTTAAGCTCTAATCGATATTACATCTATCACATTAGATGTTCCACTTTTTATTAATTATTGATTAATTACCTTATAGCCTCAAGACAATAATAGTTACCATACCTGCAACAAATAAATTTAAACAATAATCTTGCATAAATGAATAAATATAATAATAATATTACCTAGAACATAAGTCAATATCATTTTAAAATGCATTGACAAATGGAGGTAGTCTGGAATATGGTTGCTTTTTTCTCCTTCAGTGGGTAACAAAAGTCCAGCTATACAAATAATACCAGCTAAGAGAGCTACATAATTTGTATCTCCTAAAAATAAAATTATTTATTGATACTAGATACTTGTAAAACCAGGATGAAATCAGTTTATCAAGTACTAACTGTTAGCAGTGCTATCATTAGCCATTAAAGTATAAGATTGTTGGTTTTTTCCAGTGTGCGGTAATTGTTGAAATAAATCTGGATCTGGAGTACCTCTTTCCATAGGTTCTGGAATACCAGTAACCACTTTTGCTTCTACATCTCTTTTCCCAAGAATCTAATAACAAATCAATTGATTAGTTCTGACTTTTGAAACTTGAATATGATAAAATACCTGTTTTGTAGGATGCTCAAGCATTTGTATTCTGAATTTATCAATTGTACAGTTGACAGGTGTAAGGGCCATGTGTCGAACGACTATGTCCACACAACATCTGGGTTTGATAGTTCCTTCTGGATCTACCACTACATACTTATTTGGAGCTGTACAAAACACTGTCAAATGAGACAAAGAAGAAAAACACGTTAATCAAGTTGACAACATTTTTTACCAAAATGATTGACGCAAAAAATGTTACCTTTAAACTTGACAGGAAAATCATAAGGATTGTAGAGTGTTAATATCTGTTTATGCGTCGACTGATCGTCAAGGTAAAATGTTATACTTTGCGGGAAGACAAAAACAGGTAATTTTTTCGGCGTCACCGATACTTGAGATTGCATGATCACGTATTGATGCCTACGTGGATGTACACACAACAAAGGATCGGAGTTTTATCTGATCACCAAACGCGCACTTTATTCTTACAAAATAACAATGAGATCACGTTGATTTTTTTCGCGAAACGAGTATAAGTACGGCTGAAAAACCAAAAACTCCAAAATAATTCATGGATCACAACACTCCGAGAGAAATTGCAAAAGACTTGTTTGAGCTTTATTCGGTAGATAATATATCTTCTATATCTACGCAGGCTAGTCGACGGCTATCTTTGTACACACTAAGTTACTCTCCAATTTCTAATGTTTCAATGAGCGTTCGATAATTTTGAAAAACGATCGAACAATTAGGGAGCTCGTTGGCATGATTACGCTCGCTTACGGACTATAAACTACTGTTGTGTTGATGCAGTGACACTGCACGACTACATAATATACGAAACGGAGCTCACAGCGAGTACATTATGTACGAGTATATAAAAAGATATGTAAACGAAAAGTGATTTGCCACATTCACTGGCGCAAACAGCAGCTGCTGCTGTTATTGTCCGTCAGACGTATATATATATGTTGGCAGTCGACACCACCAGATATATGTAATTATGTGTACACACACATTCGAATATATGCGTCGTATATATATATCATCACAAATAAACGCAGTTTTGCATGCGCGTCGTCTGCATTTTCAATTAGATTTGAATGCGCTGCAGTTATTTGAAAAAAATAATGATGAATGTGACTGAGATGCGTCTTTCTTGGTTTGATGAAATAACTCGAAAATTATAATTAATATTCGACAAATAAAATTAATACAAATGAATAAAAAAAAAATTTAAGTTTTAATGACGTTCTCAAAAATTTAATTTTATCATAATTCGCATATTCACTGCATCTATTGCACTGGGCTGAAGTAATTAATACTTAAAGGGCCCTTATCTTATCATTGCCCACGTCTTCATTAAGGTGCTGACACTTCAATCAGCTGATAAGTGATCAGTCGAGTCGGCTCCTAGCGTTGTTAAAGACGACGTGTACGCATTAGAGAACTTTTTCGGCAATGTTCTGCTCAAAAAGTTCAAATTGCTGACTTAAAATCAAGTTCACTCCAAGTTATTTGATCAATTTTTTGTTAACATTTGTTTGTTGTATAATTTTTAAAGCTTTACTATGACTCTTTTTCACTTTGGCAATTGTGTGGCGTTGGTTTATGTACCTTATCACTTAACCTACAAGTACTCTGGACTGTAAGTAAAGTTTTGTTTATTGTTAAATTTTTAAATAACTCATCAGTTTCGTCAGTCGCCGGTGCAATCGAGAAATTTAAATGTTTTATTTTTTCAAGCTCCGAGTATGGCGCATTTTGGAAATGTGTGCAGGCTGGTGGTATTTACATATTTGTGCAGTTGATTAAGATGTTAGCATTAGCTACATTCTTCCCAACTGCAGATTCTGAAGGAGCAAAACTTGGTTTTGACTTCATAGGGGTAAGTTAAAATAATCATTTTTTGTTATCTTTTTCATTGACAGTATTTGGTACTTCATTCTGATACTTCAATTTTTTTCATTTAGGAACTCCTCAAGTCATCAATGGATATAGCTGATTTAATTGGAATATATTTAGTTCTTAATAGCATACCTGGAAAAGGACACGCCAAAGTTCTTACAGCTGGTATTGGCTGGGCTAGTGCTGAAGTTGTTTTAACGAGATTTTTGTTACTTTGGGTTGGAGCCAGGGGAGCCGAGTTTGATTGGAAATACATTCAAAAAAGTTTGGAATCAAATATTAGTTTGGTAAGTTATCTTAGCATAGAGTTTTTGGAATATATTTTTGTATTGAATTCTTTTGTATTGCTAAAATTAAAATACTGAAATATTTGTTATAGGTTCAACACATAACAACAGCAACATTGGTCTGGTTGTGGTCAAGGCATGATCTGAAACAAAGATTTGTGCCAGTAGTTACTAGCTTGTTATTCATTACTGTTTACAGACCATTAATAGCTGAAATGTTGATAACTTCATTTATGATCGGACCCTGGTCAGCATTATTCATTAAAGCTATTCATGCTGCTGTTTTGGGATCAGTCACATTACACATATATTCTGCTCTTGCACATTCCATAGGAATTTTTTAAAATTCATAAAATTATGAACTCAAAATGTTATTTAACAATCATTGTTTTATTAATAATAGTGTAATTTTTTGTATAAAAAATTAGAATTTTTTTAACTGTACAATTTTTTCCAAATTATATATTCAAATTATCTTATAAATTTGTTAAAACATGATCATTTATTTTTAGTCTATGCAACACTCATAATTTTTTTTTTTCACTGAAGTATTACGTCAGTCTTTCTCACAATGAATAGAAAATTATTTTAGTATTCTATTCAATGGAATTTTATATATACAGGCTCATGAAAATGTATGTGTGATAAGGATATTGAATGTAATTTTTTTGATAAAAGTCGATTTCACTGATGACTGATATTGAATACTTTTTCAAACATCCAATAAAACTACATTTTAAAACAAAAAAAAACAAAAGAAACAAACCATTTATTTCTTCCAACAAGATAACTATCATTTTCCCACTTAATTCAATCTTCATCAGAAGTATCTGGATAGTAAGCTGCAGGATATCCATATGGATCATTGCCCCCATCCCACCCATCATTCATACTATCACTATTGCTCGAGTTGCTGCCGCCATACTGATTGTTGTCATCCGATTCTAGTTCACGAGCCTGAAAAAATAAAAATTATTCATTTTTCCAGGAAAAAGAAAACTATGAGAAAATGCTCTTTGCAATAACTTAAAAGATATATTTTTAATTTTCTTACCATTCCTGGGTGTGTATTAAGCTGCCTTAACATAATCCACAACATTCGTCCATCAAAAGAGTCATCTTCCAAACTAAGAGGTCTAGCTTTCAGAGAAATATTTTTTTTCACTGCCTGTTGAAAGATCAAATTAAATTTTATTAATGAAAATGGTTTAAAATTATCTTTAGGTTTTAAAAACCTACCACTTGTAATGCTTTCTTAGTATCAGGAACAACATCTTGTGATGGTATCCATATTTTTACATCATGATCGAGACCACTTGTAGCTAAAACTGGAAGAGTGGGGTGAGGTTCCAAAACATTTACCTAAATTATATCATAATCATGATTTAAAAATCAATCAAGTTTTAGAAAGTAATTTTTGTAATTATTAGATTCTTACAACTCCACTATCGTCTCCACTCATCCAATTGACAATAGCTTCTGTCTTTTTGTCCCAAATATATATGTGACCATCGTCTGATCCAGATAACACAAATTCACTTTTTGGTCCAAAAAAGTTAACACCTTTTACTGTAATAAAAAGGATTGGATGTACTGAAATGATTTGATCAAACTATAGCTTATTTTCAAAAAAATCAACAAACTTGTTGCATGATTGCGATGGCCCTCGTATCTATGAACTGCACAATCACCATTTTCTGGCATTTCTAAATCGAATAAATGAATATCATCGCAACTGTACGATGCTAAAATCTCGGTCCCATTATAATTATATGTGGCGCATGTTATGTGACAATATTTGTTAGTTACCTAGAACAGATAAGTCGTAAGTATAATTTTAAGCCTTTTTTATATCATTAATTAAATTAATATACAGCATAATAATAAGTACAAGCATCATACCATCGAAGTTGGACATAAAATTCTTTTTGGCCTTGAAACATTCCTAACATCATATACATGAACACTATTAAACCGACCAGCAACACAAAATTCATTTGTATTGGTTGGATTGACATGAATGCTATCTAGTTCAACAGGCTGGTCATCATGTTTCACCACGAGTAATCTAAACATTAATAGTTTTAATATTTCTTGTTATATAAATCTAATTTCTTGAAAGCAAATAAATAATTACTTTTCAGGTGAATCTGATCTAACATCAATAGAAAGAACTCTAGCATCTTCACTAGCTGAAAGTATGTGATGTGGACACTCATCAAAAGTACAAATTTTGTGACAAGCAGATTTATGTTGAGCTAGCTTTTTTGTAACTCCTGTAGGAAGATCAATAATTCGAACTTGACCATCTCTTGCAGCAGTAACAATTTTAGTTTGTGCAACAGTTGGAAGCCATTTAGATTGGAAAACATTGCTTGTATGATTTGTTCTGTATGCTTTCTTCTTTTTGCCTAAATGCCAATCCCACACTACTATTGTTAAATCATCAGAGGCACTTACTAACAGATCTCCTTTTGGATTAAAATCTAATGCATTTACACATCCCTACAGAAAAAATATAAAATATTTATAAAAGGAAAACTTACTTAGCAAAAAAATAAAAATTTTCAATTACATCATGATCTTCTAACTTATGATGTAATTTTAAATGTTGAACAGCATAGAGTGAACCATAAAACTTTTTATTAATATTATAGTCACATCCAATTTGCTGGTCAAAACACCTTTTAGCAAGGTTCCAGTTGGATTTGGATGGTTGTTTCTTTAGAACCTCTGGTACAGCATCATTTGCGGTATCGCTGAAATCTTAAATTTGAAAACCATTTGATGAGTAATAAATGTAAGCTGCGATTGATGCAATTTTTATTATCATCATCATCAAGTACCTGAGGCAAATCTAAAAAAAGTGTGAGGGTCATCAGCAGAATGCTCAGGTGAACTCCCATCATTTCCTGATTCTGTACTGTCAACGGAATCATTGGAGTCTCCAGCAGGACTCAAAGGATCTTCACTGGCATCTGCGTTTCGAGCAGGACTTGAATTTGCAGTATCGTTCGAAGCTGGTGGTGGTGCACTCTCAACACTCGTCTCCTCGTTTTCGACTTCCTCATCCTGATTCTGACTTCTGTAGTTTCTGTTCTTGTGGCTAGAGTCTAACTTGCGAAAAGAGGGAAATGCAAGCTTAGGCTTTTTATGATTGTCAGCCGACTTACTGGCTTCCGACGAGGTACTGGGACCTGTCAACGAAATAAATCAATAAAATACTCGTGTTTAAACAGGAAAATCCATGAAAGAGACAGCGTTCTTACCTTCGGAAGTAGATATAGATCTTTTGGTAGCACCATTGGTCAAATTGACACTGCTATCGTCTCCTTCCGAAACATCGTCCGTCTTATCGTCACTCACGACTTCATTGGTTTCACTCATCTCTTCAAAATTTTCCGAACAGTTTGCGAATGAAAGTGTGAATCGATGCTTTTCTTATGCCACCGCACTCGAGAATAGACAGAAACGTCAGAGACAACGAGCAGTGCAGATGATCGATGACATTGTCTCAACGCGACATCGATTCTCTGTAACCACAAGTTTAACACTTGAATAATTTGGGTAATGACTCGCGCGAGAGAATGATCCAATTGTACATCGACGCCGCAGCATGCAAGAGGCAACAATGGCTGTGATGCACTGTTAAGGTATATTAAAATCTGACGGCTCTTTACCTATCATGGACTTGTTACGTCGTGTGTGAGTGTGCCTCTCTCGCTCTCTCTCTCTTTCTCTTTCCTTCACTCGTTTGTTTTGAAGCTTCAGTCGATATATATAGTGCCTTCATACGCGTGCATACAGTGTACAAGCTCTGCTTGTGCCGCGGATCTCGGGGGCCAACTTGTGTGCGCGCGCGACAGCGCCGCGGCGTGGTGGTGTATTTTGTACGGAGAAGTGCTGCAGGACTGCCTCAATACACTCGGCCAGCAGCAGCAGCAGCTTAGTATGTACTTTGACGCGTGCGGAGTCGAATGCGCGAATGTGCGGCGAGTGTGCTGCAGACCTCTAGTCAAAGTGTTGTCGTCGTATATATAAGTATAGGTGTGCACCGACGATGCGCGCGTGTGTATGTGTTTGCTGCTAGTCGGAAAGAATCGATGCGCGGATAGAGAGAGAGAGAGAGAGAGAAACGAAACATGACAATTACAATGTGTATGACTCGGAGTCGAGCTGAGATTTTTCGTTCGATTTGTTGATGTATGTAGCAGAAGGGACAATTTTTGCACCGTGTTCGATGCGTCGATGATACTTAGCCATAAATAATAAATGGTCCTCGAGGTGTTGCGAGTGTAGTTCCTCCGTGCGTTGCACTACTGATCCATCTCCTCTAATTATAATACGCAGATATACAGCGTATAATCATCAAAAGTTTGGGGAGTATACGTGAGCGAGAGAGAGAGAGAAAACAAGAGACGATCCGACGCCGACGTTCGAGACTGACGAAATCATCATCATTGAGAGAGGTAAGCTATACATTATGTTATTATGATAATACTAAAAATACAACGACGCAAGTGGCGAGCGATCGTGAATAAGCGTGTGAATGAATTACTCTCGGCACATCGGCTCCGATTCGACTTGACATCGCCGGGATGACGTACACGCACACATAGATGAGTGACTTTTGACAGTAGCAGCAGCAGCGACTCTTTGATGTGTGTTCATAATGTAATTCGATTATACTTTCACCTGTCCGCAGCTATAAGCAGCATATAATAATAAACAAGTGTACGCGTGTGACTGTGTGTGCGCACTGACACGGAGTACACGTCGACTTACATTATAAACATGTGTGTGTATACATCCACTGTAATATACTGTACAAGTTACATGTTGTAATAAGGTGTATACACGAAAAAGAGGTAGGCAACGGCTAATTACTTACTCTGTCCTTTAAACGGTTAAAGGGTCCCCTCGCGCTGCACTGCTACACACACACGCGCGTTTTTTTTTGTTATATACGCAGCTTTCGACGGCCCACGCGCGGCGCCTCGCATTTCATATTAACAATGCACGACATTATTATTATACAGCGCGGCGCAGTACAATTGCCCCGCTCTCTCGCTGCCTTATTATCTCTGCGGCTCTCAGTTATTTGCCTGCTGATAATGCCAATGTTCCTATGAAAATACGTTCATCTCTGGCTGTGCTGTGTCGCGGCGCACGTTCTTGGCGTACATAGTCATCCCGTGTGTTAGGTATGTATGTATGTAAACGACGAAACACATGTGTGTCAAAAATTATCATATACCGTATTGCAAAGGTTGAATAATCGCGAATGCCGCGCAAATGTCTCCGTATAGATAGACTCTCGAGAGTATATCGAACTCTGCTAAAACGACGCACGCAACACAATATCACACACACTCTTTTTCCTACGATATTTTTATATGCGTAAGAATTGTAAGAAATTGCGTTATTGTCAACCCTTCTAGCCGAGTGCCGCGTGCAAAGAGAGAGAGAGAGAGAGAGAGACGCGTGCCACCAAAGTGCGCACGGCGCTTTTCTCTAATCTCCTGGAATACCGTTGTATTTTTTACTCGCGCAGTTTCTTACACACAACATCGGTATATAAACTAGTACGATCGCGTGAAATCATTATAGTGGCTTTTTGCACACGAAACTTTTGCCCGTTACGCACGGCTTACTAATGTTCTTCGCGATTCGATTCGCGCGTATAACGTAACACATTAATGCCTCGAGCGAGAGCCGAGAGTGTGTGAGAGAGAGAGCGAGAGCGAATTGACGTATATTGTTTTCCGACACGAGGAGAATGTCCGGTAATGAAGATTGATCGCTGCCTCGCGAAGTACGCACGTATGCACACTGCCCGCACGCGCGCGCGAGCCCCGCGATCCCCGATGAATGCGTCCGATACTATTGTATAATAAAGCGCGATCGCTCACACACACACACTTTCCCACGCACACTGATGCATGTTTTTTTGCGCTCGTGCGCAGCGATTGGAAAGAGAGAAAGAGAGGAGAGCGAAAAGTTTCCGATTTCCGCGGAAAATTTGCAGAACTCGCGGCCGCACCATAATATAGACCATGCGTGCGCCTGGGTGTTGTTATCGAGTTAGGCGCGCGCGCGCGCGCGTGGTAGGAGACGCGAGGGGAGGAACACACATATCCAGGTGAGAGGCCGAATAACAAACCCTTAACGACGCAGCGCCAGCTGCAGCACCTTCGATGCAACCCAATTATTTTCCCTGCGTGCACGCGAACGCCATGTAGAGTGGGCCAAAAAACGCACACCAACGTTGCTGCATACAATAGTTGCGCAGCAGTGCCGCAGTAGCAGTCGTATTATTATAAAAACGGTGAAAGAGATCCACGAGTGACGAGAGTTATTATGGTCGAGTTACTGCTGCCGGAGGACGAGGTGATCAAGGTGAGCATACGTCCGGTCGAGAGACCCGCCGCCTCGCACAACACCACAGATGCCTCCAACAACAACAATAACAACAACAACAACAAACAACAAAAATAAGAAGCCCAGCGACGACGATGACAATCTGGCCGAGGCGAGTCTGCGCGGGGCACTGGCCGCGCTGCGACTGCACGCCCTGCAGGAGCGTCGTCTGCGCGAGCTCGAGGCCATGGCCAAGGAGCGGCGACGTCGCAAGACCCTGAGACGTTGTCTGGGAGCTTGGCGCGCCTGGTTGGAGCGATGCAGGGAGCGCGCGGTGAGACAAGCCGGACCCGAGCGCAAGATCGAGCTTCTGGTCTCGGCTCTGGGCGAGCGACAGCTACAACAACAGCAGCAACAAAAACCCGTGGTGGCCGTAGCGAAGAAGCCCAACTCTGCCGCAGCAGCTGAAAATAATAAGAGCCGATCGAGCAGCAAGAGGCTGAGCAGCGTAGCCGGGGGCCCGGCGCACAATCGGCTGCAAGCCCAGCGCCGCATAATCGAGGAGCAGCGAGCTCGCCTCCTCAAGCAGACTCGCCTCATTCAGGAGCTCAAGCTGCGCGAAATCGAAAAGGAGGCCCGTCGCGCCGAGCAGACGACCCTCGAGGTGGCCAGGCAGGCCCTCGAGCGCTGCGACGAGCAGCTCACCCGTCGCGGCATCGAGCATCTTCTCCGCGACGAGAGGCTGGACTCGCGAACGTTCCCGTCGGCCAGCAGCCGGGATTCCTCACGAGGATGCAGCTGAGGGCGGAGGCGCGAAAGCAGCGCATGACCGCCGCCCAGGAGGCTCGCCAGCGACGTCTGGAGGAGCAGCGCGCCCGCGAGCAGGCCAGACTGCAGCAGAACGAGGAGCGCCAGAGGCGCATTCAGATACAAGTATATTTTACTCGATCGATATAACTTGATTCTTGAGTTGTTTTTTCTTTTTTTCTTGACGCACTAACTACTAATTGCGCTCGACGTATAGGCGCTGAAGGAAGCCCGCAAGCTGCGCCAGCAGTTGGAGCAACGCCGACACAAGGAGCTGGAGAAAGGAGCTCGACTGGATCGCCTGGCGGAGCAATTCTATCGACGTTACCTGCTGCGACGCTACGCCTTGCGACCGCTGCGTGGTCTCGTACGCGAGACCGCCCGAAGATTCGAATTGGCCGAGGAGCACTACGGCTTGAATCTAAAGTTGAAGATCTTCGAGGCCTGGCGCAGCGACTGGACCGATCGTCAGAACGCCAAAAAATCCTGCTGGCGCGCAAAATGTATCGGCACAATCTGCTCTGGTACGCGTTCGAGCGCTGGAAGAACCTCGCCCTGGATTTGAGGCGCAAGCTCCAGGTGGCCAGGGATTTTAACGACATGAAGCTGCAGGCCGGCTGCTGGCGAGCTTGGCGAGACATTTACCTGGAATTCAAAAAAGAAGAGAGATCCAACGAGGATCTGGCGACTGGTTTCTACGAGATGAACCTCAAACGCAAGTACTTTCAACTGTGGTGCAAGTACGTGACCATCGCCGACGACATCAAGCAGCGAGAGCTTCGCAGGCAAGAGTGGCGAGGATTGATCAGCAAGTTCATGCCCAAAACTCCGCCGATCAATAAATTGCACAACAATCATCATCAACAACAATCGCTGCTTTAGAAGTGTTAAGTGCCCTGTGTAGCGGTTTTGAATGACGATTTTGCGAATCAATTTCAAAACGGTTTTTATTTGTATATTATTATGCCTATAAGCAGAAATAACTAATGTAATAACCATGTATCAGAGTTACATGCCTCTCATTGTAACAACATTTTTCTTTTAATTTGGTAAATCAGCTTAGGTTTTTTTTTGTATCACAGATACTAGATTATTATAGCAATACTGTTAAGTACATTTATACACTATACACTTCTTTTTGATTACCAAAAATTGTAAAAGTTGTTTGCTAACTAATTGACTAACTAATTACTCTACGATCACATTGATTTGCTTTGAACTATAATAACAACTGGTGACTGGTGAATCTTTGATTTTCCTCTTGATTCGTTTGATTCTTGTGCTTGGCTGCCGCTGCTTTTCTCTCGTTCCATGTACTTCCGATAGCCAGCAGCCATAGATGTTTGAAAAAATAGTATGATAAAACTAGACCTATTAATAGACTGTATATCGATGACACAAAACACAGAGCCATACTGAAAAATATATAACAGTTGAAATTACATGTAATAGTTGCATTGACAGTTTTTGAATAAAAAAAATTTTGTTAAAATGTTGCTAATGAAAAGAATCAACTTACTCGTACTGAAAGTATACATCGCTGCAATCATCGGGTAACAGAATACCAAAGGCAAACAAAAATGGATGGCAAACAGAGGTAATAGCTAAATTTGATCCATAGATGAAGGCAACGGCTGAGCTGAACAGACAGATCATGTACCATCTGTAATTGCTGTAGCCTATGCAGCAGTCAAGCCTGAAAAAAGTATAATCCAATTGTAGGAATGTCAATACACATGTGTCATCCTGATGTCAAAACATTGAACTCTTACCACTTGCAATGATACTCTCTACCCGGCACGCAGGTCTGACACACTCTGCAGTGATAGGCTTTGCGAGGAAAGCGTCTCTTGCAAGTCTGACAGACGTGAGTCTCGGTGGCGGCTTGATCCGAGCTGTCATCGACGTCCAGCAAGGTCTCTCTCATCGGATCGAACAATTGCTGCTGACTGCTCGTCGCGCTGTACTGACACTTGACGGTCCTCCTGGCCGTCAAAATTCCGCCCACCACCGCGGCTATGAACACGTAATTCTCCTCGGGCAGTATCTCCAGGAGGGGCACCACTGCGAGCTCGAACACGGCCATGAGGCAGCCAGCGCTGGCGATGAGCCAGCAGAGGAAGAACTTGCTGCGCATGAGAAAGCGCAAAAAGTTACGATTGGCATAGTAGACGAAGAGCGGCGTCGCGACCAGGACCAAGAGGCTGCAGGCGAGATTGAGGGCCGCGAGGAGGAGCAGCGCGGGCACCAGCAGGAGCGGCAGGACGGCGTCCACGGAGACGCGATGCCTGAGGGAAGCCGCGCCGTCGCCGCACAGGCGGCCCAGAGCCGCGCGCACCGGATTGCCGCAGCCGAAGCAGCCGCCAGTCAATAGTCGGCTCCACAGTTTCATAGCAGTAGCAGAAGCATGAAATGCATGTATAACGATAACTCGCGCGCGGCCGTCGACGAGTGCAGAGGATGAGGTTAGGATACCAAGCTCATTGTCGACAGAGATAACAACAATGACAACAAAACACGACGCCTGCGTGTATTGTTTTGCTTTCACGACGATGACTACGAGGCTTTGTCGTCGCGTTCGTTTGACGCACACCGACACACGTGATGGATAGGTGAGCTCGCGTCGTGTCGATATCGACGTTCCGCGCACAAAACACGACTATGCCTCCTCCCCGTGTGCAGCGTCTATTCACAATATTTCTGCACTGCCGCGAACTTTGAGTACGCAGTACTCACGCCTATATATAAGGAACACCTATATATATTCGCGATGTGTGTAGAGCCTCTGCGGACATTCGAAAGGTGCACCACCGCACTGTATAGTGTAGTAGTAGTAGTAGCAGAAGCACACCCCACGCGCGCTTGACAGTACCGCACTCTCTTATGATATACCACTGTGACACGCGCAAGTTGCGAAGCAGCTTTTTTTGTGGGGGAGAGCCGACGAGAAGCAAAGCAAAGAAAAATAAAGCCACCGCTGGATGGCTGGCTGGCGGCTCGATGAAGCGAATCTCGATTCGCCGCAGAAGTACTCGTAATAATGTTATACACGCTCTATATTTACGGGCGACTGCGGGGCTACTGCTACACTACAATGTTTATCAGCAGCTCCGTATCGATACGCCTACGATAATCCGCAGCCACGGAATATATATAAGGCGCGCAGAGAGAGAGAGAGAGACAGATAAGAGAGAACGATTTTGGTCACGCGCGACTTTGTCGTTTGACGTTTCATATATAAAACGAGTAGTATAGAGTCTCTCTCGACATCGTTGGGGGATTTTTCTTAATTCGCGGCCTCGTTATTTTCACATCGAGAAGTTTATGTATACGGATAATCGCTCTGCCGCGTCGCCGTGTGGTTTTAACGTTTAACGTTCTTTTTTTTTTTTCTTCTCGTACGCACACGACTCGTACAGATTTTAATGTCTTTTTCTTTTTTTACGTAATATAAATAAGGCATTAAAAAGAGCGAAGCTGAATCCTGCCCCGTGTACATGGCATGTACAGCACGAGAGCGGCGCGCATCGAGCGAGAGAGCTTGATTAAGGTCAAACCAGACGTATACGTGTACGTAATGGTCGTCGTCTACCTGCGGTGCATATCCAACATATATACGACGACTACTCTCCCGATATGTGCACATAATATAAAAACGTATAAAACAGCTCGTTGCCTTTGCGCCGCGAGCTGTCGAGCGAGCGAGTCGCGAATTTATGCACGCGAATGAATATTTCGCGCACTTTTAAACGCGGCTCTTCGGAGAAAATCCGCGTGCCGTTTCGTGTATTATAAAACTGTATACGCACGAGAGACACTATACACAGAGACGGACGAGTTTTCTTATACATACGCGCAATTGGAAAGTGTCTCTGCTGCTGCTGCTGCTGCTGCTGCACTCGTCTCGGTATATTGACGGAGCGTCAGAGAAATACGCATATCGGTAATAATTTCGCGTTCGAGCTGACTTTCGTGTATGCGTGTGTGTGTATACGTACCGATATTATGTACATATCTATGCCTGCATTGGCAAACGCGCGCGCAAACTCCAAGTTTTGTGTGTCGGCCGTATATATACATAGGGGTAATTCGATACGCCTATGAGTAAGGAGAAACTCTCCTCTACGTGCGCTGTATGCCCTCAAGTACTGCTATAATATACTACTATATGTGTATATAGCTAGTAGTACTACTATACGTGCGCGGCTGAGAGATCTCTCGCTGCTGCACACACGTGTCCATATAGAGTCAGGAAATTATAACGATATATGCAGCGACAATAAGACTATGTAAACGCAGCCACCGCCACGACGCTTTTATACATATATACCGATCATATTGTTTCAGGAAATACTCGCGCGGATATCGTGAGACACCGACGCCGACGCCGCCGCCGACTATAAGATATATATACGTCTTATGTATATCGGTATTATAGGGAGAGGAAAAACAAAAACTATATGCATATCGCGCATTTAATATTGCATTATGAGGCGCGCAGTGATTCACAATTGAACATTCGATACGCGCGGCGCGTTGAATAACACACACTTGCCTTTGCTGCGAGCTTGCTCCATACTCCGATCTCGAGCTGCGCGCGGTGCAGTGCAAAGTAGTCGTGTATATAGCAACGATTAGGATCGGAATGTCATTCTTTTTCTTTTCTTTTTTTTTTGCTTTTCTTACTCTTTTGCAAAAAAATTAGCAACAGTTTGACCGATCGAGCGTACGAGGATGACGAGCGAGATCGTGAATTGCATTTCGATGGACGCTTGCAAAGTGGTAGCTTTATTATCGCTATATATGTAACATACTCGCGATATAGTAGTCGTGTTAGTGTGTGTGTGTGTGTGTAATGCACACGAAAAATACTAGGCAACCGCGAGGGGAATACATAAGCAAAACGCAAAGGGTCATTGGCCATAGAGAGAGAGAGAGAGAGAGAGAGAGAGAGGAGAGAGAGAGAGAGAGAGAGAGAGAGAGAGAGAGAGAGAAGCTATTATTATACTACATATAAACTTATTAGGCTTCTTTCTCCAGCTCTCTGCGTACTCTCTTTTCTCTCTCTCCGCATATATATTATATAATATATTACTGGGGGCTCCGCCCCCCTGCTCGCTCCGCTCGCCAACCCCAGGTTAAAAAAAAAGAATAAATATTTATATATAGTTTTTGGAATATGTAGATATTTAAAAATTTGTATGACATTATTATTTAGGTGTTTATATCGTTTCCACACCACCTATGAAAGAAGTTCATTTATGGTACATTTAACGCTAATATTTTCGCCATAAAATGATAGTGTTTATTTGTACAAAATGAACTCTATTCAAGAGGTAGATATCGGCGCGTTTTTTTTAAGTGGTTCCCATAAATTTTTTAAGTAGTAATATTTATTATGATTAATTTAGTTGAATAATGTATTTAACAATAATGTATTTACGAAAGCATTCCCTTTCGTGTAACCTTTTCGTTGATTCGCTTGTAAATTTTGGAATAAATAGATCTGCATAATAATTTATTAATATTGTATTGTCATGTTTTCCATGTTTGTTGAACATCAGATGGCACATTTGTGTTATTAGAAATTAATTATTGTTATGAATTTAATGTATAAATTAGATGACCACAATATTATTGCTAAGAATAGTCCTAAATTAAATATGTTTTCCATGTATTATTTTGATAACACAAGTCTGCCATATTTTACGTAATTTATATTGTTATAATCAGTAATAATTTTGTTTTATGTGATATGTTAAAAAAGATAATGTGGTAAAAAGGAATTAGGAATTGAAGGGAAAAAATATTCTAATACCTTTTGATTTCAATTTTGTTTTCAAATTTTCTATGATTATGAAGATGGTACATTGATTTTTTACCCCTCATTATTTTGATACAACGATAAAAAAAAAATCTTTTCCTGACTCGTTGTTTGACATTTTCTCTGCTCGTATGATATCTTCTACATATGCTTTTAATGAACTATTTAAATATAAAATGAGATATAGTTAATGAGGAATAAATTGTATGTAGCATTAAAAATTTTTGAATCGAAAATCAAAAAATATCAGTGTTATTTAATACTTGTTAAAATTTTTTGATTTTTTGTTAATTAATATTTTATTGATAATGCTAATCCGATGTTAAATTTGTTTTATTAATTTACATTGAATTTATGCTGATTAAAAAAAAAATGGTATCTTGTTAATTACACAGATTGTTCCGATTTTGATGGAATGAAGGATTGATGATGGAGTTAGTGATATAATTTTGGGCTTTTTTGATTCTCCAGTGTCAGCACCATCTTCTAATTTTCTTTTATTGTTATTGTCCGTCATTTTCTAATATTTTGAAAATATGGTAGTTAAATTAAATAAATTGTGACAATAAGCAAATGAAAAAAAAGTTATATGTTTAGAAATTTTATAATTTAAATTTCTATGATAGTATGGTAAAATTTGAAGAATAATCGTTTGATCTGTTTATTATCGTATGTTAGTGCATTGTGTTGATTGGTCTATTGTTACCGTAAATTAAATTTATCGATGCATTTCTTAGTTAATTTTTTGGTTTTTTTTTATATTTTTTTTGAAGTGAGATTAATCTTTTTAAATGATCGCATAAATTTTCTATATTATCGGGTTTTAAATCTTTTAAATAATTATTTTATTTGTCTTCATATTCCAAATAGTCATCAACTAAATATTGATCCATTTTTGAATCTAAATTTAAAAATTGAAAAGAATATGTAATTCGAAACGTCTAATAAATTAAGGAAATTATTATTCATCCGAAATGTGTTTATAAAATTGTTTATTACTGTTAACGAAAATAATGTTAAGTTAAGATTCTTTAGTTTTGACATCTTAGTCATCATAGAACATTTCTTGATTAACCCATTAACGCCGGGAGGACGCGATTTTGACATTCAACGTTGCGCTTTTACCATGTCTCAATCGACACGAGAAAAATTATGAAAACCTCTATACTTTATGGTTTTGAGGGTGCTCTTTCTAAGGTGGTATTAAAAATTGCGTAAATTAACAATTTAAATAAAAAATTGCAAATTTACACAAAAAAACGTGTTTTTGAGGTAAAATTTTTTTCTTTTCAATTTTCAAACCACTTATCATTGTTAAATGGGGTAAAATATAGATAGAAACGTGCCCTCGCGGTCTCTACTTTAAGAAAACCATCATTAGTTTTGTCAAACAATTTTTTCTTAACAAAATGGCGGCTTGAATGAAAAATCGACTTTTAAGTTTTACTATTTTTATCTCGTAAACTATTGAGTTTAGAGAAAAAGTTTATAGAACAAAAAAGTCTTAAAATGCTTCAAGGAACATCCTCAAATTTTTTCAGAATTTCCGAGATGATTTTCAATTCCCGGGAAATGTGGGAAATCCGGTTTCCCAAAATCACTTCCAAAAATTCTGAAAAATTTGAGGATGGTTTCTTGATCAATTCTAAGACTTTTTGTCTTATAAACTTTTTCTCTAAACTCAATAGTTTTCGAGAAAAAAAATATTTTTGTAACATCGCAAAAATTATTGGTATTTTTTTTCTCGAAAAATATTGAGTTTAGAGAAAAAGTTTATGAGACAAAAAGTCTTAGAATTGATCAAGAAACATCCTCAAATTTTTTCAGAATTTTGGAAGTGATTTTGGGAAACCGGATTTCCCACATTTCCCGGAATTGAAAATCATCTCGGAAAATTCTGAAAAAATTTGAGGATGTTCCTTGAAGCATTTTAAGACTTTTTTGTTCTATAAACTTTTTCTAAACTCAATAGTTTACGAGATAAAAAATAGTGAAACTTAAAAGTCGATTTTTCATTCAAGCCGCCATTTTGTTAAGAAAAAAATATTGTTTGACAAAATTAATGATGGTTTCTTAAAGTAGAGACCGCGAGGGCACGTTCTATATATTTTACCCCCATTTAACAAGATAAGTGGTTTGAAAATTGAAAAGAAAAAAATTTTTACCTCAAAAACACGTTTTTTTTTGTAAATTTGCAATTTTTTATTATAAATTGTTAATTTACGCAATTTTAATACCACCATTAGAAAGAGCACCCTCAAAACCATAAAGTATAGAGGTTTTCATAATTTTTCTCGTGTCGATTGAGACATGGTAAAAGCGCAAAGTTGAATGTCAAAATCGCGTCCTCCCGGCGTTAATGGGTTAAGCAAGCCTCCAGTTCTGATGTATTTCAAATACCCTAATATATGGTATTTTCGTAATGCTTTTTTTTATAGCACTGTATGGAATAAGTTCGCATTTAAGGCACTCTTTTCGGTGACATAAGTCGCACATTATGGTTCATGACTCGGATAAGGGGGTATAAATGTGAATTTAGCACAGTTCTATAAAATTTTGTACAATATTCGTGTCATGGGGACACTTTTCGGCCCAGCTATTAGGGCGTTAAAACTACGCCTTGTCAGAAATTGTTACTTATTGCACTTGTATTGTAAAGTACTATAATATCATTGAATTATGATTCTGCTAGCTATATAACCTGGAAAAAATTATATTTTTCCTAATACTTATTAAAGTTTTCACGTTTGTAGTTATTTTTGAATACGAAAATTTCTGAAAGTTGAAGATTTATTTTTCAAACGGTTCACATAGAAATGTATGGAAACAGCAGTTTTGAGATTCAACTTCGAACATAACCTCAAAGCTGCAGTAACTCAAAAATCGATTTTTTGAATATAACCACAATTTTGTATTGAAGATTTCAAAACAGCGTGAAATTCCATGTCAAAATGTATGTTTTTTTTTTTCGAGGTTATGTAAAGGACGTTACAGATTCAAATAAAATTCCAATGTAACATAAAATTGAATTTGAGTAATGGCTTTTTTTATAAATGAAATGTACCGCTTCTAAAATGATCATAAAAAAAAAAAAAAGAATATATAGTTGAACGTGAAATTTTTCGCTCGTTTCAAATCTGTTATAAAAAATTAGGGTCACCACGAAAATTATCAATGCTTGGTTCACCATAGCGTATACGTTATGTTCAAGGTCAAATGCAAGGTCACTATTGAAAAGAGCGTAAAATGGTTGCATTTTAATTTTTTTGGATTATACAGAAAAAAACCTCTTTTGTCCATTTTCTGTCCCAATTTTTTTACTCAGAAATATAAAAATTGAGATCTTAGTCATCGTAGAACATTGCTTGATTAAGCAATCCTCCAGTTCAGATATATTTCAAATACCCTAATATATGGTATTTTCATAATACTATCTTTTACAGCACTGTATGGCATAAGTTCGCATTTAAGGCACTCTTTTCGGTGACATAAGTCGCACATTGTGGTTCATGACTCGGAAAAGGGGGCATAAATGTGAATTTAGCACAGTGCTATAAAATTTTGTACGATATTCGTATCATGGGGACACTTTTCGGCCCAGCTATTAGGGTGCTAAAACTACGCCGTGTCAAAAAGTGTTACTTATGGCACTTGTATTGTAAAGTACTATAATATCATTGAATTATGATTCTGCTAGCTATATAACCTGGAAAAAATTATATTTTTTCCTAATACTTATTAAAGTGTTAACGTTTGTAGTTATTTTTGAATACAAAAATTTCTGAAAGTTTAAGATTTATTTTTGAAACGGTTCACATAGAAATGTATGGAAACAGCAGTTTTGAGATTCAACTTCGAACATAACCTCAAAGCTGCAGTAACTCAAAAATCGATTTTTCGAATATAACCACAATTTTGTATTGAAGATTTCAAAATAGCGGGAAATTCCATGTCAAAATTATTTTTTTTTTTTCGAGGTTATGTAAAGGGCGTTACAGATGCAAATAAAATTCCAATGTAACATAAAATTGAATTTGAGTAATGGCTTTTCTTATAAATGTACCGCTTCTAAAATGATCATAAAAAAAAAACATTTAAGGCACTCTTTTCGGTGACATAAGTCGTACATTATGGTTCATGACTCGGAAAAAGGGGCATAAATGTGAATTTAGCACAGTGCTATAAAATGTTGTACAATATTCGTGTCATGGGGACACTTTTCGCCCCAGCTATTAGGGCGCTAAAACTACGCAGTGTCAAAAAGTGTTACTTATAACACTTGTATCGTAAAGTACTATAATATCATTGAATTATGATTATGCTAGCTATATAACCTGGAAAAAATATAATGTTTTCTTAATACTTATTAAAGGGTTCACGTTTGTAGTTATTTTTGAAGACAAAAGTTTCTGAAAGTGTAAGATTTATTTTTCAAACGGGTTACATAGAGAATTATTCAATTTAGAAAATTTATCATGTTCACATTTTGGATTGCCAGAACCGCAAGATGTAACGGACATAAATAACGATTCGGAAATGACGTTAGAAAAATATGATCAAAAATTTCATACATTATTTTCAACATTAAATAAAGACCAAAAAAAAATTTTCAATAAAATTATAAAAACCAATACAAAAATATTTTTCATAGATGGGCCATGAGGATCAGGAAAAACATTTTTATATAAAACTATCATATTTTATTATTTATCTTTGGGAAAAAAAATTTTATCAATGGCTTGGACTGGCATTGCATCAATTTTATTACCTAAAGGAATGACAAGTC
Organism: Trichogramma dendrolimi; assembly: GCA_034770305.1. Taxonomy (NCBI): domain Eukaryota; kingdom Metazoa; phylum Arthropoda; class Insecta; order Hymenoptera; family Trichogrammatidae; genus Trichogramma; species Trichogramma dendrolimi. The sequence goes on along the minus strand of JAPMIB010000119.1, from coordinate 461,720 downwards.
ATAAGACTTTCAATTTACCTTTAAATTTGGACAAAGTTGAAAGCATTCGTTTTAAATCAAAAACAGAAAAACAAAGACTACATCAAGCGGACATTATAATATGGGATGAAGCATCAATGATACCGAAAAAAGCGTTAGAAATTGTAGATTTAACTCTTCGAGATCTCACTGATAAAAACGAACCTTTCGGTGGTAAAAAAATTGTATTAGGTGGGGATTTTCGTCAAATTCTTCCTGTAATTAAACATAGTAATCCACAAACTATAATAGAAGAAAGTATAAAAATATTCGCATTTGTGGCCATTGTTTCATATAGAAAAATTAAAAACTAATATGAGAGCAAGAGAAAAACAATTTATTTCTTTACTACTCAACATAGGTGAAGGAAAAATTGAAACATTTGAAATACCACAAATTTGGGTGACTGGAGACGTGTGTACAAAAATATATGGTAAAATAGATTTTGAACAAAAAATTAAATAAAGTTATTTTGGCGTCTCATAATGAGGATGTTACAAATCTCAATAATAGAATATTAAACATGATGCCAAATGATATCCATACTTATTACAGTACTGATTATGCAACTTATAAATGTTCTGATGAATGCGATGATGACATTGAATTAAAATGGCCTATCGAAGTTATAAATAGCGTTACTGATGGGTTACCTCCACATGAACTGAAATTAAAAATTAATTGTATCATTATGTTAATTCGAAATTTAAGTGTAAATGATGGTCTGTGAAACGGAACACGATTGAAAATTACACAATTATATGAATACATATAAAAGCAGAAATTCTAACAGGAGAAAGTTGGAAATGAAGTTTTCATTCCAAAAATTACATTAAAAACAGACGAAAGTTCGATTATCCTTTCATAGCTTACAGAAAACAATTCCCATAATATTAGCTTTTGTTATGACCATTAACAAATCACAAGGTCAAAGTTTTGACGAAGTAGGCTTATACATTAATAAACCATTATTTTCTCATGGACAATTATATGTTGCCCTATCTCGGTGTAAAAATTATGATAAAATTTTTATTCAAAATGATTCTGAAAACTGCGATATTATTGAAAATGTTGTATGGAGAGAAATTTTTATATAAAAAAAACGCGCCGATACATCTACCTCTTGAATATTGTTATCGCAGGTTAAACTCAACGCTACATTTTTATGGCGAAAAAAAATGGCGTAAAATAAAACTTGCATTAACATTATTCATAGGTGGTGTGGAAACGATATATAATTGTTACTTATTATTACCTTAAAGTGCATTGATACGAATGCAGTTATTATAGGTTTAACCTTTTTGAATTAATTTATAAATTTAAATTTTGGTACCAAAAAAAATTAGAGGAGCAAATGAGAGTAATTGAGGAGGTATAGGAGGAGGGGAGGAGGAATAAAAAAATGAGGAGGAATTGAGGAGGTATAGGAGGAGGTAAGAGGAGGAATAATGAGGAACGAGAGGAGGATCACAGGAGGTACGGGAGGAGGATCACGTGAGGAGCAACTATATGAGGTTCAAAAAACACGTAAAAACAACACTTTAGAGGCCAAAAAAACACGGGAAAATGGTATTTTTCCAAATGAGGAGTATTGAGAGGAGGCTGAGGAGGTATACCGATAGTTGGCAAAAAAATTTTTTTCTTAGTCTAATAATATAGGCAGATATATATATATATATATATATATTATATATATATATCTCCGTTCGTCCATATCTCGCACCGCCGCAGTCAGCAGCAGCAATAAATAGCGCAATATTTAACATTTTTACACTTATCTCTCTCTCTCTCTCTCTTTTAAACATGTGTATGGGGTAATGCTTCATTCGACATGTCGATGCGTTCAGTGCTTATAGGCATATATATACAAATATACGTATGTATACACTCTAGGTCTAGTTACGTAAGCTTTCCTTGTGGCCAAGTACCTGTGTGCTGCAGTGCACATATAATGTAGTACATAGTGGCGGCCGGCAAGGCGCAGGTAAAGCCAACCACCACCACCACCACCAACCGATATATTGCACATTTGCCGCTGCCGCCGCCACCACCACCACCACTACCTGCCTCCGCTGCTGCTTACTGCAAGTGCGTGTGTCGTACGCGGATACTTGTGCGCGACGACCGGCAGCAGTGCGTGTGCCAGACAGTAATGTCACCACGCGCGTACCGCTAGTTTTAGCATAGTATACCTACTCGATAGATATAACGCGCGTTACATATATACACGCACACACAGGCGCAGATCGGCACCTCGCGGTTAATTATATCAGACGCACACACGGATAGAGAGACTTATTGCATATATATCGTACATTTGGAAAATCGATTGCCTGGCCAGTTGCAGGACGTCGCCGCCACCATCATGACGGGGAGCAGCGAGCTCAGCTGACAGTAAGGGAGCTGCCAGTCGATTTCTCCTCCTGAACTCCTCGCTCACATCGTCGTCTCGGCATCGGCATCGGCATCTCGTCCACAGTGAGAAAGACTGCCTATATAATTCTTGATCGTCGTCGAGCAGCAGCAGCAAGAGCCCGAAAAAAGCCCCCAAACTAGAGACGCGCAGAGGGTAATGTGGCGATGTCGTCAACGGCGGCCCAAGACAAGCTCTACACCTACTGGCTGGAATTCATCGGGGCCGAGCTTTTGTCCAAGGAGGTGAGAGACTGACTTTTTGCCTTATTATTCGCGCGCCTCGCGCAAATTTTCATAATATCTTCTTGTCGTGCGCACAGAAATCCAACTGGTTGGACGCATTCCTCGCCGAGCTCATATCCAGAGTCGCCGAAGGACAAGACCTCAGCGTCCATCTCACCTTCTGGTAATTATCGATCGAACGAAAAGCAAAGCAAAAGAAGAGAGAAGGAAAATTTTATCCGACCCGATACGCGAGTACCATACATAGTTTAACGTTCGCGTATGTATATGCGTGCGTGCGTTATTTTTCTGCATTTTTGCCACCTTGCGCAAACGGCCAACACACTTGCTGCCAGCAGCGAGCGCGTTATACAACCAAAGAGTGCATTACTAATCCCTCTCAATGTTGTTGCGATCTCGTCGTAGTCGTCGTCGTCGTCGTTCGGTTGCTGTTCGTTCTCTCTCTCTCCTCTTTCCTCTTCTCGTCGTCGTCGTCGTCGTCGTTCACTCACTCGCACGTCAATTAATTCTACGCGCGCCAATGTAACTTATGCTAATCCTGCTGCGCTCGAGACTCTATATATGCATGTATGCATGCATGCATGCATGCACGCGCGAGTGCCGAGTTATATGGCGATTCTCGTTTTCTGCAGTTGCCCGCGATAAATATGTTGTTTGATTTTTCTCTCTCTCTCTCTCTCGGCTGTGTGTTTTTTTCGTCGTTGTTTATCGTTATGGATTTCCGTACGCGTTTGCGCTCGGCCGTCGCGCGTATGTACCTCCTTAATTGCAGCGAGTATTTCCAAATAAAAACGAGGAAACGCAAACCGGTCGTGGTCGTCGCGCGCGTTTCGAGAGAAGATCGTGCGGAGAGGAGCGGACCGAGTACTCGTACACGCGAGGTGAGCGAGATAAGCCGCGATCGCTCGATGGGACCCTTACGTAACGAGCGTTTAACTGGGACTTCATACTCTCTCGTTCTTCCCCCCTTTTGTGCACGACGAGAGACGAGAAAATATGCGCCGATCTCTCTCTCTCGTGCACGCATTTATGACTTTTCGTTATATTAATTCTTATTGATGTATGTACAGCTCGTCCGGCGAGGGGACCGTGGCCACTCTGGTATGCTGCGAGCTCCTGTCCGACGTTCACGCTCTCTGCCAACAAAAAGCCGAGCAGCAGCAAGCAACAGAATGACCCTGAAAAGGAGCAGCACAGCAGCGAGCTCGACGCCTTGAGAGATTACATCGCTCGCGATCGCGGCTGGAGATGTCTGGCCGCGCTGCTGCTCATGGACCTGCGCCAGTTGTCCTGCGCCAAGGAACTGGTCGGTCTGCTTTTGGCCTTTTATCCGTTGCTGGGACAGCTCGAGGCCACGGATCGCGGCAAAATCCCTACGTCAAGCTCAACAAGCTCGCCAGCGCGAATTATCAGAGAAATCGGGACGATCGGCTGGACGAGGAAGAGATCGGTAATGGAACGAACGAGCTGGGGACGACGACGACGATCGGCGGCGGTGGCATCGGCACGAATAATTATGACGAGGCCGGTCAACAGCAGCAGCATCAGCAGTCGGCCGTCCAGAGGAGACGCCGACGGCGCCAAAAGCCCGATCACGGTCAGTACAGCGCGCTATACTATGCGGCTGGCTTTTACGTAAGTCGTCTTAGACGACGAGGCGTTGCGTAAGCGCAGAGCTAGCTAGACTACTGCACGCCAGCCAGCCGCAGCCCACTTTTTCCCGTATAATGGCGCATTCCTGCATGATTTTCCGTTTTTTTTTCTTATTCTCATTATTCTTACGTTTTAATAATAATTTTCCGTTCGTCGCTCTTGCATTTCATAAAAAAAAAACAGGTAAACGACAATCGCTGGACGAGGAAAGAATCGAGGCGGCGCAAACGGCGCAGCGACGCAGCAACGTCGGCTCGGCGCGCCGCAGAAGATCGACCATCCACGAGGTGGTGGCGGCTCAGGGCTCGTCCAGCGACGAGGCCGGAAGCGGCGATGGTAGGCCGCCGAGCCCCACCCTGTCCTGCCTACTGCCCAACGCCGTCCAGAACATGAGCATCGACGACTACGACAATCCGATCAACGGCATGATGATAGGCCAGGACGAGCCGCTCGAGTCGCCGAAGCTCGAGGAGCTGCTGGACGAGCGAGCTCGCGCGGTCCTCGAGGCCCCGGGCCTGGGCCGTTACGAGGCCAGTCTGCTGACGCTGCAGCTGTTACTCGCCCTGCAAGACCAGCGCCCGGGTGGCGCCGAGGCCCAGAAGGTCGTCGGTTTCGCCCTCGACGCGCTCTGGACGCTGCAGTACTCGAACGCCAACAACGCCACGACGAACAGCAACGACGACGACGACGAGAACTCGCAAAGCTTCACGAGGCTGGAGAACGCCTCGCTGCGCGCCTGCACCGCGAGATTGCTGCTGCGCGCCCTGGAGCGAGCCCTCGAGTCGCCCGAGACCCCGGGAAGACTGGTGGTCCATCGCGGACTGCTGCCCATGAGCCTGAGACTGCTGGAGGACGTGTGCGCGAGGCCCGTCAAAGACGCCTCGGCCGAGGAGGCCATACTGCTGCAGGAGAGCGTGTTCGCCACGCTGCACGCGGTCGTGGCCCTGCTGCAGGGCCTGGTGCGCGCCGGCGGCTCCCGCGACTTCCCCGAGCTCTTCAGACTGACCGCCGAGTCGCAGAATCCCGACAGGCGTATCATCGAGCGGGCCGTGCTCGCCGGCCTGGAGCTGGCTCCGCAGAGGGGCTTGGCGCGGGCCTGTCGCTTCGCCGAGGCGCTGGCCAACCTCGTCACGGCCATGAAACGAGCCCGCAAACGCTCCTCGCCCACTGGTACCAGTAACGGCAGGCCCAGTCGTCGAAGTGGCGCCGCAGCCGCTGGCGCGCAGTCCTCCTCGCGCTACCAGCCCGGACTCGCCCACTGCACCGAGTACTCCAACGGCGGCGGCTCGTGCTGCGTCGCCTCGATCTTCGGCGCCCTGGCCGATCTGCTCCGTCACAGCGTGCGCTACGGCCACGAGCTGCAGATCCGCGTGCTCGAGGTGATGAATCGCTGCGGGGCCTGCTGCTGTCTGGCCTCGCGACCCCTCCTCGACAACGTCGTCAGCTTCTTGGAGCGCACCGGCTCCACGACCCAGTGGACCTACGACCTGGCGCTGGACCTGCTCGAGCAGACGCTGTTCCACGAGCTGGGCGGCTCGACGATACGCGAGGGCAGCTGCGAGTGCTACAGCGAGCCCCGGCTCTGGGACTGCCTCGAGCTGTACACGAGACTGCTGAAACCGGCCAACGCCAAACTCTGCCACTGCGCCGTGCGCCACCTGCTCAAGCAGGTGCCCCAGGGCACCATCACCGTGAGACGCGAGCTGCTGTTCCGGGTCTTCTATCCGAGCTTCCTCGAGGCGAAAAAGTCGTCGGCGGCGATCAGCGACTCGTCCAACAGCGCACCCGCCTCCAAGTTTCTCATTCAATCCTGCCTGTCGGCCATGGCCAGTCTGCTGAACGACCCGAAGAAGGAGTATCCCTGCGACGTGTACATACGCTTCGTCAAGCTCGACGGTCTCAAGCAGGCCCTCGATCTGCTACCCACTCAGAGCTTCGTCAAGGGCGTCTACGCGCTCCTCGAGGTCGCCTGCATCATGGAGATCGAGTACGTGGAGCAGCAGGTCTGGGACACGCCGCCCCCGAGGACGGCCACCCGTGCTTTGTTCGACGCGCTGGAACGCGAGACCAGATGTCTGTGCGAGACGACGATCGGTCCCGCCAACGAAAACAGCGAGCCGACCGGCGCTAGCGAAAACTCGAGCAACATCGTCAGCAAGCAGAAGCTGTCGTATCATCACGCGAGCGCCGCTTGGAGAGCCGCGGCGGGGGTCGCGTCGTGCTCGCCCCGATTCCAGGCCGAGTTCCAGGCCGAGGAGTCGATAGTCATGAACGCCTACATACTCGCCGAGAAGATCGCCGTGGCGATCGCCACGGATCGATTCGAGGACGGGACGAAATTCGCGCTCAGAGTTCTCGAGGCCATTGTCACGGTATTCGTGGTCAGCAGCTTGACCAATGGTTGGTATATACGCAAAAAGCGAGCTTTTACAACGAGAGCCGTGATTTAATTATACATTTCATTACAGACGAGCCCAACATGATATCGGTACTCAGTCAAGCCCTGATGAACGACGAGGTGAAGCTCGGCCGTGGCATCGGTACGCTCGTCGAGCTCCTACTGCAGGTTTCCATGCTCAGCCCGAATCCGGACGTCGACGCTGCTGTTTCGCAGCAGACTCGGCACAGAGTGAGTACACGAACATCGTTATTGCGCAATCGATTTCCAACGCGGCAAATTCGAATTTCAAACTCACGACGATGATTTTGATCGTAGCACTTGTCGGCGATGGACATCTCGATGGATTGGGCAGACGGCGAGGACAGCAGCGCCGGCGAGTATCTGACCGCCGACGACGGCTACGACGCCGACGTCGAGGTACCCGCGAAAACCGACTACGAGCTCTCGGCGAAGAAGAACAGATTCGGCCGTGCGTCCGATTCCGTGCGCGGCAGCGTCAACGCCGATCCGGCCGTTTGCTCGCTCGCAATCGATCTTCTTATTTATTACGCCAATACGTAAGTTAACTCTTTCCAGCTCTATAGAAAACTTTTCACGGTTATTTTATTTTGCTCTTTATTTTCATTCTTAAAGGGCATTGAACGAGGACCGCGCGGAAACCATCACCAACGGCCTGAAGAAACTGGCGATCGTGTGCAAGGAGAGCCCCAAGACTTGCGCCACTCTGTCGGGCAACGGCAACATCACCAAACTCTTCGAGGGTTTCGGCCACGTGCTGAAATCCAAAGATTCGGATCTGACCGAGCTGCAGCACGCCGTCCTCGAGATCTTCACGTCGCTCGCCATGCAACTGGTCACCCCGACCGAGCTCGTCTCGTTCCTCGCCTTCTTCAAGAATTACTCGCCGCCCCTCACGGCCCTGCTCATGTCGCTGCATCGCCTCGTGCTCGCGGCCGAGCCGCAGCCAAATTTTATACTCCAGTTCCCGGCGCCGATCAATAATCAGCTGAACGCCGCTACCACCGCCAGCCCCAACGGAGTGAGCTTGAACCGACAGAGCAGCAACGAGGACGTGAACAAGAGCATGGAGCGCGCCGAGACGCTGGTCAACACGTTCCGCAAGAAGCACCTGGCGGCGGACATCTGCACGCCCTGGTCGGTGCACGCCATCTGCCTGCCCATCGGCCAGGAGTCCTCGTGGTCGGTCTGGTGTCAGGGCTGCTCGGCCTCGCTCTGGCTGCGCGTCGAGAGAGGCGCGTCCGCCTCGGCCTCCACCAATAGCAGCAATAACAATAGCGGCGCCGGCAAGGACTGCACATAATGAGCGACGTCAGTCCCCTGCTCGACTCCGACAGCGACAGTCTGTCCGATTGGGGTTTGCTGTCGGACAACTGGAGCCGCGACGTCGCCTTCGGCTGCCCCACCATCACCGTGCTCCATCTGCTCAGCATCGGCTTCGAGTCTCTCGTACTGGAGAGCTGGCTGGATCTCAAGTCCGACACGCTGATACTGCGACTCACTCGGCCCGACGACAAGACCAATCGCACCATATCCGAGATCTCCATCAACGGTGTGCTGGCCGCCGGCAACTGGCACCATCTCGCCATGAACGTCAAGGACACGGTGCTGAACAAGCACAGCGCCGTCGTGGAGGTCGTGCTCTGGATCGACGGCTGGAAGGAGATCACCGCCCAGCTGCCCTTCGACGGCCTCCTCATACGCAAACCCGGCACCACCTGCATACTCGTGGGCCAGATGGGCCCGAGCGCCGTAGGTGCCTGGTACATGAGCAATCTCATGATATTCCGCGCCCCGGTCTTCAACAGCGATCGAGCGCTGGCCTTGGCGAGTTTGGGCCCCAATTACACCAACATGGCCGACTGCATGCTGAGCAATTACAAGCCGGATTTCGCCTCGATCATCTGCTCGGGTGCCCTGCACGGCATTCAAAAGCCTCGTAAGTTTCGATTAGAAATAAATTTCTTTATGTAGGGCTTGAAAATTTATTTTTTATAATTAATTTGTGTTCAGATAAAAACGGTTCGCCCGAATGGAACAAGAGCAAAATGTCCAACGGAGGAGGAGTGACGCAGCGCAACGACATCGAGGTGAAGGTCTCTTGCGCGAAAATCGACTGGGAGTCGGTCATGGACTCTACCAATACTCACCTGGCCGAGCTCCAGGACAATCTGCTCGTTTGCTACGAAGCTCAGACTCCGGGCGTCATGCATCTCTACCCGCAGGGCGTGACGAACGTCAATCGTAAGTTATACTTACTATTCAACATTACGATAACAAATGAATCGATTGATTAATCTCAACCTTTCGTCGCGTCGCAGTGATGAAGAATCTGTTCCCCGGCCAGCCGGGCTTCAAAGTGCTGTCGCTGCCGGAGCACCGTGTGTCCCAGCAGCCGCCCCTGTCTATAGCGCCGATACTCGCCTCGGCCCTGCAGAGCCAGAGCTACAAGGGCCTCGTGTCGGCCGCCAGTCTGATCGGCGGCATGCCGATATTCCTGTATCTGTTCGCCCGAGTGGTGGAGCTCAACTCGACCGAGGAGGAGCAGGCTCTGGCGCTGTCGGTGGTGCTGAATCTGGCACGCAGCGACTCCGAGATGCTGAGTCAGTACCGATCCGAGGGCGGCCCGAGTCTGCTGCTGCGCGTACTGGAGTCGTCGCGCTGCTACGCCAGTAAATACATGCTCAAGGCGGTCATGGACGCGGTCTGCGACTGCCCGATCATCGTCAAAGACACTGCGACGAACAATCATCTGGTCTCGCAGAACAGCGAGTCCGTCATAACCGATCCGGAACTGCTGAAGTGCACCCTCGAGGCTTGGCGCACCTGGGCCACCTACGACTCGCTCAATCTGCTGCTTCAAGCGCTGCTGCACCTGCTCAAGGACCAGCACTCGCAGCGCGAGTTCAACGCCTCCCAGATGAATCGCATACGCATCGTCGAGAGCCTGCTGAGCATGTGCAAGGAGTACTTCCTGTACGACGACGCCTGCGACGCCCTGGACGCCACCACGGGCTCCGCCGTGGTCGAGCTCGTTCGCTCGCTGATGGGAGCGCCGCCCGAGTTCGCTCACCTCGTGCAGATCACGGACTTCCTGGTACTGGCGCATCAGGCCTCGGAGACCTACGTGACGCACTCGCGACACAACATGTACTTCTTGCTGCCGCCGCTGCCGCCCCAGGAGGCCAGCCACAAGTCCACCAATCGACTGAGCTCGCTGGCGCTGAACAGCGTGTCGCAGGAGTCTCTGGGTCTCGTCGAGAACATCAAGCTCACCAAGGCCCTGACCAACGTGGAGATCCAGCGTGGCAGTCGACTGAAAAACGGCAAAGCCACCGAGGCCAAGGAGGACGGCGAGACGTCGTCCCAGGGTCAAGACACGAGCGCCGGCGAGGACTCGGGCATCGCGGCCAGCGAGGGCTCCAACAAGAAGTCACCCCAGCAGGGGGCCGCCAATCAGGACACGCCGCAGCTGGCCGCGTCGGCGGCGGCGAGCAGCGGCGAGAGCACCGCCAGCGAGCGTCACTCGGCCAGTCGCAGAGCCTGCCAGGGCGTGGTGTGCGAGGGCCTGCTGCTGCTTCTGCGCGACGCCCTGCGGGTGCTGCCCGACAGCCAGGTGAGCCCGGTGATGCGCCACGTGCTGCGCGCCGAGCTGCTGCTGGTGCTGGCCAACGACCCGGACGCCCGGGTGCGCACCGCCCTGGTCAAGCTCGTCCAGGTGTATCTGCAGCGCGCCGGCGACGAGCAACTGAACAAGTTCATCAAGCAGCGCTACTTCGTGCATCTGGCCAATCAGGTGGCTCTGTATCCGGGCAGCGAGCCCCTCGTGGTCACCCTGGAGAATCTGGCCCTGAAGGGACCGAGCCTCGCCGCGGTACCGCCGGTACTGGCCATGATACCGCGCGCCGCGGCGAGCGACATGAACGTCGCCAGGCCCTGGTCACCTTCGTCACCGATCTCATCACCAAGAATCCCAACTCTCTTCGCACGCTGCTCGAGCAAGGCCTCATGGAGACCCTCGGTCGCGGCATCGTCAACGCCGCCCACAGCGGCTTCTCCGTCTCCCTGTTCCGGGACATGCACGTGCTGCTGGTATCGATAGCCGGCCGCCTGCTGGACTCGCCCGGCAGCCAACACATGCAGGCCGTCGCGGAACTCCATCAGATCCTGAATCAACTGGAGCTGGGCGAGCGTACGAGATGCGAGCCCGCGGCGCTGTGCGTGGCGATGCTGCGCGACGCCCAGGTGGCGCTGTTCGACGGCGAGCTCGACGTTCTCGCCGCCAAGGTGTCGAACCAGTCGGGCTTCCGGCTGAAGAGCGCCGCCTCGTATCTGGCCTCGTCCTCGACCAATCTGGGCAGCAGCAGCAACGGCCACGGACCCATGGCCGGCAACAATTTCACGGCCTCGAGCGAGCTCAGCGATCATCCGGTCTCGCGTTCTTCGAGCTACGCGAGCTTGTACGGAGCCGCCGTGGCCGCGAGCAACAACAAGGAGCCCGGCAAGGGAGAGATCAACGAGCGTTTCAGGATCTGCTTGAATCGAGCCGTGGACTTTTTGACGGCAGCCGACGAGGGACCGTCCGCCAGCGAACTTCAGCTGAGCAAACGACTCTTCGCCATATTACTCCACGGCGTAGCGAATCCACTGGGCAAAAAGACCTACTGGCTCAACGCCTGGTCGGTTAAACCCGCTCTGCGCAAAAACACAGCCCGCATCATGGTCTGGCTCATGAGTCCACATCAGAACATGGCCAGTCGCGTGTACGCCGTCCGAGCTCTCATGGACGAGCCCAAGGCACGCGAGATACTGCGCAGTCTGATCGAGGTCGGGCCGCAGATCGAGCACAAGTTCAGCGTGTTCCTGTGGGATCTGCTGCAGCGAGCCGACGAGATGCCCAGCGCCGACGCGCGAATCTGCGAGGAGCTGAGCGAGGCCGTGAAAGTCTGGGAGTTGGCCAAGAGCTTCTCGCCCTTGGATCAGAACAACATCGAGGCCTGGAGCGAGGAGTTGAGTTTGATCAGGCGGGAGTTGGTGAAGGATCGCGAGATCTGGGTCGATGCTCAGTTACCGGCTATTCAGCGGTACGTTATATACTTTATAGATTTTTGTTACGACCATTCGCTACTTACGCGCCTTTTTTCTCAACCGTCGACAGGCTCACGAACCGCTTCGAGTCTCTGGCCAAGCAGCTCACCGAGAGCGCCATGTCGATAACGCGACTGGTCGTCGAGGAGCAGAATCGCGAGCGCAAAGTGATGATGGAGCGTCTGAAGCAGGCGCGCTCGGCCGAGGCCCAGGGCATGGCCAAGTGGCGCGACCTCGCGCGCCGCCTCACCCACGAGCGCGGCCCCTGGCACTTCGCCGAGTCCTATCCCTGCAGCTGGGAGCTCGACCCGACCGAGGGGCCCGCCCGAGTGCGCATCCGCCTGCAGCGCTGCCATCTGAACATCGATCGGCGATTCTTCCTGCCCGAGCAGGAGGACAAGGTGGAGCGGGCCAAGGTGGAGGCGCCGCTCTCCTATCTGTTCACCAGCGTCAAGCAGGACGCCAACGCGACGGCCCTCATCGAGCGTCTGCACACGAGCGAGCGCATCAGGCGCATGTCGCAGGTCCGAGTGGTCACTCCGCAGGCCGAGCTGCCGGGCGAGGCGCTCATCGGCGAGACCTGCTTCTACTTCGTGCCGGACAATCCGGACGTGCCGCTGCACACGGACGTAAGTTTCGAGCTCGTAGTCGAGGACGAGCCGTTGTTGTCGGAGTTGTCTCGAAGGCGAACGGCCGCTCACTGCAGCTCCTGTGGTTGCGAATTGCAGATCGCCCTGGGCGGCCTCGATCTCGCCATGGTCGGCGGCATGGCCTGGCGCCTCGAGGACATACGCGAGCTGCACCGGCGTCGCTACCAGCTGCAGGAGCGCGCCATCGAGATATTCCTCATCACGGGCCGCACCTATCTGCTGGCCTTCGACTCGTCCAAGGAGCGCGACGACTTCGCCGCCGAGCTGTCGAGCTGCGAGCTGCCCAGGCGGATCCCCGGCGACGATCTCGGCGAGGCTCTCACGCTCTGGCGCAGCGGAGCACTCACCAACTGGGAGTACATCACCTGCCTGAACAAGCTCGCCGGCCGATCGTACAACGATCTCATGCAGTATCCGGTCTTTCCCTTCGTCCTGGCCGAGTACACGGCCGACAAGATCAATCTCGACGATCCCAGCATATACAGGTTGGTTGGTCGTTTGCTTATTTGTTAGATTTGCCGATTGATTGGCTGCTCAAGGAGAGTCGTGAATCAGGTTTTTCGAACGTCGTCGTTGATCGCTTCTTATTTTTGCCCAGGAATTTCAAGCGCCCGATGGCCGTTCAAGATAAGAAAAACGAGCAGCATTACATCAACAACTACAACGTGAGTATAGCATATAGTATATTCAAATCGAGAAAATTGATTTTTACGCAATTAGAGCGCGATCATAATGAGCTTCTATTTGATATGCATTCGACAGTACTTGAAGCAGGCGCTGTCGGAAGGCTTAAACTTGATCGCGCTGAATCAGGAGCCGTTCCATTACGGCTCGCACTACAGCAATTCGGGCACGGTGCTGCATTTTCTCGTGCGCCTGCCACCGTTCACCAGCATGTTTCTCACTTACCAAGGTACGTACATGCGTACACAGCGCACGACCGCATTCCAGAATTACGTAAAGGCCGCCTACTTGCTGCTGCGCTCGCGTAACAACAACAGCCAACGCTGCAGCCAGCAGCAAACAGCAGATCTTAATTAATTTTTTTCTTCTCCTTCTTTTCCACCTCATTAACCTTGCGCGCGCAGATGACAATTTTGACATTCCCGACCGGACGTTTCACGCGCTGGCGACGACGTGGCGGCTGACGAGCTGCGACTCGACCACCGACGTCAAGGAGCTCATACCCGAGTTCTTCTATCTGCCCGAGTTTCTGATGAATTTCGAGGGCTTCAATTTCGGGGTGAGGCAGAACGGCAACAGGGTCGGCGACGTGGAGCTGCCCAAATGGTGCGGAGGAGACGCTCGACTGTTCGTGCTGGCTCATCGAGCGGCGCTGGAGTCGGAGATCGTTCGAGAGGTTCTTCCGTTCTGGATCGATCTGGTCTTCGGTTTCAGGCAGACCGGAAGACCCGCGGTCGAGGCCATCAATGTCTTTCATCCAGCGGTACGATGATTCATTGGAATATAAAAAAAAAATGTTAGCAATTATTCTAACGAATCTCAATACTTTGCGCAGACCTACTATGGTTTCAACGTCGAGCAAATAGCCGATCCACTGGAGCGCCAAGCCTGGGAAACGATGATCAAAACCTACGGCCAGACACCTGCCCAACTATTCAGAGCGTCGCATCCTCTGCCTATCACGAGTCTCGGCAGCGCCAATCCCAGCAACATACCGCCCGTCATCGAGGGCGTCGAGGGCATCCGCTGGGGCACGTACGTCGGCGCGCCGGGCAACGATCCGGTCATGTGCTGGAAGCACAAGCACCGAGTGCTGCTGGCTTCGCTCGTGCCGCTGATAACCGGTGACGTTTTCGGATTGCCCGTCTTCACCACCCTGATTCTGGCCTACTCCAAGGACAAGGGCACGAGTATGCTGAACAACACGTCGGTGATGGGTGCGGCGCTGATATCGTGGAACAGTACCGACGGTATAGCTCGGCTGAAGACGAAGAAGGAGCAGCCACCGAAACCTCTCATAAAGGCCGTTGGGCTAGACTCGGTATAGGAACAATAGCTCTCTATTATCGAGTCGTAATTTTATTTCCCACGGGGTTGTGTACTTATCGATGCATTTCTCGTTGCAGATAACGCTGATGAAATCGTCGCCGGACTGCGAGCAATTGTGGATCGGCTACGCTTCCGGCCGAATACTGGTCTACGCCTGCACGGTGAGCAACTCGGGCAAGATAGACTTTAACGGCTCGGCGCCGTCGGTGCTCCTGGGGCATAGAAATCAAGTTACCGCCATCGACCTGTCGAGGGCATTTAGCGTCGCCGTGTCCGGAGACAGTACCGGCGTTTTAGTATTATGGGATTTAAATAGGTAAGTCGGAGACTCGATCTTTCATTAACGACGATATATCGTGTCACCGATCGTATTTTATTAACTATGCTTTATTCTTTATCATTGTTCCCCGCACAGTTTGACTTACATTAGATCGGTCACGTGCGACGGATGTCATCCAATTAGCATGACTTCGATCAGCGAAACCCTAGGCGATATTGCGGTCGTGTATCAGATGTCGAATTTAGTCTCGGACAGCAGTAGCACCACGACGACGGACATACGATCCAGTTTAAAGGTTTACACGATAAATACGCGCCTCATCGGCTCCGTTTCCTCGAGGAGAAAAATCACAGCCTTGTGCTACAGCAACGCCGTGGAAGGCGTTTCTGTCAATGTTATCGCCACTGGATTGGATAACGGCGTGATCAGGTTCGTTGCGCAACGCACCGTTGCGATTTTTTCATATATATACACTTGTGCAATCGTCGTTGAGATCGTTGAGCAAACGCATTATATCGCGCTTTCTTTCTGCACGCAGATTATGGAGCAGTTGGGACTTGCGATTGGTACGCGAGATCGGCACGGGCGTCAAGGGAACCGGCGGAATCGTAGCGATAACCTGGTCGAGCGACCAGAACCACTTGTACGCGGCGACGGAAGACTGCACAGTTTTTATTTGGGAAGGTGCTAGAAAATCAGACAGCGGCACTCCTAAATTCGTTAATCTTACAACTCTCTAGTATAAGGAAGATGAGAATTTATCGAATCAAGGTGTAACTTTAAATAGTTAATGACAAATTTCACGTTTGTAATTTTTGATCGTTGATCCTCTAAGGATTCGTTGCGGTAGTTAAAACTTTTCCATTACAAGAAAAAGAATTACAATTATGTAAATATGAACAACCCGGTCAATCACCGACCGTTTATATAGAATTGAAATATTATATTAAATTAGATAAAATATAGACTATTTCTAAATGTATTTAAGAGGGAACAAAGAATACTCTAAAGTATTATTTTCTTTTTTCAACCATAAAAGTATAATATTGTTTTTAGACTTACTTAGAAATTCTATTCAATTACTAGCTTTGATGCATTTTTAGCTTGCATCAATATCTCAAATACAAAATGAATCTTTTGTAATATTGTACATGCCCAAAACTTGTAAGATAATTTGATAAATGTATTTACAGATTTAAAGCTTAATTCACAACTGTGAATAATAATAAATTATTCACACTAAAGTTTGATGCTTGTGGTTAATACTTATTTATTCCTTAGAGATAAAAATTCATACTTACATTAAATGCAATATATCTATAAGTACATAATTGTAAAAAAAAATAATATAATAAACAGATTAAATCTCATTCATGCAAAGCTCTGTCATTTCAAACATAGGATAATGTTTTCCGGTTCTTTTAGCAATGTCGTATGCTCTATCGCCACTGGAATTCACCAGGCTAGCATCGATTTCAGGATTGAGAAGCAACAACTGCAGACAAGAAGCATTTTGAGAGGCTGACGATACCAAATGCAAAGGTGTCTGATCACCCTTACTTTTAGCATTGACATCAGCTCCGTGCGCGATCAACATAGCTGCACAATCTACATTGTTCCAACAACAGGCTGAATGCAGCGGCTGCCAACCGTCTTGAGTTTGTGCATCAATTTTAGCTCCAGACTCCAACAGAAACTACGGGACAAATTTTCGTTTTACACCAGCAGCATAAATAATCAAAGTAACATTTGGTTAGTTGCCTCTACCTCTGCTACGTTTGTGTGATTTCCATAACATGCTCTGTGAAGCGGCGTATAACCATCCTTGTCCTGGCATTTAATCAGTGTCTTATTTAACTTATAAAATTCTTTAACTTTATCGAGCTGTCCCTCTTCTGCAGCCGTGAGAATGGCGCTCTCGGTCGGATCTAGACATCGGAAAAGTCGATAAAACCCGGCCAAAAAAAATGAGTCAGCGATTCGGGATGATTGAGTAGCTAACCTTTAGCATCTCTGCTGTCGTCGACTCCGTCGTCGTCGTCGTTGTCCCAGGCGCTGACCTGCATGCGCTCGTTTTGGGGCGTGCTGATGATTTTATCGCGAATCGCCTCCAGATCCATCAATGCGTCGTTCTCCTCGTCCGACGACATGATTGCTTTTTACTTATGGTTGCTGCTTGTCAATACCGGTTGACGTGTGGGTAACGATACGCTGGCTCAACTATTGTTTACATGCGCGAATGATTCACGTGGCTTCGGAGTTTTACCAACCAACTTTCAACAGCCTGCTCTGCGCAGAATCTTAATTGTTGCAATTTTAAAGCACAAAGTACGAACTGCAAAGAAACGTATGTCATACGTAAACCACGATGATGGCAATTAGAAACTTCAAATGCATAACGCGTTTTTTTCTGCTTGATCAGTTGCTTACCAACGGCGACTTTTGAATAACTTATAATAATTAAAACGAGAATAAAATATTCGCACTTACTGGACGTACAATGATTAGACCAATTCAATTAGAAGGTACAAACACTTGTACAGCATTCAAACACAAAGGGCATGAATTAGCAATTTCAAATGAAGACAATCCTTTATTTCTATCTTCTTGCCCGCAGGTAAGGATGATATTATTATCGGCGGATCGACCATCTACGGCCATGCGTAGCGCGTCCCCGGCAGCAGCAAACAGTTCGCATTGATTCTGCACGCGGCGGTGTTCGCTCGCTGTGCGATTCGCCTGCGTGCGATTCGCGCGCAGCATCTCTCCCTACTTTTGCACCGCCGCACCGCACCGCACCACACACAGCACAGCATTGTGCCGCCTCACAGCCTATGCTACGCTATGCTGCCGTATTAACATGCAATAGTCTCTCGGACTTTAGAGTGTTGCTCCGGTTTGTCATCCGCAAAATACACGGTGTGCGCATATAGCAGCATATATATACAGCATATAGCGCAGGGGACGCCGCGCAGTAATTTTTGCCCGCACAGTAGTGAGCGCGGATTAAAAGCGCCTTCGCTGCAGCACAGGCACGGCAGCGGCAACTTGTTGTTGATCAAGACGACGACGAGGAAGGAAATTGTTCAAGAGTCTCCCAGAGGAAAATTCACGTAAGTGCGGCATCGGGCGATTTTTTTTTTTACTGTGCGTCGAGTTCGCTCGGGGGGCTCTGCGTTGCGGATTTTCGCACCTCCAGCGAATGGGATTTTGCACGCCACAGGCATCGTGTGACTCCACAGGGTACACAACGTCCATTTTGAAACGCGTTGCTTCGATCTTTCCCCTCCAGCATTGTGCTTTTGCGAAATTTTGCTCCCATAGCAAATTCATTCAGTGCGATATCGCTTCGGTAAAAAAGTTTCTGATTACTATTTTTACGCGCTATTGAGCAAGGTAATTCCATTATAATTCGGAGTTTTTCTTTTGGTAAGAAAAATGATATACAAAACCACTGTTCGAATTGTCAGTGGAATTTATGATTCGGCTTTATTTGATCTGAACTCACTATATGATTAATTATTTTAATTTTTGGGTTAAAACGTCGAGGTAGTAAGTTTTTTTTTCTCTTCATTCTGTGTAGATTGCCAAAATGACGCCAGACGGATATGCAAGGATATATGTTGGAGGTCTGAATGAGAGTATCAAGAAGGAAGATTTACAAACTCAATTCGAAAAATTTGGCAAACTCAACAAAGTCTGGGTGGCATTCAACCCACCGGGCTTTGCCTTCATCGAATACTTCAACATGGATGAGGCAGAGATGGCATGTAGCAACATGAATGGCACAGAGATAATGGGAGCAAAATTAAGGGTAGAAATTTCACGAGGTCGAGGCCGATCGGTTAGAGGTGGAGGCAGAGGAGGTGGAGGAGGTCGTGGAGGAAGAGGAGGCTTTGGTGGACCTCGTGGAGGAGGTGGAGGCGGCTACAGAAATAACACAGGAGGTGGATACGACAGAGGTGGCAGCTATTACGGAGCTGGAGGAGGTGGTGTCGGTGGAGGTAGTGCTGGTGGACGCTACAGCCAAGGCAATGGGGGTGGACGCAGTTATGGTACCCAAGACTCTTATGGCGATGGTGGATATGGTGGAAAAAGGTTTAGGAGTCGATCTCCGCCTGGACGTACTAACAGGTATTAATAGAGATACCAAATCAACGTAAACAAAACAAACTTTAAAAAACAATCTTCTACATCGCTTTTGTTATGTTGTCCTGAAGCCAACGATTTCTCTAATCAGTTGGAAACACGGAGGACTTTTTAATGTTGCTTTTTGTATTTGTAGATAGACTTCCAGTAAATACTCGCCGATCATAGGGGTTTCCACTGTAATCTTCATTATAGCATACTCTAGTCTTCTGGTACCTAATTATCATCTTGAATGATTTGCACAAAATTTTGTACATACTTCGTTGTTCTTATCATTTAAAGCATTAAACTTAATTGTTGACATGTATGCATCTTCGTTGTTAAAGTACTCAATTTTCGACAATTTTCCTTTCAAATCTCCGATTTAATGCAAAAAGCTCTTTAAAACAAATATCAGCATTGTAAAAGCTGTTTGACAAAAAGACATCAACACTTTTAAAGTGCCTTCGTTGTAAAAACATGTAATTATATCTATTTATATTTATCGATGTAATAGGGAAACCACGTTTCAAGTGACGGCAAGTGTAACACATTTGTCTAATGCATGCACTCACAAAGTTACTATTTTTTATTCTTTTCACGAGGACTCTTTAAAGTAGACAGCGTCTTATAAATTATAACTGCTGTACGAGTCCGCTATTAGTCCAAAGACATTGAATTTGAGTAATGAAACAAACATTTTTGCGCTTCCATGTTCACAGTCAACGTCATCTGCGTGAATGCATTTAAAAGAACTACACTTCGTTGCCAAACCTTTTTGCGGGCTACCTGTTGCCCGGCACGACGACTACATTCTGTCCAATCTTCGCAGCGAAACAACCAATTAATCAATCATTGTTTTATAAGAATTGTTAATTCGTAAGATCACAGCTCGAGACGTATTGTAACTAGGTTTATTTACAAAAAATTTTGGTTCTGCGCGATAATTCCAAATTTTTTGATTATCAAGTAACCAAAAATCGCACATGAAGTGATATTGAATTTTATCCAGTATCTTTTTCTCTATTTCGAAAATTAATTTTTCTACTGATATTCCAGATCAATTAAAACACGGTATTTTGATTAATTTACTTGTATTTATAAATATTATATAATAATGTAACGAAAAAAAAAAAAAATTAAATTAGGAATGAATTGAACATTTTTGCATTTATCTGATAGATGAATATAATAAATTTATTTCAACTTTTTGAGTACGCGAAATAAAAAAATTACAAGTTGTTTGTGACGATATCTAGACGTGTTTTTAACAAAAAATGAATTATTTTTTTTATTGTGTATGTAAGGGATCAGAATACTGTCACTACTATGTCAATCTTGTAAGTTATGTGAATCAACTGAATTAAATAATTTTGCGATCACTACTACCTGTCCCCCTGCCTGATATTTGCCTACATACTTCTGTCCACTTGAATATCAACTTTAGTTATTGAAATCAAATGTTTTTATTTTTAATCCCAACATTTTTTTTAGATATGTTTTTCTAATTTAATATTAAAGTATCACATGAAGAATTTCATTTTCAAAGTAACAATTCATTTAAAAATACATCATATACAATTTTATTCATAATTATTCAAAGAAACTTACATGAAAATTTAATTTTCATTTTTATGAAACAAATTTTTGGTTAGTCAAGTTTCAAGATATTATTTCAAAATTTAAACATAATTTTACAACTGAAACTATAAATCTAATAAAATTTGATGATAGATACATTCAATGCACCATTATGATTTTAATATACATTTGATAAAAACTCTGTAGACTCTGAAAACTTATGTACAAGATTAGCTATATCACTGTAAGTATTCAACATCATATCAAAATATGGTCTTAATCAACATATTACTATTTTTCTCTTATCTTAGATAGTAAGTTTGATCTCCTATCCGTATTTTGGAAAAGTGCCCTAATTAGTTGCTTTACACTTTGGGCATTGAACTCATTGGCAAGAGGACCCTTACCATCAGCCCAACGATCTTCAATTTCTTTCAGAGAAGCACCAAGTACAATTATCAGTTCTTTCAATTTTCTCCACTTCTGAACATGTTGCTGTATCAATATTGGATCCTGAAAAACAATAGATTTTCCTTAGGTAACAGTATTTCAGGTATGGATATAAAAAATGATAATTTATGTATGCTATAAAAAACTTTATAATAAATTTTCTACTCACTGGAAATACTTGTGGTACTCTTTTTATAATCACATCGAAAAGCATCGCTAATTCTGATGCTACATTAGCTGATATATCTTCAACACTGCAAACTTTCATACACAAGTCTTCTACCACGTCATTAACAATGCAGCCAAGAGTTCTACAGTATACTTTAACAGGTAGTATTTCAATCCAAACTGTTTTCAAAAGCTCTAATTGTCTTATACATTGTCTTATAGCTTTTTCTGTAGTGACTGGTAGTTCAGGCATTTGACCAATTGATGATAAACCTTTAAATGGTGTTTTATCATGAGTTATAATTGTATCATATGTGTTTCATTATAATTGAAATTTTAATTTTACCTGATTCGCGAATAATACCAAAAATAATATCTCTTTGATATTTCATGTGATTGAGAAAATATTCTGTTCCAACTTGTCTAAGAAGTACACTTTGGTCAGTGTAGACAAAATTAAAATTTTGTGATTGCAAAGGAATCCTGTATTTATACTTACTAGACAGTAATAGTAAATGATGAGAAAGATAAATACAATTATTATGAAATAAAGCTGAAAAAAATTCATATAAGAAGCAGAATTATTTTAAAATTTTTTTTAGTTTTTCATTTAATGGCTAATTCAAAAAATACATACCGACTTGCTGTGGAATTGTCTCTAAAAATGATTTGTGAATTTCTGGAACTAAAGCTGCATACATTTCAATTATGTTCCGGCTTGTGTAGAAAAGCCTGTATACATACTTATCCAAACACTGACATGCATCTTCTAAAATTTCATGCAATAAATCAACTATTTCTTGAGCACTTTTGCTGTAAAATTAATTTTATGAACTTTCATTTGTACTTGGTATTTATATTAATGAATAATTGATCATACCTTATTTGACATTCAGGAAATTGAAAAGTATTTTTACTGAGATTTGTCTTTTTGATATCAGAACTTTCTTGATATTCCCTTGCATCAGGGATGAAGGAATGTGAGGCTTGTGTAAAAATGTATCATGTAGATCTTTTTTCATAATAATACGAGCAGATTCAAGTAATTTTTCACACTTTTTGTCAATGTATAACTTATCAGTGTCCATAGTATATTTTGATAAAAACATTTGATCTTCACTGATGAATTTGATTTGTAATAAAAATGTTTGAAACTCCTCAATCTTCCTTACAAAAAATTCAAATTTTTCTAATTCTGTTGTTGATGTAGGAATTATTTTAGAAATGCAGTCTTCAATCAGCACTGTGGAAAAATTTTCTAACAATAAATTGGAAAGTTTTATAAAAACACTCTCATCATTATGCAGAGGAACATCAAAATGATCATGTAAAAATTCCAAAAATGTCTTTAAATTTTCAAATACATCTTCAAATGCGGGTACTTGTTTTTTATCCAATATTTCTAACCTTATGGTGGAATCAGTTACATTTATCTGGCAAGATGAGTTTATTATTGGGTTTATTATGAGAAGATTTAATTTTCCAGTCAATAGTTCCATGCATCTAGACAATTTATGTATATAATCCAAAGCCTGCATCACATCGGCTAACTCATCTTTACTACATTTAATAGATAGACTGAACAACTTTCCACTTTGTAATTCATCTTCTGCATCGCTCCAAAAAATATTTTGTTTCCAAAAGAAATTTAAATCTTGAGTGACTTGTTCGTATAATCTGCCATATTCTTCTTTTATAGAGTCGTATACATTCAATAATTTAATATTGTGATTTCTCTCAATGACAAGAGTTGCCAGCTCGTTTAATGTCAAAGCTGCTGTAGTGTAAGGCTTTTCTTTGACAGATTGATAATTTTCTATGGACTTGAAACACTTAACAATTTCTTGAAGATGATTTACCAAACTTAGACCAAAATTCGTTTCTTTCAATTCCATTGAAAATTTATGTAGCTCATCAACAGATAACGTCAGGTTTACATTTACCTGAAAATTGATACCTAAACTGTAGTCCAAATACAGAGCAAAATCATAAATTTTGTAAAAATTTAGTTACCGTATTTTTAATATAACCCCGCAAATATTGCATATTGGATATGAGTTCATCGCACTCCTCGACCAGTTTTTCATTGGGTACGATAAACATTTCCAATTCGTCATTTTTAGCTGTTGTGAATTCGTTGATGACATCTTTTAACTTACTTATTTCTTTTTTGATAACGTTTATTTTATCTTTCCGATCTTCTTCTTTACAGCTTTCTGTAATGTCAGAAGCAGAAGCATTATAGCAAAGTACTTTTAATTTGTTCACATGTTATTTTACATAAAAATTATAAGATCATTACCAGTAGCAAGCAATAAGTCGCTAACAAAGGACGACATCTCTACTAAACGAAGCCTAGTACTTAAAAACTCGAGAAATTCTTTAAACAATCGTTAAAAGTATGCAAATCACCGCAAAACTGCTAAACGTCATCAGACGTGTTTATGTTTTGCCAGCTGTAATCACCGTGTGACAAGCACACCCGCTAAATATGAAATGTATCATTTCAATGACTACATTATCGCAAATTTTAAGCGAATTTTAAATATTTTAAAAAAATTATAACGCTTTCAATCATTCCACACCGTAATCGTCGGAAAACGTCAATCAAATATCATGGAAAATTAAATTATCCAAAATTTATGGTATCCGTACCGATCGTAAGGTGGCGCATCTTGTCACGAACGTCGAGTGGCGGTGAGAAGCGACCCCTTTGTTCTCGTTTAAAACTGCCGAAACTGCCGCAGACCAATGCCGGCCGCGACTTGAAATTTCGCACAGTAACGTATAAGTTATAGCATAATAGTGCAGAGTGCTGGTATGTAAACAGGCGACGATCGGTATTCCCCGGGGCCCTCGAATCAAGGCAATACCTACATAACTGCTGGCAGTATAAACGAAAGTAGATCATTTTGGTCGCTCTGTTTGTTGTCGAGAGTGCAACAAAAAAAGTGGAAGGTCGTTAGTTGTTTAGATGTTGGTGTATCTATTAGTGAAGTCGCCGTGTCGAGTTATTGTTCTTTGTGAAACGTTGCGGCACTTGTATTAGTTGTTAAATCTTCGATATCATCGAGCAGGATTTGGTTCATAGGTAAACATGCCACTATTACAGTACTTCAGTGTCAGAAATATACAATCGTTGCGTTTAAAAAACTATCTACGTCGATGCACTTTTTCAGTCACGTGATTTGCGACTTTTCCTTTTTTTTTCGTGGTGTAGGGCGTAGGCGCGTAGAAAATCTTATCATTATTTTGTTTTAGTTCTCGACGACGAAGCGGCATTTCTTTATTTTGACAGCGGAGATCCTCGTTTTTATCGAGTCGTAACTTAGGAATTCTTGGAAGCGCGCGCGAGACGTGAGACTATGCCATTGTGTAATCCGAGATTGTAAATACTTTTTTCAGTGTGAACTCGACCGTCGCAACGTGCGGCACACTCGAGGACGAAAAATGGACAACATGTACGAAGTCGACCCGCCAGCTGGCTTCGTCGTCAACAGTCACGTTGATAAGCTGCAGAATATGTTTCCGGAAATCGACCGAAGAATCATCCAGAAATTGTGTCTGCATCGAGACACAAAAAATAAACAGCAAGAATTCGATCAGATCGTTGATCTTCTTCTCGTTCTGAACGATACGGACGACGCCGAACTTCGGCAAGAAATGCTGAACGAGTTTACTCGACAGTCGAATCAGCCCATAGAACAGAAGCCGATTATCGACGAAGATCAAGTACTCCTCGAGGCGCTTATATCTGCCGACCGACTGGCCGGAGCTAACGCAAAAATGAACGAACAATTGTCGTTGGAATTTATTCGTTCGAGCGAGAAGGAAGAAAAATTGGAGATTCTCGAGAATATATTACCTAACTTTAATCCAGATCTATTGAGAGAATTCGTCGAAAAAAATCCGACGGAGGAAGAAATGATGAATTTTACTGACTATCACTTGGGCAGTGTCAGCAATCTCAATAAACAATCAAGAATTCAACATTTTTCAAAATTGAAAAATGACCAGCTCATTGCCCAGTATACAAAGAACTTTAAAATTGGAAAATTTTTGGAACGTTTCCTTATCCTATAGAATATTTTGAAAATGTTGATAAAAAACGTACTTATAATGAGGAAGCTTTGAATTTTCTTAAAAGATACCAATTTGTTGATGTGAGACATGTCTCTTCTTATAAATGAGTAAACGTATGAGATTAACAGTTAATTTTTTAATTTATTGTAGAGTAATCAAGTGGAGAACTACTACGTACGGATGAAACACAGTTTAAGCCTGGCAGATGAAAAATTGCAGGAACAGTATGGTAAAGGTGTTGTCTTAGCTGAAGTGAATACTGTTCAAATTCCTCTACTACAAGAAATAGCATACATACAAAACAAAGAAGATATAAAAGAGTACTTGAGAACTGTAGAAAAAAAAGATGAACAAGTTATGAACACATTGAGGGTATGTAACCGCATTAAAAATTGACAATTTCTTTATAATAATTAGATGTTATGTAATTCACAGAAAAATGGACTTATTACTGAATGTCAATGTTGTTTTGATGACATGAAATTAAGTGATGTCTATGCATGTGGAAATGATCATCTTTTCTGTAAGCGCTGTATAAACAGAGGCACTGATATGGCAATTTCATTTGGCAAAACGGTAGTCCTTTGTTTTCAAGGATGCGGCAGTGAGATTCCATTGCAAGAAATTAAAAGAGGATTACCTCATGATACATATGAGACATTTTTGAAAAAAAGACAAGAGGCAGAGATAGATGCTGCAAAAATTGAAAATTTATCAACTTGTCCATTTTGTCCATATTCAATGGAATTATCGCCTGAAATCAAAATTTTTAAATGCCAAAATTCAGAGTGCAAACTAATAAGTTGTCGGTAAGAATTGGCAAAATTTTTTTTGGTAATTCAATTTAACTTACTCTCTAAATCATATAAATTATATAGGCTGTGTAAAAGAGTGAATCATCTACCGCTGAAGTGTGAAGAGGTCTTGGATACACACAAAAGCAGATTACTACTTGAAGAAGAAATGAGCAAAGTTTTAATAAGGATTTGTCATAAATGTCAAAAGCCATTTGTTAAAACACATGGTTGTAACTTAATGACCTGTACTTGTGGAGCTAAAATGTGCTATGTGTGTAAAACACCTATCAGAAGCCATGATCATTTTATCACTAGTAGAAGGTATATTGTATAGAAAATTTGTTTAGTCTATGAAAAAAAAATTTTGCAGTTATTGAAAATTTTTTTCGTTTTTTATTTTAGTTGTGATGTCAATTCTGATGTATTGAATACTCAACAATTGAAAACGCGTAAATTAGAAGTAATAAGCTACATTGAAACAAAATTTCCAGATGTTGAAATTCCAAAAATTGATTAACCTTGTGAATACTTTTGATTTTGAATCTATTTCCATTTACTGCTATTCCATTAACTGTGAGTATTATAAGTGCCAGAAAGGAATACTAAGTTGAACAAAGCTAGTTTAGGATTTATATTTTTATATTAAAATAAAACAAAACGATGAGTCTAGACAACTGTTAGAACATACATCAATAAATATAAAAATAAAGAGAGAAACTATTGTCGTTTTTGCAAAGCAGTCACAGTGAATTTATTCATTATTAAAAACATCTAACTCGGTGGTGCTTTAGGCACCACTCCGAGCCCCTCCAACTCTCGCTTCAGCTTAAACTTTTGTATCTTTCCGCTAGTCGTCTTGGGGAACTCGCTGCGCAGATTCACGTACTTGGGCACCTTGAACGCGGCCAATCGACCCTTGGCGTACTCCACGATATCATCCCTGGTAAATCGCTTCGCGTCGTCCTTCAGCCTGATGCAGGCGCAGACCTCCTCGCCGTACGTGTCGTCGTGCACGCCGAAGACCTGCGCCTCGAGCACCGCCGGATGCGACTCGAGGAAAGCCTCGATCTCCTTGGGGAAGATGTTCTCGCCGCCTCGTATGAGCATGTCCTTGATCCGACCGACGATGTGACCGTAGCCGTCCGGGCGCAGCACGTACTGATCGCCGGTGCGCAGCCAGCCGTCGTCCTGGAGGGTGCGTCGGGTGTTCTCCTCGTCGCCCCAGTAGCGCATCATCGTGCTGTAGCCCCGCACGCAGAGCTCGCCCGGCTTGCCCATCGGCACGGTATTACCGTTCTCGTCTATCACCTGTGCGCGTAACGAATTCTTTTACTTCGCATAACTCGAATCAAAAATTAATCACGTACGTACTTTAATTTCCGTGTGGTCCGAGATGTATCCGATGGTCGTGTCGGTCAGCTCGTGCGCCTCGTCCCCGAGGCTCTGGTTGCAGATGGCCGTGCACTCGGTTAATCCGTAAATAGACTGCGAAAAGGAAAATTCGCCCCGAAACATTTTCAAACCCCTCTTTCTTGCTTGGCCGTATGTGAGCCAGTCGGGCGAAGAGGGCGATAGATATGTGCATAGATAAGAGCGGCAATGCCGCCGAAGGCAGCGCGCGAGGAGGCCACTGACCTCACGGATGGAGAGCTGCATAGGTACGCGCTCGCTTACTTACCCCCCGCGACGGGCTCAAGAATACATATAATATATTTGTAATACACGAAAGCCAGAGCTTTGAGGGTTGACTCACCTTTATTTGATCCAGTCTCAAGTACTCTCGTACGTTTTGGTAGAGGCTGGGCGACGCCGGTGCGCCGCCGATCGATCCCGTCCACAGAGTATCGACCCTCGCCCCGCTGCGTCTCTGCACGTCGATCATATTGATCTTAAAAAGAAGGATGAAAATTTCGCACGTTAACGCAGGAACGCATGATAAACTAAATGTCGGTTTTAAAACGACTCACCCACATGGTAGGCGTGCCGAAAGTAACGTCGCACTTGTGCTGCACGATGGCGTCGATCGATCGCGCCGGATTGAAGGTGGGAGCCTCGAGTACGACCGTGGAGCCCGCGTGAAAGGGCCCGCTCACGCCCATGATCATGCCGAAGGCGTGAAAGTACGGCACGTTGAGGCAGACGCGCGCGCCCCGGGAGATGCCCAGCCGCTCGACGGCCTGGCGCGAATTGTTGACCATCGATCGGTGCGAGATGAGGGTGGCTTTGGGATTGCCCGTGGTGCCCGAGGTGAACTGTATGTTGGTGCCGCTCCGGGGCGAAATTTCCTCCTGCTCTCGGCCGACGGCTTCCACTTGGATCGAGCTGGCCAAGTGCTCGAGGTCGCTGCATTTTCTCGTTCCGCTGGAGAGGAAAAAGGGCATTGCGAGCTCGTAAATATCGCCCCGCACCGAGTAATCATCGTCGTCGATGTAATTAATGGTAGGTCGATCGACGTGCTCTGGCTGATGTACGAGGCTTTTACTCTAATTGCCAACGATTTCTCATCGTGCAATTTTTTTTTCATAGTAGTATCGCTTTATAGTAGCACAATGCGATTCAAGGTGAAGGAGCGGACAGCGATTTGTGTTTATAAACGATCGAAGAAAATTTTTAATTGACCTACTTGAGAGTTATCTACTGGGCTTGAAATTAATCAGATAATTCGCGCACGAAATAAGCGCAATACATCGGCTATACACACGGTATACAGAAAGAAAGAAAGAGAGTAACTTGAAAATCTCCCTTGTCATCGCGCCTTTAGCCGCGTTTTAGACACGCGATGTACAACGTACACTATATACGCGCGTCTTCTAGTAGTAGCAGCTATTACGTAGATGCGGTTTCGTCCAGGCCAATTGCGTAAGCGAGACGTATTCGAGGCGATGCGCGAGCAATCGATACGACTACACTATTTTTTTTTCTTCACTTCCTCCCCTGCTTTGCTTTTGTTTCTCGAAATTGTTGTCTGTGTCCATGCATACATTTTGGCGCTTTTAAATATAGAAGAGCCGATCGAATAACGTGTGCGCGACGCGACCCTTTGTGTATAACGATGAGTGTAAATTTGCATAGTGTAATAAAGAATTCTGCTGTATGTGTCTCGCGTGCGTTTTTTAGCCGCCTTAGCGTCGTACGCGGCGATTGCACCAAGTGATGAATTACACAGCAAGCGAAAAATGGCCAACTACACTTACGCCACGTGATCGTCGTCCGAGTAAATGATTAGGTGCTCCAAACTCGACGACGACGACGACGACCGATCGCCACCCTTAACTTTCAGCAGCATATCCGCGTAATTCTGCGACCTGTAGGCCCTGGGCGCGAACACGGCCTTGGCCTCGATCTTCTTCACGCAGTACTCGATCTCGCTCTGCTGATAGAACGGATTGATGCCGGCGCAGATCAGGCCGGCGCGGGCCGAGGCCACGTAGGCCAGCAGCCAGTGATGACTGTTCGGGCCCCAGATACCGATCCGATCGCCCGGGCGCAGGCCGATCTCGCGCAGACCCGCCGCCAGACGATCGGCTCGGCGCAGCAGCTGCGAGTAGGTGAGGCGCAGACCGGAGTCGGCGGCGGCGGCGAGGTCGTGCACGCAGACCTCGTCGGGCCATCGCTCGGCTGCCCGGGCGGCCAGACGGCCGATCGTCGTCTCGAGGAGGGGACCCGTGCCCGGGTTGCGCATGTACGACAGGCCGTCGTCCGACGAGGCGTGCAGCCATCTGCAAGCTGTTCGTTAGACGTGATATATATATTTTTATTACGCGTGATTTTGCACTTTTTATACGAGTAGTTCGACGAACTCTATGGCACACACCCCACAACACACAAGAACACAGAATCACGTACCTCCGGGCAAGGGTTGCTTGTTCAGCGCCGACTGCGCCTTTCTCAGACTCGACAACATGTTCGGGCCGTCTATGTACTTTTTATTTACGTGCTACGACGACTCGAGCATGATCTGTCATAGAGAATGAATTAACGCACGCGAGACGAGTACGCGTCTTTTTCGCCAATTTGTTCTGTTTTGTGCGCTTCTTCTCGAGTGGAATAAATCAATAACATTATGCGCAGCGAAAAGAGAGCGTCTCGCGATGCCGATAAGCCAATGCCGATTTATCTAATCAATGCGCCCGTGAAGATAAGTTACGAATTTTTTTTTCTCGGATATTATATATTCATAATAACGATTATATGCTCGCGGTATTGTTTGACGATGATTATTAAAGCCACTGCTATATTGGCTTTTCATCCAGGATGTGCACGAATTTTCATCCTTTTATTCGACAATCGAGGTAATCGAGTATAAAATAAGCAAATAAATCGAATCGAGTCACGCTGGCGAAGCTAAAAATCATTGGCTGTATATAAAAAAGTTTTCTGAGTGTCGCTCGCGCGAGCTCTTTATTAAACAGCGTCAGACTCTCTTATCAGTTTTCTCGCTAACGCACTTGGCTATTAATAATATATTCACGATCGCGAGAATTAGCCTTGCCGCACGCACACACATGTGCGTCGCAATTCCGCTGCGTTTGTAAACGAGACGATTTTTACACGCGTATTGTTATGTATACGCATTTAACACGAGGAATCGATGGTTGATTTTGACACCGCGAGACGTTTCCATTAATTCGCAGGATTTGCAGAATCTAACGCGTATTATAATGTGGGTCAACGCGCGTTACCGCATCCGGATTACGAAATTGTCAAAAACGGGGCGAAAAAAACGAGAAACGAAAGAGAGCCTAGATACACATAAATCTAGAGCTGCAGGAGAGGCAGCTTTGGCGTGTACACATAAGCTATAGCAGGAGAAAGAGAAACGCGAGGGAGCTGTGCAAGGAGGGTCGTGGCGTGCTTGTACTCGCAACGATGTACATGAGCGAGTCTGTAAAATTTCTTGAAAAATTCCAAGTTTAAATCTCTGTTTAAATTTTTTTTCCCTAAAAGATGGTCGATTGAGGTCCTAGAATGCGTGAAAAATAGGCGCGTTTAATCCACAGGACGAAAAATCGTCTTTTCCCGCGACTACTTAGTTGACTACATACACGTTTGATTATATTGCTAAAGTTATTCGAAAAAAATACAATTTAATGTTGATATACCTTCGTATGGTTTACTTTAGTTTACATTGATAACTTCGAAATTCTATAAATCGATTGGTAAGTATTATCAAATTCAATTGAAATTACTTAAAAAGATAGAACTGAAAAAAATCGGGTATCCGACACCTAGCGGTAACTTCAGTAGTAATTAGTTATGACAAGACCGACCGATGTTTTAGAGGAGATTTATAACTATGTGAATTAAGAATTGCGATTAAAATTTTTGGAGTTTGGGTGAACTTTTAACCGTCTACATTGAAATATAGCACAGGTATGTGCCTCGGCTCTATATATTTTTGATTATGTGCGTGTTGAACCAAACTTTAGTCTCGATGAAGTGCCGTGGTAATGAATTCATAATTTGAGATTTTGGCTTGCTCCTGAAGGAATCTGTGCGTCAACTGGAAAACGAGTTTTTGAACCAGGCGTTGTATTTCTTCAAATGATAATGTGTTTATGAATAAAAAAATCGAAAATAATTTTTATAATTTATTTATTTGTTTGAATGATATGGAAAGTATACAAAATCAAATTACTTTTTTGGCGCATCACATTGTGTGCACACAAAGCAGAGCAAACGAATTTGCTCTGTTTCTAAAAAAATGTCTTTTATAATCACCCAATATTTCTAAAATATCTAGCAAACTTATTTCTAAACTTGGGACACTCATTTTTCTTACTTACGTTGACTTGCGTGTGCAGAAATAGTATAAACAATTGTACGTTCATTCCGTTGACTTGGCGCGTCGAGTCGCGGGCTGTCATCGTGACTATTATAATACGATAATTTAAAATTGGAAGAAGTTTACAATGAGATTTTTTTTTATACATATTCGGTATCACATGAGTTGTGATTTTCAGTAAAATTTTATGCAAATATCACTTGTAAAAAATTTGCAATTAATTTTTTTCATCATTTTCGCGTGCTAATTTGTGAATTTTCGGGCGGCTGGAAGGTTCACCAACCGACCGATGGTGGCGCGACATGCATCGTTTAATCCCCAATGGCGTGCAAGACAAGACAAGAAAAGCTTCGTAATGTTAGCAAGTCCAAAAATTAGAATTAGACGAGGTTTTAGAGGGACATGTAGAATCGTTTGCTCATTAAGAATAATCAAAAAAAATAATTATTCGTGCGACCCCTGCAGATTTACGACCCTTCGAAGACGCTTGCTAGAAATTTTATAAAATAGTCATTTTTTTATGGTTTTAAGGCACCAAAGTGAAAATATTCATGCACAGAACGTTTGCGCGTTAATTTCTCTTTCCAGAAGTATAATTACTTTCTCTGAAAAATGCATGATAACTGATTTTCGCGATATCATTATTTTTCGCACCCCCAGCCGACGCAAGCATGCGAGTCTGCAATTGCGCGGCGCGCGTTACGTAGCGCACTGAGGCCTGTGGGAAGTATCAACTGTGAAATCTACTTATTGTTTACATTCACATCTAGGGTTTTCTGTCTCATCAATTGAGCAGTTGGATACCAGGCTCACTACACGATTGAAATCTCCGACAATGAAAGCGTAATTAGATTCTCTATTTTAATCGAGTTTTAATTAATCAGGCGTATTCAATCTTCACTTCACTTGTTGATCAAACCAATAATTAACTTGAAAAGGATACGATATAACAGATCTGATATAATTTTGTTGTTGTTTTTTTTTTTTTTTTTGATAAAGAGATTAGTATGTATATCTTTCGGTCCATCTAAATCGATATCTTCATCAATTCCTTGTTTTCGCATGTTCCTTGCAACTCCATCATTCATATAGCAGCATATATTCAGGAAGTCCATTTGGATGATTTGCACGTTTATAATAAATCAATCAAGGATGTTTGCTTCTAATACTTTTAGACTTTGACTATTTTTTAATGTTTTGACGCGCTGGATTATTTTCTTTTTAATTCTTTTGTCTTTTAACTTTAACAGAAAATTTAATTCCTAGATCATTTTCATATTTTTATGCAGTCATTGTGATAAATTTACAACATTAGACCCTCACAGATTGTAAATCCCTGCCTTGAAATCGGCTCGATATCTTAGCACAGCTGTTGCTTTTGTGGTTCAAGAACAGAAGGATATGTATGCTGTCGAATAAAAATTATACAACACTCATGAAAAAATTTTCGTCATCGTTGGGTCGAGGGATTCTATAATTTACAATTAAAATCGATTCTTTATTTATCAATAACGTGATAGTAACTGTTTGTCATTGTTTACAACATTTATAAGGTAATTTAAAGTCACAATAATCGATTACATTGAAATACATGAAATGGTTTTTTTTTGTACAATTACAACAGAATTAGTTTTTTGCAGAAAGCGAATAAATGTTTTATTTGTTTATTTTTCTATTCATCTTGTTTACACAGAACTGGTTTTAACTATATATTTAAGTACGAATAGAATTTGACAATTATAAATTGACATTAGGTATTGATTAAAAAGGATTAAATATAATGTATTTTTGTATAAACGATGAACCATCATAAGTAAATTTTACTAAAAAATTTATCGCTATTTCAATAATATGAAATGAACATCTACATATTTTGGAAATCTATAATTTTGATATTTGTATAAACATAATCTATATTTTCATAAATGAAACTCGTTCTTTTTCCCATTTTTTTTTATTTTTAAAGCTTAAATGCATTGATGTATGCATAGATGTACAAACTAATCAACGCTATGTTTCAGCACTTCGGCAGTAAAAAATTGCTGCAATCTTTATAGATGGAAGCTCTTTTTTTGGAATTGGGCAGGTATATGACTCCTCATCATTCGCACAGTACCAATTTCCGGACAAATCTCTCATATATGCAATATAGTGTCCCAATCCTCCTTTCGCTGCTGGTGGTCTAAACTGGATAACTCCTGTTAAATCAAAATTTATTTGGCCAATTTTGATATTTTCGGGAATCACGGATAAATCAGTAGTCAAATTCTTTTTCTTTTCATCTTGGCAGTTAAAAAAATAGGCGGGGTTGTAAGCATCCAGTGCATACCCAGATATACTTCGCATCATCCAATAAATAATTTTCTTCAGCCTCGACTTGTTCGCAAAATGCACATGATTCGACGTTACAACTAAGAAATATATTATTTAACATATCTTCTAATATTAAATAATCGTTTTGAGCAACACTCACACTTAAATCTTCGCAGGACATAATATTAACAGAGACTTTATTTTGGCAACATGGACAACTTTTAACTGATGAAATATTTGTATAATTAATCATAAGCTTCTTAAACAATGTAGTTATATTCGTCGCGCAGTTGATCGATTGATCATCTTCATTGATTGAATCCGTCGATTCCAATTCTTTATACAAAAGATGCGCTCTAAAGGTATAGATGTCGCTTCTAACTCCTTTTTCCGCATATTTTACGAGAGCCGTTGCGAAACAGACATGATTTACAGCCAAAAACTGTTTCATGTTTTGTTTCATATATGCTTTAAAATTTTCATTGATTACAATCGCGAATGTTAAAATTTCGAAGATTGAATCATACGCACAGGTGTTGCGAAATTTAAGTGTGGTGCCGTAAACGCAATCTTGGTTTCAAATCATTCCCATTCTTGAGTAAAGCTCTTTTTGATATTTTTGAACTTTTTGAGGAAATTTCTTGAATGACGAGGCTCTTTGGCAATAAATTTGCTGCGGTTTTTTCTGCAGTCAGTACTGTTGTTGGAGATTTACTAATATATATTAAAAGTGCAACACACAGATTTTTT
The DNA here is from genome assembly GCA_034770305.1 of Trichogramma dendrolimi. NCBI lineage: Eukaryota > Metazoa > Arthropoda > Insecta > Hymenoptera > Trichogrammatidae > Trichogramma > Trichogramma dendrolimi. The sequence goes on along the minus strand of JAPMIB010000119.1, from coordinate 426,886 downwards.
TTTATTGTCTTGTGCTTTTTTCCACTTCCACCAAAAAATTTCCACGATCCCGATAAAGTTCGGCAAAATCCAGCATAGCTCTTTGATGTCTTAACAATTGAGTTCACTTCAGTAATCAATCCTGTCAGAATTTACTCTTTTCCATACAAAGTAATAGTTGCAGGTATATCTTCCAGATTGCAACAAGAATTTGAAAGATTTTCGATATTGATTGCCAGACAATATCCAATTTTTATACCTTCAATTTTCTGACAATCTGAGCACAGACGAGTAGGTTGATTTAGATTTGCAATAATTTCATCTTGAAAATGATTGGTCAGTCCATTTTCAAGAGAAATTATGCGAAATACACAGCATGAAAAACAATCTGAGATTAACTTTCCTATAAGTGTACTCAGATTACTTACAATTTTAATTGTAGTTTTTTCAACCGTGCCCACTTTTTGTAATAATTCAACTCTTTTTTTGTAATAATTTTTCAGATCTCCGTGTTCATGGCATTCTGCAATAATTTTGACAAAAGTGTCATTTAACTTGTCGAATGGTGCTCGGAAAGAATGAAAATTGATATATGTCATCAAAATAGCTCGGCAAGTGCATCCAAAGCACTGGTATTTTGGAAGACATAAACGATTTTTCCGGATTTTACAGTTCCTGTTATGTTGCCATTAATGATTCCCTTGTGTTTGAAATTTCTTTTTTGTTCTGGATTTTCAAAATACATGTCAGCTTCCGGGAAATTCGATAAAAATTTGGTTTCCTTCTTTTTATATTATTTATGGAAGATACTGAGTTACAAACTAATGTTGATTGTTTTTGCAGATCTGTGTTTGGAGATGAGACTGAAAAAAGCAAGGTAAATTAAAAAAATTAATTGTTATTTAATAAATTTCAATAAATCAAATATATTTCGCACCTTCATTATTTATCATCTTAATTGAATAATCCAACTGTGAAATAATATTCCCAGCTAAAATTACGGAATTTTCTTTTGAACTGTCAAATTTAGTATTTTTGTAATCATCCTGTAATATTGTCATCGAGAGATCTTCGTCATTTTCAGCACCATCTTCTCCAACCACCTCCTTCTGTTTGTTATCTGATTTATCTAGCAGTTCAGTGATTCTTTTAACTGACAAATCTATAAAAAAAGGCATATTATACGATACAACAAACACATGTAAAACTATTAATAAATTGAAAAACATATTTTATCGAACATAAATCTTCTAAGGAAAAGGGTACCTAAAATCGTCAAAAAAACGATTCTTATGTAAGTGTTATCGGTTAGATTTTCTCAAGATTTTCATGCATTACAATTGAAAAATGTTGACTCTATTGTCATTAGGTACAACCTAATTAGTTTGAAGATACTTGTACAATTATTTCAGGAAAATTGCAAAAAACCATTTCAAATAAGCATTGTTTACAATTCTTGAGAATTTAGTGATTCGATAGCGCCATATATTGATTCTCATGTTATTTTTGGATAGTGTAAATGCATACTATTGTACACTAGTGTCCGTTTGATTCGGTGCGCCTCAGAAAACGTAAACACAGCGAAGTACGGGCGTGCCTATGTAGCATACGTATACCATTGTTATTATTACCCTATGCTATACATACAGGCGGCCCCTACTACGTGTGTTTACGTTTTCTAAGGCGCACCGAATCAAACGGACACTAGTGTACATGACATCCATTGATAGTCTAATTGTATTCGTATGTAAACGCAATGTAAATACATCAAGTGTAACATCAATAGTCTGCTCCTAAACTGTGCAGCTAATAAATATGAATGAATTTTCTGTATATTAGTGAAAAAATTTTGGCATTTAGTGCAAATTATGAAATTAAACCTTATAAAAATCGGTTTTAATATTTTTTGTCATTAAATATACATCCATAGCATTAAGAAGTAAAAAATGGTACAACAGTTAGACACATAAATAAGATCAATGGTACTTGGCGAGTAATTGTAAGTTTAATTATACTCACAGATGCTGCTATAATATTACACTCATGAGTAATGGTAAGATTTCAAATATTTTCAAAAGAAGATAAATTGACCCAAATCATCTCAGTCATCATATGGAAGCAACACTTTATGGTTACTGTATAAATTTGAAAAATTTACTTGTCGCATTTAACTACTTGACATCATAAAAGATTACTTTAATGGTCAATCATATTCAAGACACAATTGTACACAAGACATGTGAATGTTACAATTTTGTTTCATTACTTAAAACATTTAAAATAGTCTCAATTGCTTGATGGTTTTGCAAAGTTATATTTTAGCTCAGATTTACTTCATTGTCATAAAATTCTGAGTAAACCCTTTGGGCCAATGAACCAAAATTTTGATGGATTGTTTTACATTAAGATGGCCATATAGACCCAATAATTTGAAAGGTATTAAACAAAATTTGCACTTCATCACACCACTTTGAAACAATATTTGCATTTATCCTGTTACTTTAATGAAAAAAGTCTATGTAAGACTGTTAAAATGTTTCTAATCAATAGAATTTTCGTAATCATGATTGAATCATTGGCTTTAGATAGATTTTACAATACATATAGAAACTGGAACCTCATTTTGCACGTTGTAAGGTATAAACACTTTAGACAAAGAAGGATAAAAAAGATCGTATTCTCTAATCCCTACAAAAATGTGCACATTTTGTAATAAAATTTATAATTTTGCAGGTTTCAGATACCTTTCTCATTAAAAAATATTACTTGGCCAATTTTTAATAATAATAAAAATTAAAACGTACCTAATGAAGCATCATCCTGAAACTTATTTGGAATTTGCTTTTCCTCGCCTTGGCCTCCCCAGTTTTCACATAAATTCAAGTATGAGTAAGCATTGAATTTGACATCTGTTCTCTTAGCAAAATTTGGAAGTTTTTAGATTTTGATGTCACTGCTAATCTTTCTCTGCATACTTCAGAAAGTGCCTTGATGAGGTTTGAGTGGTGTATGATAAATTTGTCTACTCTTATTGATAAATTCTGAATTTGTAATGCGTTACTATCAATCTCATCTTTTAAAAGTGAATAATATTTTGACTTGAGGTCAAGCTTTTCCACATGTTTTCTTACATCATATCACTTATACATGCATAAAGAAAAATGGTAAGAAAGTAAGTACATTTTTGAATAATGCACTGAATTCTTCATTACAATAAGAATTAGGTAAATACTGAAAATCATCAACTGTTGATTCTGCTTCACATATCACTAGACTGTTTATCAAATCTTCCATTTTTGTACAACTGATTTTGGTTAACATTGAGTCAATTTCAGAATCATAACGAGGAGTATTGCACCCACATAACTTGTAAATGTCGTCAACTAATGCATTATCTTTTATCATGTTAAATAAAGACTGAATTGAATTTTTCACTTCTTGATTTTTGAATGGATTACTTAATACAACAAACGTTTTTTTTATTATCACCCATAGCTCCTCAATGTTTGTAGTTATAGCATTAGAATAAAAACTTTTGAGAAGAGTTCTCCAATTAATGCATGGTCATTTTCAAAATATTTTAAAATGTATGTTATTACTGGGAGAAAATTAGCTCTTATGTGACAAGCTGGTAGATCACTATTCACTTTCACATGATTAATGATTTCATCAATGTATTTCTCAATGCTGTAGTTACTATTGAGTGCACTTATTGCTCCCTCAATGAAAGCAACGTTAGGCGGCACGATTAATTCGCTTGGAGGATCAATGCCTGTCTTGAACCATTCGCATAAAATGTAGTTTACAAAATTATTGCTTCTCTGCTCTGTTATCACTTGATAAAGTGGTGTTATGCAGGAATCATCAATAAGTCCAACTATTGATACTTGAGAATGCCACTACTTTTGTAGAATTGAGTTTCAAAGGGTTGTATGTCAAACAATTCTGTACAAATTACTTGTATTGCTTCACATTCATTATATATTGTTGATACTTGTTCAGGCCAAAAATATATGACATGGAAAGGACTTAAGGACATTTCATGTATCATTGCATAAAACTCGACATTTCCTTTGAGAGAGTGCAAGGCTCCCATATCATCATAACACACAATCACAATTAATTACTCCATTTGACGATTCTTCTTCCATTTGTTCTGTTTCATTACTCCTTTTAATTTTCTTCGTTGGATTTGCCACGGTACAGAAGGGTTTTAAACGTTCCAACATCTTTTTATCCGTTTTAAGTTTTAATCTTAATTTTAAATATAAATTGTGCTGACTCGTTTCACCATACTGCTTCAATAAATCAAACGCCTTTTCCCAACCGTCATTTTTTTCTTTTAATAATTGTCCATTTTCGTCAAAAATGTCAATCTCATTACTTGTTAACACTTATTCTATTTTCTCCATAGACACTGCAGCTTTTCTTCCGCATTTTTTTTCTCCACTATTTCACTCATGGTTATATAATATATGCATTAAGTAAACTTCGATTGTTCGCGAATTGAATGTTCAAACGTGTATGAGCATGCAGGAGGTTTCGGTATTCCCCCGGACACGATCGGGTATACTATGGCCGTGTGATGCTGTGGTATCTCCCCACTTAAATCGGAGCCACTACGGAAGAAGCAAAAGAAGATCGGGTATACTTTTAGCAGAAGTTAGTGAACAGCTTTTGGCACGCCAGTAATTTTGACCGAATTGCGTTCCCGGTATCGAAACCTTATTCATACGTTGCGCATCATATCTACAGTTTTTTTCGTTTCATTTTATTTTTAAAATAGTATAAAATTTTACACAGTGTGCCTAAAAATGCCTCGAAAAGCTAGTGTTTCTTATGCTAAAATTTATAAGGTTTTGAAGGGTATGACAGTATTTAAGTGGGATGGAGCTTTGAAAACATTAATACAGCCAGTATGGACGGATGCTTGTCAAAAATTGGATAATAAAATATTGCCTAAGAATTTGTACATGAAAGTATTCAAAAACTACGGCAACTTACAACAGAGACTTAAAAAGTATGCAAAAAAAAAACAAATTAATCCAAAGTTAAAAACAAGTGAAAGCGCAATTGAGCCTGCAAGTGAATCATCTGAAGCGGACGATAGTGATACATCAGAAAATACAGCTTCCAACTCCGATTGTGAATACAATGAAAGTGATTCTGATAAATTTTCCGACTCTGATACCGAAAATTCATTAGAAGTAATAAAAGATGCAGACGGCAAATTCATATGTCATATGAGAAAAGAAAAAAATATGAATCCATTAAACTGTGAACCGTTAAATTTTACTATACATATAGACAAAGATGTCTGGTTGCAGATAAAACCTATCAATCCTAAAAAATTACCTGCTTCAAAATGGACTCCTAAGATATTTCGGGCTATCTGTGAATATGATAAAAGACTTATCTGTCCGTACAGTTTCAAAGTAGGCACAGTTTATTCGTCATATAATAATCACAAGTACTTTGATTTTTACGGCAGATGCAAAGATAAAAAGTGCAATACATATTTTTACGGAGTATGTAAAGAAAAGCCAAAGGATGAAGATGAAAAAATCGCAATTCACATTTGCACATTCGATACTCGAAATGTAAAACATGGTAATGCAAAAAGATTTGTAATTGGAGATGAAAGAAAAGAGGCCAAAGAAAAATTAAAACACATGTCTGCTAGTAATTTTAAAAATCAGCTCGCTCGCAAGCTCATGGATTTTTCCAAATCGAACCACCGGACTTTCCATCTGATGCAGTTGCAAGGAACATGCGAAAACAAGGAATTGATGAAGATATCGATTTAGATGGACCGAAAGATATACATACTAATCTCCTTTATCAAAAAAAAAACAACAACAAAATTATATCAGATCTGTTATATCGTATCCTTTTCAAGTTAATTATTGGTTTGATCAACAAGTGAAGCTCAATGATAGATTAATGTTAATTAATCCCATTGTGTACTTGGATGCGACAGGGAGCAAAATGAATACCGTGGCTTTAAATGAAGAGTTAAGTAGTCACATTTTCTTATACCAATTAATGGGAACGATTAATAACAAGTACGCCCCACTATCCCAAAAAGCCTCATCTAGACAAGATACCAATTCCATTGCATATTGGCTAAGAGATTTTTACTCGTCGGTAAAACACCTGCCTAAGCAATTTGTCAGTGATCAATCGCTTGCTATTTTGAATGCTGCTTGTCTCTCTATTAATGGATGCTCATATAAGCATTATATCCAGTTTTGCTTGGAAATTATAAAAATGTACGAATTATCAGGAGAAACAACTCCGATACCTGAATCAACTCCATTTAATTGTTTTATCAGGATCGATCGAGCTCATTTAATAAAGGTAGCAACGAGATGGAAGCCCATTCAAGGATCAAAAAAAATTAAAATTAAAAACTTCTATGTTAGGATTATTGGACTAGCTATAATAACTGATAGCTTTGCCGCGATGAAAGAAATTATAATAGGATGTTTCGTACTAAGTCATAGTAAAACTATAAGTGAAAATTCACCGGCAAAAAAATTTTATAATTACTTCATTCAAAAGTTTCAGAATTTTGGTAATGAAAGTATTTCTAAAACCATAAATGAAAGTATACAAGAAGAAGTAACGGATGATTTGACAGAAAATCTTAGCCCAGAAATTCAAAAGGAGCAAGATGAACTAATAGAGAATAGTAGTATGAAAGAAACGCTAGAAAATTACTTGAAAATTGCTAAAAATTTAATAGGAGAGGAATCTGAAGAGGTAATAGATTTAAATCCGTTCCATTGTCCAAAATTAATAGTAAACTTCATGTATACATTTGCTCAATTCCCAGTATTTTCTAACGTGATGATGAAATTTTTTCATTGCCAAGACAACGCAGCCAGTTCAGCCCGATGTGAAGCATATTTTAAAGATCTCAAGCACACGTACGATCTGAAACATCCCCCGAATGCAAATAAATTTATATTGCAGCATAAGCAAGTGATTGAGTCACAGGTAAAATTCGCCATAAGCGAAATTAAAAAATATGAATTACAAAACTCATAACAGACTTGTATTTTGACTATATTTATTTGCTAAAAGCAACGTTTTTTGTGTCTAAACTTCTTACTTTTCACGCATTATTTTCTACAAACATAGTACTAATAAAATCAGATCAGATTCTAGCTGGAATGATTTCATCTTCTACAAGTAAATATGATGAAAATTTGTTACATTATGTTGCGTACTGTAGGTCCGTGAATGATCGATGGTCTGTTAAGGATGATCAACAAAAAGAATCTAATTCTTTCAAAATGTCAAACTTAGAGCATACAGAACAAAAAATTGATATAATTTTATATGTACACAGTACTATGAATTGATTGGTCAAACTAAATAAAATTATTTTATGTATACGAAATTCTTTATTAAAATAAGAAAATAAATTAATCATATGTAATTGTAATTGATCTAATTTCTTATCAGTTATTTTAAATACACATGGTTTATTTAGACTAACGTTATTAAAATTTATAGCACAGCAAAGTGTGTTTTATTTCATATATCGTCATGTTCAATTATAATAAAAATATTAATTTCATATTTTTTAATTAAAAAATTTGACTGTAAATTTATGGTACCTAAAAGTTTCATCTATTTGAAATAGGCAAGAATCTGGATCTGAATCAGGAGGAACTGATTTAATGGAGACAAATCTCTGATAAATATCGTCAGTTCATTCAATCCTTCTCCAGTTACACAGCTCACAGGAAAAACTGGTATTATATCAGGATTACCAATAGAACTATCATTGTTATTGTTAGTATGCAAAATGAAATTCTGATTGCAGCCTTGAACTCTAGCCATATTTTGCAATTGTATAAGAGTATCTTGTGTATTACAATAACCCAAGTCAACTTTTGTCACTACAACAAAGAAAGGTAAACGGAGGGCCAGGCATAAAGCCATATGCTCTTGTACAACTTCATTTACAGGTGGTGCAACAACAAGCATCACATAATGAGGTGAATAACCTGTGAAATATATCTAACATCACTTAAATTGTTTTTTTTAAAAATCAGTCAATAATTTACCTGTTAAGCCCAATAGTGTCGTTCTTAAATATTTTCTGTGTCCTGCTAAATCTATAAAGGTGACAACTTTAGATGCACGTTCACATATTTCTTCTGCCGTAGTCATTTCAGCATAATTTAAAACATGACCTTCATTGTCAAAGCCAATAATTTCATGAGAAATTGATGAGGTACGTCCAGTTCTAATTTCATGCAGGTGCCTTAGCATTTAAGTCTGGATCTCCCCGACCATTGTCTAATTCACCTTGTGTCATAACACCTGGAAGAATGTTATTTCAAGATAATAAACAGCTTAAGACTTATTAAATGCATGACGTCTAAAATAAAAAAATTTACCTAATAAAGTTGATTTTCCTGCATCTTGACCACCCATGACTGCTAATCGTAAATCAATTACACATTCATCTTATCTATCATCTTTCTTCAGTTTTCTTATTAGTACTTCTGCGACTCTTTTTTCTTCACCTCTGTTGTTTCTCGCTTTTGATTTCTTACCATTGCTATTATTATAAGTAGGCTTAGGCTTGGTTAAACGTTCCCTCATTACACTTGTTGTTGCTCCTAATCTATTAGCCATTTCTCTCAGTGTTTTCAATGATGCTTTCATATCTTCTTTTGATAATCCTGCTAATCTGCCACTGTCTTCTACACCTAAAATTGAATTTAATTAATATCACATAAAAATGTAATTTTTAATACGCTTGATATCATTTTTAAAATTTACCAATTTGATAAATAGCTTCTCCTTGACCTTCTTGTAGACGCCATTTCATTTGTGTTACCAAATGTTCAAATCTTTCACTGGAAAGATTTATTAATTTCAATTTGTACTCTACATTCCCTTGCTCAAGTTCCGGTGGCAAAAATTCTTCACATGTGGCATTATTTAAATCTGAAGAACCACCGCTTGATTCATGCCAAGATTTTCTGCTCCTTCTTGGCTTACTCTCTCCTGGGTCGAACAGTCCTACCAGTGAATCCATGTCTGTAAATCATTAAATTAGATTTTAATTTAGATATAAAATATGCTATCTTAAAAAACAAACAGATATGTTTTCAACAATTGGTTCAAAGCCAGAGATTCGAAAATGTTAAAAGTTTCTGCATTAATTTAGACCAAGCGGAAATGAATGTGCTTGTTTTAGAAGTAATTAATTATAAAAAGATTATTAAATAGCGTTTAATAGAAATATCGGTGGATTTAATTTAGACAATTTTAATCATTTAAATTATGTATAATATTTAATTAAACGATTTGTTATTTTGGAGTAGCTACGATAAAAATTTTGAATAGCCGTCATCGCGAAGTATTATGCGTCATTGCAATATTTCTGGACAAAAGAGATATGGCGCTTTCCAAAACTCCATTGTGACAACTCTATACGTTGTTACGGAATATTGCACAATTCATTTTTTGTTAAGATAATCGAGAACTTAACGATAGACACACCTCAATGATATTATTTTTTACTGTTAAATATTCAAAAATGCAATGTTCTAGGTTTTCTGAAAAGTCATCATACAAAAGTTATATGACACATAAAAATAGTATCATTGATACTGAAAGTACTATACTTTACTTGAAATGTGACTGATGACTAATGAAGAAAAAAAGTTACGCGTAAAGGATATTCAATTAAATTTAGAAATTATACATTTCAATTAAATAAATAACAATTTATTGAAGATACGTTGAAAATTAATCATGCCAGAGACAGGGCTAAACAAAAGTTCCAAAAAAAAGAGATAAATATGCAGAAATGTAGAGAGATGTTAAAGAAGTGCTGAATTGTAAATTGCATTATAAAAATACTGATGTTGAATCTAATCACCAACAAGAAATTTAAAAATATGAAAGAGCATCAAAACATTAATAAAAAGAAACTAAGAGATACAAAAATAATAAAAGAACTTGCCTGTGAAAAACAATTCAATAAAAACTGCTCCGAAGGGTAATATACCTGCCATCAGAGTACTAAAAACAGAAGGTTCTTTTTAAGATATAGTTAATAAATAGTAAAAAAATGAATGAACTCTCAAACTTACCACAATGCAGGATTCATGTACCATAATTAGTCAGGGATTTGTCTTGGTATCTGATTAGTTCTAACAGGATGAGTAAAATGTTGTTTACGATAGCCAAAGAAGTAACCCAAATAAACCAATGGTAACGGCAATACCAAACCAAAGGCAAAGCAAAGAAATCATTGTTGCAAAAGGAACTGCACCTGAACTGTGCTTTCCCCAAATAAAAAAGTTAAGGAAAAAACATGTTCCACATACGATGCCAGGATATAAAGTTGCAGTCTATAAATTGCATGAAACATATAAATGCTGAGAATACTGTTCAAATGATTTGAAAAAAATAGTGTATGAAAAAAACATTCACCAGAAAAGCTGCTTTTTTCCACTCTTTTCCTCGCATTGTCTTATATAATCTTGCTGAAAAGTACCCAGCTACTAGTCCAGAGAAAACAAAAAGGAAAACCGCACAAATTCCTAGAGCTCCTCTACTAGCTGGTGAAAGCATTCCAAGCATGGCAAAAACTATAAGATTTATCAAATCATAATTAGTTTCCTATCAGAATATTTATAAATGCAGTAGATTAGTCTACTTACATATAGTAATTAATGTCATAAAAAAGGACTTGAATGCCACTAACGATAACAGCAGCAAAAGACGAGTGTTAGTAGGAGGTCTAAATACATCTCCATGGACAAGTTTCCACCCAGTTTCTTCAATAGTTTCATCTAATCCTGCAAGACTATCACTATCACCCGCATTGTACCTTGCTATGTCTCTTCTTAATGTTCTTATCATAATCATAGATATAATTCCTAGAAAGTAATATTATATTGTATACTTTACTATAAGAATAATATGGTGCATAATATTTAAAGCATTAACTTACCAGACAAGAAACATACTACTACCATTGAGTTGATTATAGAAAACCAATGAATTTCTACATAATTCATTCCAAGATAAATATCACATCTACTAGCCCAACTACTCTAAGTACCACCACATGGCCTACTTGGTTATAATCAACTGACAAAGCTTCTACTTCGAAACCAACTACTCTAAATTCATTCCTAGAAAACAATAATGCAGTAATGAGAATATGAAGGAAATTCAAATTTTGACGAGTTTGTATTTTAGAAATTTGTCAAACTTACTCTCCATGCTTATGGTAGGTCCATTTCAGTTTCAAATAATTGTTTATATGCACTCTATTTTTCTCATCAATACCACCCAGATAATAACCAGGATATACAATCGTATCTCCATTATTATTTTTTTTAGTTGCTGCTGGCAAATTGTCAATCAATCTTTAACAGAAGAAAAGTATGTTATATTGATTGTATTTTCCATTTACCCTTAAACAAAAGCTTTAGATATCTTACAAATGGACAATGTATGCATGTTGAATTCGTTCAATGACCAGTGAAGAATAATCTTCTTTCCATGTCATTAGTTCTGTTGGTTTATGACAAAGGAGTTTGCAAGATATATCTTGTGCCATTGCAACTTCATAAGGCGTATTGACCATTCTGAAATTACACAAAACGTTACACAAAAATATAATACTGATAAGCTACAATTGCACCAGCATCACTAATGAACACTCATTTTTAGGTTACACTAATCAAAACATACACATTGAAAACTTAATGCCACAATATAACGTAAATAAAATACAACTACAGGGTTAATTGGTTATAATTTATAACACTTAACTGCTGAAATAATTCAGTCATTTATTATTAATTTAATAATTAATATAACCTTTTAATGATTGTTACAATAGTTATAATTCGAGTAGACCTCTGCCTGTAAACAAATCCATAAAAAACTCAGCAGCCGCCAGTAGCCACAGACGTTGAAATGCGCCCAACTGCTCAATTGATGAGACAGAAAACCCTGGATGTGAATGTAAACAATAAGTAGATTTCACAGTTGATACTTCCCACAGGCCTCAGTGCGCTACGTAACGCGCGCCGCGCAATTGCAGACTCGCATGCTTGCGTCGGCTGGGGGTGCGAAAAATAATGATATCGCGAAAATCAGTTATCATGCATTTTTCAGAGAAAGTAATTATACTTCTGGAAAGAGAAATTAACGCGCAAACGTTCTGTGCATGAATATTTTCACTTTGGTGCCTTAAAACCATAAAAAAATGACTATTTTATAAAATTTCTAGCAAGCGTCTTCGAAGGGTCGTAAATCTGCAGGGGTCGCACGAATAATTATTTTTTTTGATTATTCTTAATGAGCAAACGATTCTACATGTCCCTCTAAAACCTCGTCTAATTCTAATTTTTGGACTTGCTAACATTACGAAGCTGTAGTTTGCATGTCGTGTACATATACTCGTGCACATAATTATCGTGCATTAGTATTAGAAGTAACTAGTAGTAGGGAAAAATTCGGGAAATGCATATGTGCAACCGGTGGCGAGTTATGCAGCTCGCCAATCACGCCATAGTGGAGGGGCGGAAAATTTTGGAACGAATATTAAAATTTATTATATATGGTGCGCAAAAATCTATTTAACCTTTGGATTTTTTGGATGATAAGGCCTCTAAAATTTAGGCCCTCTAGCGGTTAATCGATGTTCCTTGTGTCAAATTCGATGATGCCTGTCAGGAGTTTTTCAGAAGTACTTAGTTTCAAAAAGCTAAAAAAATTCCCAAAAGTAACCGTCGCTGTGCCAGAATTTTAAATTGTTTCAAATATTGTAAGGACAATGTACAAACAAATAATTGGTAACTTAATTGTAAACTAAATATGATCATTCGCGATTTTCATATTGTCCCTCGACCCAATGATTATATTTAAAGTAAACACAAATTAGTTTGAACGTTGTCTTTCCCAATGAAACAAGCTTTTATACAAAAAGATAAAGTTTACTTATTCAATTTATATAACAAAATGGATAAAAGTGATCAAAAATCCGAGAAACTTGTTCCTAAAAATAATTTAAGTGAACACAACATTGTTGTTTCAGACGAAAAAAGACACGTTTGTGATATTTGCTGGGAGGCATTTACTCTACAATCGAGTATGATAATACACCGAGACACATTTCACATTGAACAAAAAAATTACGAATGTGACCAGTGCGACAAGAAATTCGAGTTCCGAAGTCATTTGAGTAGACATCAAATAACAATGCACAAAATTCGCATAGATTTTTCATGCGACAATTGTGAGAAGAAATTTGTGAAACAATCGAGTTTGTTTACGCACCAAAAATTAGTACACAAAGATCGCGAGGATTTGACGTGCCGCAAGTGCGAGAAAAAATTTGAGAATAAATCCAATTTACTGAAGCACAAAAAATATTCCACGAAGTTTTCAAAGATTATTTGTGAAAAGTGCGCCAAGAGATTTGGGAATAAAAAAAGTTGCTCCTGCATATAAAGACAGTACACGATGGTTACAAATTATGCCTTACCAGTCTTCAAAGATTACGCATGCAATAAGTGCGGAAAGAAATTTGGACAAAAATGCCATTGATTAGGCATCAAAGAACAGTCCATGAGGGTCGCAAAGATTATGCATGCGATAAATGCGAGATGACATTTGGACAGAAACCGCATTTGCTCTCTCACCAAAAGGCAATTCACGAAGGTCGAAAAGATTTCGCATGTGACAAATGTGAAAAAAAATTTTCACAAAAACCGTATTTGCTGGTTCACCAAAGAGTGCATGAAGGGTCGCAAAGATTATGCATGCGACAAGTGCGAGACTAAATTTTCACAAAAATCTAATTTGCTCTACCACCAAAAGACAGTACACGACGGTCGAAAAGATTACGCGTGCGACAGATGCGAGAAGAAATTTGGATACACATGGGTTTTGCTTTTACACCAAAAGACAGTTCACGAAGGTCGAAAAGATTTCGCATGTGACAAGTGTGAAAAAAAATTTTCACAAAAACCGAATTTGCTGGTTCACCAAAGAACAGTCCACGAAGGTCGTAAAGATTTCGCATGTGACAAATGTGAAAAAAAATTTTCACAAAAACCGTATTTGGTTCACCAAAAACAGTCCATGAGGGTCGAAAGATTACATGCGACAAGTGCGAGACTAAATTTTCACAAAATCTAATTTGCTCTACCACCAAAAGACATTACACGGCGGTCGAAAAGATTACGCGTGCGACAGATGCGAGAAGAAATTTGGATACACATGGGTTTTGCTTTTACACCAAAAGACAGTTCACGAAGGTCGAAAAGATTTCGCATGTGACAAGTGTGAAAAAAAATTTTCACAAAAACCGAATTTGCTGGTTCACCAAAGAACAGTCCACGAAGGTCGTAAAGATTTTGCATGCGACAAATGTGAGCAGAAATTTGGACAAAAACAGCATTTACGCGTCCACCAAAAAACAGTCCACGAAGGTCGCAAAAATTAAGTATGGCACAATTGCGAAAAGTGATAATGATTGATAATTGTAAATATGTATAGAAATTAGTTCACATTTATTCTAATACTTCAATAAAAATTACGCTGAAATAATTATGTAATACCTGAACTTCGGGCATTCAATTATTATTGCACCTTTGTACTGTATGATGTGGTGTGTTTCAGATTTTGCGTACTAATAATTGATATACTCTCTGTTTTTTTTTTGGCTATTTGGTTCCTGTATCTGTTAATGCAACCATCGGCCAAAAATTTTTATCACGTCTTGATTGGAACTTTGATTTGGGAAAGGATTCAGTTGGATAATCGATTTTTGATAAACCTGATAACGTAATAATATCGCAACTCTGTATTTATCAAATACGCACTATTGAAAAATTGTTATTAATTTGCTGAAGAACTGATTATTTTGGCTACAAGGGACGTGGTCAGAACCAGTTCGAACAATATGGTTTACCTTGAAAAACCAACGTGGAACCATTTATCAATTTAATTTAAACCATAAAAATGTTTTTTTAAATTTCTTGTGTGGGTGACCCTTTTCTAATCTGACATTGATCTTTAATACATATTGGAATGTGTTCTTTTTTATTCGCAGTCGTACCAAAAAAATCCAGCGTTGGCAGAGCCAAATGACTCCATTAACTGCGCAGGTCGTTCAGCAAAATAATGAAAAAAGAGAAAATAAGAAACACCTTGCTGAAAAAGAGGAGAAATATTTAGTAGTCTCTTGAATGAAACTGTCACGGCAATGGTCAATGGGATATCATTCACGAATAATCATCGTTATTAAAAGTCGATTGACCGATATTCGAGACGGTCCTTATCAGTGGCGGAATATGTGACATCAATGTTGTCTTTGAGGATTTTTTTTGGAGTACTTGGTTTTGTAAAGCCAAAAAAACTCCTCGAAGAAGTCGTGGCCAAGTTTGATGGTTCGAATATTGTAAGGAGAATGTATAAACAGATGGATCGGTATGAAAATTGTAAATAATATATGATCGTAAACGATTTCTACATAGTTCTTCTACACACATAGATCAGGTTTATAGTAAAAACAAATTAGTTTCAATTTTGTCTTTCCCAATGAAACAAGCTTTTATACAAAAAGATAAATTTTACTTATTCAATTTATATAACAAAATGGATAAAAGTGATAAAAAATCCGAAAATCGACTTTAGTTTTGCACCAAAAGACAGTACACGAAGGTCGTAAAGATTTTGCATGCGAAAAGTGCGAGAAGAAATTTGGACAAAAAGTCCATTTAGATTTACATAAAAAAGTAGTCCACGAACAACTAAAAGATTATGCATGTGACGAGTGCCGGCAGAAATTTGGACGAAAATCGACTTTACTTTTGCACAAAAAGATAATACCGCAGGTCACAAGAGTACGCTTGTGAAAAATGCGAGAAAAATTTGGTCAGAAATCGAATTTATACAAACACCAAAGGACAGCACACGAAAGTCGCAAAGATTATGCATGTGATAAGTGTGAGAAAAAATTAGGACAGGAAAGTGAGTTTGATCAAACATAAAAAAACAGTTCATGAAGGTCGTAAAGATTTCGTATGTGACAATTGTGAAAAGAAATTTGGACAAAAAGCGACCTTATTTGTTCACCAAAAGACAGTACACGAAGGTCGCAAGGACTACGCATGCGACAAGTGAAAAAAAAAATTTGGACAAAAGCCACATTTGATTATGCACCAAAGGACAGTACACGTGGGTCGTAAATATTACGTATGCAAGTAATGCATTATGAATTTTGTACTGAAATCATATTTGCTTTCATACCAAAAGATAGTACACGCAGGTTGCAAAGATTTCGCATGGGACAAATGCGAGAAAAAATACGAACATGAACTATCTTTTTTTTATGTCACAATTGCAAGAAGAGATGATGGTCGACAATTGTAAATATTAGATTAGATAAATCTATTGGATACTTATACATATGTTTTTCTACTACTTCAATAAAAACATTGCCAAAATGATTGTGCCTTAACTGAACCTCGGACGCTGAACTATATCATTACACCGTCGTAAAATGTTATTGTAGTGATTTATTTTGAACCAATTTTTCAGTACAATTAATTCATTCAACTAGCTCTTTTTTTAGATACCTAGTCCCTACACGGAAAAACTTTTGACCATGTTTTACGCTCAAATGCTGAGCGTGAATCACGCTCGAGTTTGCCTGAGCTCGTGTCGTCACCAGCACTGAGCACGATTCACGCTCCAGGCTGAGCGTGAATCGAGCTCGAGACCTGCTGATATTATATCATACAATAGTGCTTAGCCAGATTTCGACTTAACTCGAAAGTTAATAGCATTCGAGTTTTTCTCAGTATATTCCGCAACTCAGTCACAATTACTGAATATATTTAACAAAAAATGAATAAATATTGAATATAAGAAATATATATGGGGTGGTGACTCTCGCAACATCCGTCCACAATGCAATACTTGGTCAATTTTACAATGAATTAAATGTTATAGTCGAGTGTATTACTATGTTATGAGTGTCACTTTGGTTTTACAAAGTGTTTTTTTAAAATAAATCAATGCATATATAAAACACGATATATTCAGGAGGCTGTAGCGAAAATGAAAAAAACTTTAGATGGAAGTGAAATTTTAACCAATGATAGTTTATGAAATTACAAGATTTTCGGAAAAAAAATTTTGGGGTTTCCATGCAAACTTGGGAAATAATGAGATTCAAAGTTTTGGCCATTTATCATTAGATCTTATGGGAAGTGACAGTTTTTAGTGTACTGTGAGCTAAAATCACTTTACAAGTTAATGAAATTAATAGGCTAATTTAACGCAGATGCCTAAATTAATGATCAAAGAAAGATTTTTGTTCAAGTTATTGAAACTCGACACATTCATCTTTCAAATTCAAGATTTTAGGATTACTTCGCTCGCATCAGAACCCGAGAGCATTTCGTGCTCAGGTCCGAGCATAATTCGAACTCGACAGAACTCGAGGGCGTTTCGTGCTCGAGACTGAGCATGAATTAAGCTCGACTCAGAGCGTGAATGTATCTCTATGTATTCGAGCGTGAAACATGGTCAAAAGTTTTTCCGTGTAGCTTGTATGCAACAATTAGAAGTTTTCTTCACGTCTTGTTCGAAACCATGAATGGGAAGAGATAACTTCTGTATTTTTGATAAAGCATGCGTTATAATGTCATGATCCTGTATTGATCAAATTGTCAATCAAATCATCAAGTCACATCAAATTGATGTTCTAGTGAAAGATTTTGATAAATTTACTGACTGACACTGATTATTTCTGCTAATAGGGACGGTAATTGAAATAAGTTTTTACCGAAAAAAAAACATCGTGGAAACCATTTCAAATTAATTCAAACCAAAAAATGCCTCCTTCATTTCTTTAAAATCAGTAAAAGCTCTCACATTGTTTTATCCTATTCTTGGTACTTTTATCAATCCAAAATATTATATTAATGCTCCTCGAATGGTGTGAGTGGCAAGTGAAAGTTTGTCTGGGGATGGCACTTTTTCTAAATCGCTACTGTGTATCGTTAATGCGCGTATTAACAAGAGTTCGTTTTTTCATTGGCTTTGCGATGTCGATAAGAGGTGAGCCGGATACTGGCAGTGACCGGCGCGATAGTCACGCATCGAAACCTCACTGGAGATCCAGGGCTGCCACGTGCCGTTCAGGATCTTCGAGTTGTACGAACACGGGTCCGTCGGCGTGTTCGTCTGCGGCATCAGATGCTCGCGTTGCTGGTCGAGGTAAGCCTCCAATTCTCGTACGATCTGTAGGCGAAGAACAAAATACATCAAATGAAGCTTTCCGTTTTCGTACTCCGCAATAATAACGATTACTTACTCTCGGCCGTTGCTTCGAGATGTCTCGCGTCTCGCAGGGATCGCGCTCGAGATCGAACAGGCAGACGCCCGAGCAGTCGAGTCGTTTTTGCGACGAGCCTTTGCACCTGCCCCGGGCGTTCCTGCTGCTCTTGGCACGCAGCCTCGCGATCTTGCTCGCCGACGGCCCCCGGACGTTGTCGTCGAGTCCCCTGATGGCCCGACCCGCCATGGATTCGAGCACGTCGTCGATCCGATAGGCCGGGTACGCGGGATCGTTGCCCGTGGCACCGACGAAGTCGGCTGTCGGGTCGTCACGAGCACCTGCCGAGCACAAGCACACGCGAATAAATTAATTTTCTTTCACTTCGAATATGTGTCATCCAACCTTTGAGGAGTTTGTGCTTTCCAATGATGGCGGCCTCGGTCTTGGCCACCTCGTCGATGTTGAGCAGAGCTCGGCTCCTCCTGGACCTGGCGCCACGGCTGATCATCGGCCACTGATCGACGCCGTCCAGCTGCATCGGCAGATCCTCGACGCGGCCGCCCGCCGCGGCGTACAGACTCGGCAGCCAGTCGACCTCGTGCACGAGCTCGTCGCTGACGCGCGAGCGACTCTCGATCAAAGGCGAGTAGACGCAGGCCAGCCCGCGTACTCCGCCCTCCCACAGCGTGGCCTTGATCTGTATAGCAATCGACGTTATTACTTTTCGCTCGTAAGTTCCTTTATAGAATTTTATGGACTGTAAAGTATACGTGCCCCGCGGAAGGGATGATTCGAGCCGGAATTGGCGTAGAGGCCGAAGGTGGGCGCCCCGTTGTCGCTGGCGAACACGATGACGCTGTTGCTCAGCATTCCGGCATCGCCCAGGGCTTTCACGACTCTGCCCACGGACTCGTCCATGGCCCTGATCATTCCGGCGTACTTGCGACGTTCCGCGCTCTCGATGTGACCGAACTCGGCGTCGACCTGCGCCCGGTCGCGCACCTCCAGCGGGTCGTCCTTGATGCTCGCGTGACCCGCCAGATGGGCGATCTCCAGGAAGAGGGGTCGATCCTCGGGCTCGTTCAGAGCGTGGGCCTTGATCGTCTCCTCGGCTCTCTCGGTGATCATGTCGGTGAAGTAGCCGCGCGGATAGGCGGCGCGCAGCTCGCTCTCGTCGTCGTCGTGCATGTCGTATCTCGTCACGTTCTGGAAATAAAAATTGAGGAAATCGAACAAAGCACCAAATGAGTTTATAACGATGTCCGATTGGTTTCGGGACGTTAAAAAAAACAAATTATAATACGATTTTCAGCAGATCCGGCTCGCTGAACATGTAATCGAAGTAATTGATGAATCCGTTGTAGTAGCCGTAGAACGAGTCGAAGCCTCGCCTCGCCGGGGTCAGGTCCTCCTGATAATAGCCCAGATGCCACTTGCCGAGTAGTCTGGTCCTGTAGCCGAGTCCCCGGAAGTACTCCGGCATCAGTTTGGTGGCGTTGAGCGGCACCGCTCGCAACTCGCCGGCGCTCATGGGGAAGCCCTGCATGCCCGCGCGGCTGGCGTAGCGGCCGGTCATCAGGGCGGTGCGCGACGGCGTGCAGATCGGATGGACGTAGTGGCGATCGAGGATGACGCCGTGATAGGCCAGCGCGTCGATGTTCGGCGTCGGGATCTCGTCCGAGCCGTGGAAGCTCGCGTCGTTCCAGCCCTGTACATAGGTTGAAGTTTCAAGAGGTTTTTTTTCGTTTACGCTATTATGGTATTATCGTTTTACTCACGACATCGTCGGCTAGTATAAAGATGATGTGAGGCCGCTGCTTCAAGTGAGCCGTCTGATTTTCCCGCGTCTGGTCCTTCGACGAGGACATACCCAGGAACAGGGAGTAGACCAGAAACTTGAAGAAGTTCCACCAGATCATGATGGTTTCTTTTTCTCTCAAAAAGATTACATATACAAAAAAAAGTCGGTACCTCGACTCGAAGTTTCGAATTAAAAAAAAAAAAAAAAAGAAGAAACAGAGTCAATATATCGTACGTAATATTATATCGCTTGTTAAATAAACGCGGTACGCTCGCGGGCTTGCCACTCGAAACTCGAACGAGGACTGACAGCCGATTTGTGTATAATAGTAATCGACGCTTGCCTTGGCGTTCTCTCGCTCTCTGCATAAAACTCGTTTTTATGTATCAGCACGTACGTGTGTACGCGCATTTTTATGTAGAGGTGTATACGAGTTTAGAGGCGCACATTGTAAAACGTGCAAAAAAAAGAGAAGGAGGAAGAAGAAGAAGTGTTGCTCTTATCAATTCATATACGCGAAACTTATATAGACATTATGTATTCGTTGAAAACTTTTGCCACATTTTTTTTTGTAGCATTAGTTACACATAGATACGCACAATGTGCGTTGATTTCTTCGATCGTATAAGACTTTTAGTCGAGATAAGGTTTTGGAGCTTGATGGCATTCTGACTGCGCTTTAACGCGTCATTGATTATATTACGGCTCGTTCGGGTAATTGTTTTAATTTTTAACGGTGTGTAACGATAATGAGCTTTAAAAAAGGTATACATTTTTCGTGTAAATGAGACTTTCTTTATTCACGAATTCAGTAGAATCACAACCAAGGCATCCACGTGCCGTTGAAGTACTTGGGATCGGCGTTGGGATCCAGCGGCGCGTTCGTCTGCGGCACCAGGACTTTTCGATAGCCGTCGATGAATCGTTTCAAAGCTTCGACTTTCTGTAGAAAAAAAAACGAATGGACAGGGTTAAAAATGTGCGAAAAAAATTTCAATTTAAAATTTTCTCCCTCCGCGCCAACACCTATATATACCTCGGGCATCTGGCCGGATAAATCACGCGTCTCGCAGGGATCGTTGGCGAGATCGAAGAGGCACGAGTCCTGGCAATTAGCGACGTCGATTATCCCCGTCGTCGGCGTTGGCGGGCGACACGCGAGTCTCGCTCCGGCTCGCAACTCCTGGGCTCGGCTCGCCCGAGTTCTCGCGAATCCGTCAATTTGATTAATCGCACGGGCCGCCTGGGAGCCCAGCAGAGCCTCGTCCAGGCTGTACGTCGGATAAGATTGATCGTCGCCGCTGTCGCCGAAAAATCTTCCCGTCGATTCGACGGCTCCTGCATTATTATACATCATATTTTCAACTTGGTATACAGGCCGGGGTGGTGGTGCGAGGGTTGATATAAATTTTACATAAAAGCAAAATATAAAATTCAGTACGTCTCAGTAGCTTGTAGTTGTCGATTATCGCCGCCTCGGCGCCCGACTTCTCGTCGATGTTCAGCAGCACGGAGTTGCGTCGTCGGCCAGCAGCAGCTCCTTTATTTCTGCCGACGATCCAGCTCCACTGATCAAGGCCGTCGATGTTAATTAAATCCGCTGATGGATCACCGCCGGCAGCTGCGTAGAGAGTCGGCAGCCAGTCGACCACGTGCATCATTCGATCGTCCTCGCCGTCGTCGACGTCGCGCCTCATGGCTCGCGGCACGATCAGGGGTGAAAAGATGCAGGCTGCCGTGCGCACCCCACCCTCCCACAGTGTGTTTTTGACCTGTGTGCACGAGAGATTGACGAGTAGCAGTGGCAGTGGCAGTGGCACGAGCACCCCCACGACAGACAGAGATGTATATATTTTATTAAAAAAAATCAATATGTTATATGTTATATACACGTTACGCGCGTGCTATACATGAGAGAGATTCGCTCAATTTTAATTCCGAATAAATCAGTTTACCCCTCGGAACGGATAATTCGAGCCGGAGTTCGGGTAAATGTTGACGGTGGGCGCCCCGTTGTCCGACAGAAAGACGATCACGCTGTTGTCCAGCATGCCCGACTCGCCGAGAGCTCGCACGACCTCGCCCACGGACTCGTCCATGGCCCGGATCATTCCTATACATACATGCGTATAAAAAAGAACGATACAGTTTTGTCCGTAAACAAACAACGATTGTTTGTACCGGCGTATCTGCGACGTCTGATGTCCTTGATGTGGCCGAAGGTGGCGTTGACCTCGGCCATGTCGCGCACCTCGAGGCTCTCCTCGGCCTCGCTCGCGTGCCCGGCCAGATGGGCGATCTCCAGGAAGAGGGGCCGCCGATCGCCGTCCCTGCCGTAGCGGCGTATCTCCTTCACGGCTCTGTCCGTGATGACGTCGGTGAAGTAGCCGGAGGCTCGGCCGGCCGCGATCACCTCGGGCCCGTCCTCGTGCACGTCCCGACCTTTGACCTACATAATACATTTACGTTGATTCGTTGTTTTCTTCGACGAGCTTCGTATACTACTTTGTACCGTGACGTTGCCAATTCTTTCGGATAGATCGTGATCGTAGTAGCCGATGTAGCCGTTGTAGTAGCCGAAGAAGGTGTCGAAGCCTCGGCGGGCCGGCGTGAGATCCTCGCTCGAGTAGCCGAGATGCCACTTGCCCACCAGGCCGGTTCTGTAGCCGAGACGTCGGAAGTGTTCCGGCATCAGCGTCGTGTCCCGAGGCACCGAACGGGCCTCGCCCGCCGAGAGCGGCCAGCCTTGTATGCCTGAGAGCACGCATAAACAGACGCGTGTATTACTTTAGTTCTTCTTTGGCAAATGTAATTGTGAATTAATGCATGATGGAGATTCAATAATCAAATAAATATAGACAGCTGCTTTTTCATATAAACTAATGGTTTAATTTTTATAAAAAATTCAATTTTTGTACATTTAGTTTACAAATATGCGTCTTCTTCCTAAAACATTTCAATAAATCTACTTAAAATATTTACAAAACGATCCTATTATTTTTACTTTGTAAAAATAACGCCTCATTTTCCATTCAACCAGGTTGGATCCATTTTAGCTAAAGAATAGGCAACCTCGAACTTATCAACGAGTTTCTGGCGCAGATTAATTTTAGCGCTATTGTAAATATTTGCTATTCTCTTTGGCTCTTTACCATGCTTCATTTCAAATTGGAGGTATTTCAACCAAATATCGGTTCGGTTTTTACCAAACCAAACCGTCATCTTTTGAAACACACTGCGAGTATTTTCCACAGATACTGAAGGTTGTGACAGTTCGACTTCGATCATTGCTTGAAACAATTCTATGGACGGAACACTGTTTAATATCAGCGATTGAAACTTTGTACGAGTGTGCTCGATACCTGGAAAAGATTATAATTGAATTTTTTTTCAAATAAACAAAGAATTGAAAGGGAATTTAAATAATTACCTTCAGTTTCTGCAAGCCATTTGATATAAGTGGGCTGGATATAAGAACTAATATTGGGATTCGCAAGTCCTTTTTCAAAGAATTTGAGCAATTGTAATGGATGTGTAGATTGGATATGTTTGAGTCTTGAATCCCACAGTGAAATTGCTTGTTTTTTTAATGATGATGAAGCCTAAAAAATAAATAGTTTGTCACTAATATTTTCTTTAAAATTTTCCAAAAATTCAAAACAAACATAAAGTACCTTATCAAAGATGTTTTCTAGTTCTTCATCATTAATTGTTTGTGCAAATTCAAGATATTCTTTCCAAATTTTTTCACTTTCTGGATATATTTCTGTGGCTTTTTTGAAAATGACCTTAAGTTTTTGGTGAGTCTTATCGTCTTCATTTTTGTTTGAGATCATTATTTTTTTTATCTGTAAAAAAATACCAATAAATGTTTGTTCTTTTAGCCATTAATTCAAGTTATATGAATTCTTATAATTACCCATAACAAATAGTATTTCTCATCTAGTAGACCTGTATTCTCTTCTAGCAGACCTGCTTCATTTAATGCATTTGATAGTAATTTGCTTTTGAAATTTGGTAATCCATCAGTATCATTAATTTCTATTAAACAACTGAAACAGGGACCACATTTCTTTTTTGGGTACTTTCTTTACACCTTCTTGATAAACCTTGCAACAATCTTCAATACGCTCTTTTTCAGTCTTATTTACTTTCTCATTAGACTCATCATCGCTGAATGTCGGTAACCCTTTTAATTGTCTTCGAGCCATTAAATCCCACATAGCAGGCTCATGCTGGAATTTTTCTATCAAGTCTCTGCATAGTAATACAATGAATTAATAAATGGAATAAATAACAAATTGCAATGAAACTTTCAATTTTTCCTACCTTCTTATTACTTTTTGTAATTGTTCACAGTCTTCGTAATCTTCTGACTCATGAGATTCTAACATGTTTAGTAAATCAATACAAAATTGAACATCACAGACTTTTTCAAGAGCTTCTTTATATATAGCCAACAGTTTATGTGGATTCCTATTTTCCTCATCTAGTTCGATTCTGAAAAAAATATAACAAAATTGAAATATTGGCTCAAAATTACTAGAATTATTATTATATTTACCTTATAAGAAACTTATACATTTCAGCTGATTTAGGGTGTCGCTTTATTCCTTGAAACAGGAATTGTCTAGCTGCATTTGGATTCTTTTGGTCTTCGTATTCACATTTAGCTGATAAATACCAGCACTCTGGTACATTTGGGTGCTTCTCAAGCATTTTTTTTAGGATCCACGGAACGTTTTTATTATTAAATTTTTTAAGAAATTGCAAGTAATTGAGCCATAATTGTGTGTCAGCTGCAAATCGTTTAGTAGCTAAATCGTACAACAAGCAAATCTTTTTAGCTACTTTAAATTCAACTCCACGTTTCTGTCCATTGCTTTTCTGTTGAAATTTAAATTATTACCATTAATTATTATACAATTTCATTGTTATATTTAGTAAACCCACAATAAAAAATTACCTTTCTGCGTATTATTGCCAACTTTAACACACTTTTAAAAAAAAGTAATGTAATTCAAGTAATCAACTAGTTTTTTTTCATTTTTTTGGAGACGATACTCATGTTCCTTACAATCTTTCATGAGCTTGCTGAATTGAAAAATTAAAAATTTGAGGTCATAAATATTGTTTGTCAAAAAATTCAACTACATATATTGCAATATAGTTCCAATTGATTTGGGACAAAGTTAAACAATACATAAATACTAATAATCACGAATAAACTTTTAAAAAACATTACAATGCGGCAGCAGTTCATTGAACTGTTTTAACCCTACTTACGTTGTTTCATTCTTTGAGAATAAACAGTTAGCTCTCATTTCTTCAAAGATGGAGCTCATCTTTTCCATATTCTGCTCCACGAATTCCGCCATGGTTGTGTTTTTTGTTAACTTGGCACTATGTCAAATAATTTAAACAATGATTTGAATCAGTTAATGATTCAGTCTGATGTACACACATGTGCTCACAGTAAAAACCTCGTTCTTGATCGAGTGGAGTCGTCTGCTTAGCTGCGATCAGTTGAGTTGCAGATGGCGTTACACTCAGCACGCGCGCGCGCTTCAAATTCCCGCGAAAATTAAAAAAAAAGAATCATTAACAAGGAAATGCACATTGCATCTTTAGTCACGGTTTTTTTTATTAATTGCATTTATTTCGTAGAAAATATTTCAGAAATAATATAGGAACTAGTCACATATTATAAGGAATCTATCGGAATCGTTAAAATTATCACTTCTATGGTTAACATTATTTTATACCTGTTTGTTAAACTTTTTCCCCTCTGATTAGCGCAGAGTTGAAAAAATAAAGTACACGAGAAATATTTTTATTCTGACGTGTTCGTTTTCATTCGCTTTACATGATTGAACTCAAAATAAAAAGAAAATTCAAAAAAGAAAGTTGTTTTCATTGGCCTCGAGTTTCAAAATTTTCGTGCGTTAAATTTCGATTATACTAATATATAATGTGAATTAAAGAAATTTCAAATTTTTTCAGATGTTATAAATAATAAATACTTCCACTTGCCTGTAGCATGAGAGGTAGGGAGAGTAAATAAATTCAGACGAATTAAACACTGTTTAGGCTTGGAAATTTAAGAGAAAATTGTTTCACAACAAAAAAAGAGATATATTATTTACCTGCTCTTATGGGATAGCGACCGGTCATCAGTGCCGTTCTTGATGGCGTGCAAATAGGCAGAGCATAATGCCTGTTCAAAATAATGCCATTATAAGCCAGCGCGTCGATGTTCGGCGTGGGTATTTGATCGGATCCGTGAAAGCTCAAGTCGTTCCAACCCTTTCAAACGCACAATATAGAACAAATTGAAGAAACAAAGTAAATAAACAAAAAAAATTACGTGACGATGTTTTTCAAAAGTTCGTTCTCAACTCACGACATCGTCGGCCACTATCAATATATGTGCGGTCTCTCGCCGTTGATAATAGTACACAGTCCCAAGATTATTGCAATTTTCCGAAACATATTTCAAACGATCGAATTTCACTTATTGCAGATTCGCGTCACCAGTGTAAGAATTTTATTCCTATTCGCGAAAAATGTCCCGTTCAATTTTTGTGTGTAAACACTAATAATAAAATAATATTACTAATCGCACTCGTCGACTCTTCGAAGTCAAAGCACATATTTGATAAGAAATTATCCGTATGTAACAAAACTGCGTTGATTGCGGTTACTGCTCAGCAACTGCTCTGCGAAGCACGAGACACTCGAGATTTACTTTGCCATGTATACACTCGTGTGTATTGAATATAAAATCTCATGCAACCGAGCGTCAATGAGAGATTACGTAAAAAAACGAGAAATCGAAAGTCCACGCAGTGCACAATCCAAAGCCTCGATAAATCGCGTTACAAGTTTACGCGTACAGTTTGTATTTTAAATAAATAAATCGACACTAGTAATTGTTATAATTTATTAAAAATATTCAATTATAATCTTGTAACAAAGGCGACTGTCGTTCGGCCATATCGGGGGATCATATTTATATATTACGTGTAATATATGGAGTAGGCCCTTTTTAGTGAGCTGCCTGTCTGTACGCATACATGTATGCAAAACGTCGTTCGTAAATATACGTAATAAAGGCTAAACGCAGCTGCAACCGCGGCTTATTAAAATTCCATTCGCAATGGCTTAAATGATTGATTCGGCAGCGCGCGCGTGAGTACATAAGCAAATACACACCCATTGCATACAACACACACATAGGTACGCACGCACACACGCACACATGCATATATACGTATAAAATAATGACAATGAAGATTGAGGACAAGTGTCGTTTTAGAGACTCACGTACATAAGTCGTGTATACATATTCATACATAATAAGCAACGAAGAATCGGGATAAATCTATTTTATTGTTGTTATCGTTAGTCAGTGTGTAATCTTCGTGGGTGCGTAATATGTATGTGTGTAACGAGCGCTAGAGTTGTTGATCGTTTGGTCAAAACAATAACAACGGCGACGACGACGGCAACGATTCGAAGTTTCATTGCCGTGTGCATAAACGCTGTAAAAAATGATTTATGTCCTATTCATATGAATACCTATAGCAAGTGAAGGTTCGTTATTGTAAAAAAATGATGTGTCTTATGAGCTACTGTACTGGTTTAAGATTTTCATTTGTAAAAAAGTTTGTTAGTTTGCGATATGTATAGCAGTCTGTATTTACGTATTTTCAGTGTGAACTTGCAAAAGATTATTCACTTCATAATTGGACGGAAATGTCATCCTAAATACTCTATTTATCATTATACGTTCTTAAAGTACTGAAATTGTAATTTCTTCAATCGCGCAACAATAAAATTACATCGTAAAAGTAAACTTTAACTACCTATTACTCGACGTTAATAATTGGAGATAAGAACAGCCAATCCCCCGCAAAGTCTCACTCTAAGCAAATACAACAATTATATTAAAAAAAAATACTCCCTAAAATTTGCTCAATGAATTAATTATTTCACGCTAAAGACAACGGTGACTATCCTCTCGTCCTTGGTCTTCGTGGTTTTTCCCTTGCTGTCGCTCGCGCAGCCTGCGTTGAGTTTCTTCATTTTTTTACGCTGCCTGCAGTTCTGCCGATAATCCTGGAGTCAAATGAAGGCCCTGAGCGACACGATGAGCAGCACCAGGCCCATGTGGGCGCACACGGCGAAGGTGCCGATGGCCGCCGCCGCGTTCGGATACGCGTACACGCTGTCGTAGACGCTCAGCCAGGGCTGCCACGTGTAATTCCAGCGTCGTGGATCGGACATGTAGTCCACGGACTGGCGCAGTTGCCGCACCATGACGTTGCCGTACTTCTCGAGGTACAGGTCCAGCTCGTTGATCCACTGATACGCACGACGCGTTATGAAAAAAATCATCGTCTCACATTCGAGAGAGAGAAAATAACGATTTAACTTACCCTTGGATAACTCTTGGCGATATTGTTGGTCTCGCAAGGATCGACGCTGAGGTCGAACAGGCACTCGGTCTCGTTGCACGAGGCCAGACTGTAGCGATTGTTGTAGTGCGTGTTGGTCATGTTGGGCCTGCAGAGAACCGTGGCCTGACTCTGCAGCTGCCACATGCCGCTCTCCTGGGTCACCGGCACTCCCAGATGCTGCCTGATGGCGTCGGACACGGCGCTGTTCTTGATCTTGGTCGTGTTGTAGATAGGCGCGTAGCGTCCGCGGCCCGTCTCGCCCTCGACGCTGTCGTAGTAGCCCTTGAAGAGCGAGCCGCGCACCAGCTTGAAGCGCTGATAGATCGCCGCCTCAGTCTTGGTCACTTCGTCGATATTGAGGAGGATCTTGTCACGCACGTTGCCGGTGCCGATGCTCAGCACGTCCCACTGATTGACGCCGTCGATGGGCCCAAGATCGCGCAAATCGCCGCCAGCGGCCGAGTACAGGGTCGGCAGCCAGTCGGTCACGTGGATCAGCTGGTCCGAGACGCGGCCTTTGCTGAGCAGGACGCGGCGACCAGATCGCAGCGACGCCTCGCACTCCGCCCTCGTACAGGGTGTACTTGGTCTGCAATTGGAACGCGGGGGAAAAGGGCGCACATTGTATTGCATCGGTGAATGTAATGATTTATAAAATTGTGCGTACGCTATGATACTCACTCCTCTGAGAGGCCAATTGGAGCCCCAGTTGCGGAATTTACCGATCGGTGCGCCGCCGTTATCGGTCAGGAATAAGATTATCGAATTGCTCAGCATGCCGCGATCGCCCAGCGACGATACGATTCGACCCAGCGATTCGTCCAGTTTCGATACCATTTCTATTCATGGCGGGTAAACAAGAAATGAAAAAAGTTTCGAAAAATGGAGCTTTCGGAAAAAATAACAATCAAAAAACCAACTCGCGTAAGCTCGACGATTGGGCTCGCTAATGTGTCGGAATTCCTCGTCGAAGACGTTCTCGTAGGGCACGTCGAGCGGGGCGTGCGGCGCCAGGTGCGATATCTGCATGTAGAGCGGCCTCATCGGATCGTGTCGGGTTATCACGTCCAAGGCCGTGTCGGTGAACAGGTCCGTGGCGTACGAGCCCTCGGTGCCGTAGGCCGGATGATCGTTCATGTGCATGTCGAAGCCCGACATGTTCTTTTATGTGAAAATAAAATTAAAAAATTAAATTATAATACGCGCGACTTCATCGATAACGTATGGCGTTGATGCCACTTACCGCCTGTGAGTATCGATAATCGTAATAGCCGACGTAGCTGTTGTAAAAGCCGAGGAAGTAATCGAAGCCACGGCGATTCGGTGTGTGCTGGGGAGTGTGATAGCCCACGTGCCACTTGCCGATGAGCTTGGTGTCGTAGCCCAATCCTTGAAGATATTCCGGCAGGATTCGCACGTTCAGGGGTATTCCGCGCGGCTCGCCACCGAGTATGCTGCCACCCTGCATTCCTGTGCACGATTTAAATTTGTGCATCAAGTATTCAATGCAATAATGCGTACATTTATACTTACCCATCCTGATGGGATATTTGCCGGTGAGGAAGGCGGCCCTCGTCGGCGTGCAAGACGGCTGCACGTAATGCCTGTTCAGGATGATGCCGTTGTAGGCGAGCGCGTCGATATTAGGCGTCGGTATCTGAGTGGACCCGTGAAAGCCCACGTCGTTCCATCCCTTATTACAAATAACATGGCACGATTTATAATACGATAAAAAAAGAGGCATTTATACAGTATGTCATACGTCGAAAAATTCAACGAACGCGCGCAACTGAGTCAGAGATGTATCGCGATCGCGTAAATGAAAAGAGAGAGAAAACTAAAAAGTCGCGTAGGCGTGTTTTCTTCGGTATGGTATATACATTGTATATGTATATTATACACCGAGACGACGTGCGACGACGCTCGAGCCGTCGTAATTGCCTCAACTAATGACTGCGTTAATTTGATCCGCGCTCGCCCCAGACGCTCTTTGCGATCTACGCTGCTGCATGTATATGTATACGCGCAGAGAGAACATTGAATTAGTATCGCGAAGAGTCGACGCAGAAAGAAAGTAAAGCGAAAGAGAGGAGGATAAAAATTGTCCTATTCCGCGGCGGCGGCCCCGGCGCACGCACGCACGCAGTAATGTGCGGAAATGACAGATCCTCCTGGCGCGTCATCGCATTACTCACGTTACTTTTTTCCCTTTTTCTTTTTTTCGCGCTTTCGTACATATTATTTAACGTCGATGCGCTTGTGCGCGTTTAACGCATAATGAACTTGAAACTATACAATCAAATCATAATTGTCGCTTGCATGGTCGATCGGATCGAAACGAGGTTGACAAAAAAATTCGGAAGCGGCGCGGCCCGAAACATTTCAATAAGTTAACGACCGTTTATCTAATCGTTGATGCATTCAAGTATGTGGTACATGCACCCACCCGCGCGCACACGTAATAAATTGTCCATAGATTGAATTGAATAATAAAAGGAGCGGTCGCGAGCGTTCGGCCGATCTGTGAGATGATGCGCGCGTCGTCGTCGTCTTACCAAGTCGTCGGCCATGAAGACGACGATGTGAGGTGGCGCGTCGAATTGCACCTCGGCCCTGCCCACTGACGTGGTCGCGATCAGCACGAGGCATAGTAAAAGGGCGAGACGACCTAACGACGACGACTGTCCTCTTCTTCTTCGCGTCATCGCCGTCATTATCATCATCGTCCTCGGGTTTACTGCTGTCATCTTCTCTTATATCTGTCTGGCTGTCTCTCTCTCTTTATCTTCTTTTTCTCGGACGTCGAGGCTCGTTAGCTTTCGAATTGGTCTTATGGTATGCGCCTACTTATAATATATGTCCAACCAAGTGTGTATTTCCTGTGGTGGGCCGCAGCAGCTGCGTGGAGAGAGCCTGTAAATACGCGCGCGCGTGCACGCATACACGAATTATTTTTTATTGTTATCGTTATTAGCGACTCGGTCGAATCTTGTGCAGCGTGCGACGTCTCGATTCGCAATGCCACCGAGTGCAGCGCATGGGTGGGTGTTAAAAGCCACGTTTATGAACCGGAAAATATCACGATTCTTAAATACGGTCTATGCGTGCGCGGTGTCCTTTGCGATGGCAGATTTATGAATGGAAAAATTTTCAATTTTCTTTGGCCAAACGATCGCGCGCGAAACTGGGGTGCAGTGTCATTGTTAATTGCCCAGCGAGACGTGTCGAACGAATTGAAAAAAGGCGTCTACGGCCGCGTTAATTGTTATACACGTTTGTGGCATTTTTGTGAGCTTCTGCAATTGAGACGAATTAATAAGGTGACAAGATCGGCCGAGTTAGGAATGTTGAATAATAAGTAGACTTTATTAATTTTAACTGCGAACAGTTGTTTGTTCTTCTTTTTTTCACAAAGATGAATGAAAAGTCATCATATTTTTGCAAGTTTTATCAAAAAAGTCTAAAATTATCCTGATTTAAAATAAAAAGTAACTTACTTTCTGATTTTGCCTGCTGATCTCAGGACATGACTTTCCCACAAATCGGACTGCCGTATCTCGTCATATCATTCTTTGAGCTATGAGAATCCAAAAAGTTTCAGCCACTTAAGTTTTCACACAATCATAACAACTGGCCGAAACGAATTATTTTACCTTAACGATGCATTCAGAAAAATAATCGCACCGAAATTTCACTCGTCCCCAGCGTAAGAAAAGCTCGACGATTAAGCCGCAAGTCTTCGTCGAACTGAGAAGCTTCGCGGACGATTAGGCGCTCTTTATATACTCGTAAGGGGGAAGGCTTGATGAGAGGACGACTGACGACGACGAAAGACAACGATGATGATGATGATGATGAGCCCTGCCTGCAACTTGCGCCACGCGTGGGTAAAAATATAAAGACGAATACGTTCATATATTTGTGTGCATGTATGGCAAGTTGCATGCAATGCGACACAACGACTCGGACTCGGCGATTACCTAGTATATTTTTAATAAGCCCGCATGCGTCTTGTGTATACAGATGAATAGCCGCGATCTCGTGCAGTAAACTTGAAAGTAGGTGGTGCGCCCCATTGGAATGTCGCAAAATGCAACACATAAAGTCGAAGCTGTGAGATGATAAGTCAAATTTTTTTTCAAATTTCTTACAATTGAAACATCTAAAACCATCTGAAAAAATACTATTAATTACTTGGTTTTCACTTTTTCGAAAATATTATTCAATGGTACGTACCTTGTAGTTAAGTTTAATTTGCATTCATGGTACTTAAATTTTATATCAAACGATTAAAAATGAAAAAGTTATGCAAATGAAGGGCCAACATCGTCTGATAATACGCTCGAAGATAAAATATGACATGAAATTTTTAAATAGTTTTAAAGAGAAGAAATCGCATGATTGTAGGTATTAAAATGGTTATTATTATGTTTTCTATAAAAAAAATATTACTTTATTCAAATCAAATACTTTATACTGTGTTTATTTTTTCTCAGCACAAGCGACTATCATAATTACCCGATGAATAAAAATAAATTCTGTATGATTTTTTAATTGATTGAACGAGTGAAGCGAATAAATAAATCAAAAATTAATCGATTAAGTATAGAAAATCCACACATTAAAGAAATTATTTAGAAAAATCGATTCATCGTAGTGGACTTTTTAGCAAATGCGCCAAACATAAAACCCCCTGAAAAAAAAAGCACATTCGACTTTTTCAATTTGAATGTTCAAAAACTATAAAGTCAAAAATAATGTTTACCTGAGGGCTCTTGTGAATTCGACTTTGGTTCATTATTGCTTGGATCAGGACGAATTTGAGTATTAATTGGCAACGATTCAGTTGTATTTTGCTCTTGGGATCGGTTCTTTGAAGCTGCTACAGGCGAGCAGAATTTGTTCAACATTTTTTCGTAGTCAAAATCACCGTCTTCGGATGCCATATCGGAGTCTGCACGGAAAATATTTTTTTGAACATCTGTACTTCGAAATCAATAATAATCGAATATATAAATATGTACCCTCGTAAAGTCGACGCGCTAATTCAGCACTACCACCAGGTTCTGTAATTTCACTGCCAAGGATTGCTGATATATTATCGACCGAAATGTTCATTTCGCTGGAAAGCATACTCGTCGACATCATTCCTGCTGGATCGACATTCATGTCGGACACGGGCGTCACATTCAGGTTCTGTGGCATCTGAATGGGATAATTTGACGCGCTGTCGAGTCAATGTTACGACTGCTCTCTTGCATGCTGGGCATTGCCGAGCCGTTGTTCCGCGAGCTTTCGTGCATGCTGGACATCATCGGTGTCTCTTGACGTCGTTGCTGCTGCTGCAGCTGTTGTTGATGCTGATTGTGTTGTTGTTGTTGTTGTTGTTGTTTATGTTGTTGCTGTTGCATGTGTTGAGAATTTACTGGTATCTCTTGTTGAGCGAGCTGTATTATATTAGAGGTTTATGAAAATTCTGAAATAAATAGCTCGAATTATCAAAATATATGTAATGCGTACGTTGTTGTAGTGATTTTTTGGAGTCTTTACGACAAAGTTGACGTTTTGTACAGATTTTATGCGAGGTGCATTGGATTGAGGAAGATTGGACAAATCTCGAGGATCAAAGACATTCTGATTGTCTGGTTGATATTGCTGCTGCTGCTGATGTTGTTGCATCATTAATTCTTGAGATGAATTGCTGTGCTGCATTTCTTGCGATGAGTGTCGCTGCATCTCTTGCGACGACGACACCGACTGTTGACTTTGAAATTGTTGTTCCTGTGATGAGCATCGTGGATTTCCTGTGAAGAGCGTCGTGGTTGTTCCTGTGATGAGCGACGTGGTTTTTCCAGTTGAGCATCTTGGACAGGATGACTTTGAATGTTGGCCGAATTATCGCGAGTGAAACATTGCATTTTCGCGGGTGTCGGTACCGGACGTTGCTGATAATCTTTGCCTGTGGCATCTTTCATGGTGGTGGAGGGAGCTTGCTGATTTTCTAAATAAATTTTTAATTTCATTAGTGAAAGTTGAGAAATTTCTTTGAATGCATTGTATACCTCGTTTATATGGGGTTTTTCGAGCAGTTGGAGATATTTTCAGACTGCTTATGTTCTTCAACAAATTTTTTCTAAAATCATATTCGAATAAAATTTCAAATTGGGTTTTTTTACGTATGCCAGTAAATACTTTTTGAACAATCATATACCTTGAGTTTATTAGAATTCATTACTTTTTGCGATTCATTGTTGGACCTTTCATTGTTTCGCCTATCGTTCGATTCTTTCGGTTGAGATGCACGGTCTACTTCACTAGGCATTTTACTGGGAGCAGTATCGTTGCGATTCACACTTCGACCTTGTTTTTTATATTTGTCGCTATTATTTGTTTTTTGAGATTCGTTCGGCTTGTTCGATTGCGGATATTGTTTGTTCAAGCCTTCAAACTCAGTTGTATCGATATCCATGTCGATATTGTCATCCTTCATCTAAAATATCGCATTAATAAAATTACTACCTCAAAATATCGATTTTGCTAAATTACGAAATTATACCAATATTTATTCGCAAAGATTCAATGTTTGGCGGAATAGGCTCGGATTTCTTTTTCGAACGATCATCCGAATCCAGGTACTCTTGTTCCAATGCCATGGAATAAACGGAAGCAGTATCTGAGAATACAATAATTTTCACATAAATATGTTTTCGAGAGTACTTCTCCCGATCGATGATCTTACCAGCATTATCTTGACTTAATTTTTTGTTGATCAAAAAGTGCGACAAATCGACCTTCGGCATCTGCTGAGTTTTACTCCTCGCGTTGAATCTTTCCAAACGGTAGTTTTGTTTTTCGGCATTTTGAACCTGTCGAATTCGCTTCCGTTAGAAAAATTAACAATCATTTTCGATTTTCGAAAAAAAAGGTTTACCTTGTGGCGCAGTTCTTGCGCTTTCGACTTCATCGCTTTGATCCTACCGATGAGCTGATGGCAATTTTTCTCTCGCTTGTCGTGCTCGAGATACAATCGGGCAAATTCGATGATTTTCAGCTGTTCCCGTTTCTTGGCGATTTGCTTTTTCAGCCTCATCGACCGTTGAGCCTCGTTTATGCGATAATTCGCCAATTTTACCTGAATCGTTACTCGCAGCAGTCTCGATTCTGCTTTGCGTCGTTCTATGGCCAGCGGAATGGCTTCGTACTCTTCCTGAGCGATCATTGGAGCAATAGAAAAAAAAACATACAATATTGACCAATAATCAAACGCAAATAATGAATAAATAGAAAAAACACCTCGTATTTCGCCCAAACTTTCGAGTGTTCCTGCAGCATGTCGTCGTACTGTTTTATCATAGCCAATGTTATCATGGACTCGCTGTCCTCCTTTCTCTCGGCCAGTTCGAGCTCTCGGCTGACGATGCTCTCGTACTCGTCGAGCCTGCATCATAATTAAAAATACACACAATTCAGAAAAAAAGCAAAAAAAATTGTCGCGCGAAAAACCGAGAAAAAAAATCTCGTCTCTTTTTTTGGACGCATACCTCTCTAGAATCATCACCTGAGTGGCTTCGTTCTTTTTGGCCTCGCTGATTTTATTCTTCAAGTCGCGCCTGGTTTGAAGCTCATCGCGAATCTTGTCCTTCACCTCTTTGATTTTATTCTCGTAGACTGAGTTGAAAAAATGTCAAAATTATGTCAAAGTCGAAGCGGTGTGGACAACATGAAAAAATTCGCGTTCATATCGGAACTTCTTATTGACTCACCGGTTATTTGTTCCGTAATTTTATCATCGTCCACTTCCATCATTATTTCTATTCTCACTCGAGTAAAAAATTGATCAAAATTCCGAATAATTCGATAGTTGAAACATATCACTGAGTATCAATCATCGCTGCAGAGATGCCGAGTTGTGTCGAGCGTTGGAGACTTCCGAGAGTACTGGGAAATTCTGCTAGCAAGTTGCATCGTCGAAATACATTTGAAACGTTCGAAAAAAAAGAACGTTACAAATTCGTTCGATCACACGACTCTCTGCCTTCGATTGCAATTCTTACCATTGTCAACGATAAAGATCAAAAAAGGAAACAGAGTAAGCGAATGAACTTCACGGCACCCAACGATAGAAGCAATTCAATTTTCGCGATTGAGACTTCTCGAAATTCATATGTACGATCGCAACGACTGCGTCGGTAAAAACTGCGTCTCGTGCTCGAGCCCACCGCGAGCGGCAGCACCGAACACCGACATCGTCGTCTCTCCACCTCGTGGTGCGTTGTGTTGGTGTCTCGAAATGTTTTCATAATATTGGGCGCATCGGATAACGCAGCGCAGCACAGCTGAGAAATTGTTTCCGCAACCGCTGATAACGCCCGTTAAAAAATACACATAAATCAATAATCTCGTGGTGAAGTTTCGCGAAAGGTAATCTCTCTCTCGTCCGATAAACTCGGCCCCGCGTGTTATCCGTTGCTCGCGTTCGACCCTATTTATCGGCGTTAAAAAGTATTGATTTCGAACGTATGTGTGACTGCACGGGGACGGTTATATGCACATTGACTTGACACACCGTCTGCTATACAACTTCGTAATAATAATTCGATTTTGACGAACGACCGTGACCACCACGCGCGTAGAGCGGGCACCCGTCGAAGAAAATTTTGCGCAATTGACGTGTAAATAACGCGAATTATAATATATCGAAGTCGAGTCGGGGAGCACAAACTTGGCGAATGAAAATGCGATGTTTTCAACGAAAGCGCATCTGATAAAGAAGACAGGTAAACACGGGGTGGGACGGCCTGAATTTCTCGAGCAGCTGAAACAAGAATACAAAACAACCAAGTCACTGGGTAAGGGTTTGCGAACTCGTACTTTTATCCTCATCCATTAGACCTGATTATGTTTATTTATTTTTTTTATTATGTTCTACTTTGCAGATGCTAAAAAGCAAGTTTTGGCTAACTTGGCGAATTTCTGTTACGACCCGATAAATTACGAATATCTTTGGAGATTGCAGATTCTCGACTTGTTTTTCGAAGCTCTGGATGAAAAAAAGAAAGAACTTGTAATTTTTGCTGCAGGCGGCATCTGCAACATATGCTTACGTAAATATAATTTTTTTTAATGTTATTTTGTTACTTGATTTTGCTCCCGTGATCATGTCTAAAACTATTATTTATCTTTTCAGATCCTCTGAGTAGAGAGTACATCATAAGGACAAAAGGATATGAAAAGATAGCTGCACTCTTATGGAAATCTGAAGAGCTTATTTTATCAGCTCTCACAACTTTGATGTACTTAATAACAAGAGAATCAAAAGAGCTCATTGTTACTGCATCAATAACTGAAAAAGTTGAAGAATTATCTAAACATAAGGAAGTGCGCATAAGAAATTTAGCAGAGGTATTTTTGCGAGATTTTTGTGGAAAAAAAGTACCAGAAGTATCTGAGTCTGACATTGCAACTGCAGAATCGAATGCACCAGATGATTCAAACTTAAAAACTGATGAAAGTAAATGCATGAATAATTTTAAAATTGTAAAGAAACCTAGTAGAATTGTTGTAAACGATCTTGATGAAACTGAAGTCCAACCAATAGTAAGACTATCTACACATCCTAGGAGAAGATTGTGATGCATAAGCAATTTGTTCAAAATATGTCTGTTCCTTTACTAAACACGAAAAAAACAAAAATGTTCCGCACTATGTTTACTTCTGCAAAGAAGTATTGTACTAAAATATCCTCTGGCTCTGCTGCAGCAAATTTAGAAAATCTCAAAATTGGAGATAAAGTTTCTATCCAGAGAACAGTTACAGAAGATGATGTGTTGGGATTTGCAAAATTGACTAATGATTACAATCCCATTCATATTAACTCAACTAAAAATATAGTTCATGGTGCATTTTTAAATGGATTATTATCAGGTATTCTTGGAACGAAACCTGGACCTGGTACAGTAGTTGTTGAACAAATATTGAGGTATCCAAAACCTTGTTATGTTGGAGATACAGTTGAAATTTCTGTAGAAATAACTTCTGTGAGGAAAATAGTAAAGTGCAAGTATACATGTATGGCGAATTCTGAAAGAATCGTTATGGAAGGAGAAGCTAAATTAGTGACAGATTCGACTAGAACTCAAAAAATTACTTTTACAAAATAAATTGATGCTCTAGTATCATTTATTTAAAACTTTTCTGTAAGATTGAATGTAAATCAATTGCCAAAGTGTAAATATACTAAAGTATCAAAAGTAGGTCTTACAATACTTGTCAATAGAGCCTTACGTAAGACTTGAAACATTTGCACATGCAGCAGTCTTATTTCAGCGCATGTCGGTTTCATCATTTATTATACAAACAGATGTCAAGAAAGACATACATAAGCATCAAATCATTTATCATTCATGAATTTACTCGACGAGACAGAGTGTACTGTAAGTGTTAATTGATTAAAATATATTTTATCAATAGTGTAATTCAGTCTTTCATTTATACTAATTCATTAGTCTTAGGTAAAGATGTACCCTCTGCTGTTGATTTTTCTTCTTGCAACGCGTGTTTATGCAAGTGAAGATAATGCTATAACGGTAGCTTCGATTACCCAAGATCAGGATCAAGATCAAACAACTGATCCAACAACTGAAATTCCTACTAGTCCTATAACTACAACAGAGGCACCGGTTATTGCTTGCACATGTGGAGTATTTTTAAGTGGATCATTTAAAAGAGGAAGTAAGGTACCACCAAGCGAACATCCAGCTTTACAATATGAACAAGCAGAGACGTTTCCGTGTTCAAGTATTGGAAATAAAATGTGTACCAACAAATGTCTAGATGTGGTTAGTAATTTTCAAGTTGATAACTTTTGTTTTTCAAAATTCAGTTTGAGAACAAATTTTTTTTTCCTTCATTTCAGATAGTGAAACATTTGCCAAACAGTCCTAATATTCTGTGTGGATCCATAGACAGAGACTGTCATAAAGAGCGGGTAAAAATCGTATATATTTATCAAGAATCATATTGAAATTTCTGTCGAGTCTTTCAACATTTACTTTTTCCACAGGCCTATTTATTCATCAAGAACTGTCAGGACGATTGGATAAATACAAATCTATCCGCTGGACGCGAGTACTGCTGTAAAGATGGAATTCCTTATAAATGTCCCTTTTGAATCGAAAAATGCGAACTGGACAAACTGTATTTTTATACTAATTTTATATTGTTAATAAATTTTAAGATTTGTAAAATATCCACTCAGTCGAGATCAAATCTCTTCCGTTTGCTTTCTTCTAGTATCCGATTGTACATTGCTCACAATTGAAACGAAAAAATTCATTGCTCAGTGAATTTTGACAATAGTTCTATATTTAGCCAGCTCAGCAGCAGAGAATCGACGTCATCGGACGGCTATAATCATGCGTAAGCTCTCCATAACGGAACTCATTACGCAATTGCGCGCGTATACCTGCAGCACAGACACACTTGCAGCGTGTGTCTAATCACATTATAAGCATGTCGTTTTTCAAAACAAAAAGGGCAACATCGGCTCTATGCGCCTTCGGGGGGTCGACGTCTCGAATTAAAGCTCGCGCGATACCTACATATATTGTTCATATGTAGTACCGCGCTTATATACATGTACCGAACGACGCGTTATAGTTTTGGCTGTGCCGCCGTCGCCGCCGCCCTCTAAATTTAGACCCGCGACTCGTCGAAAGTGAGGCCGTCGCCGAGAGAGAATATAGGATAGTCGTCGAGTCGCGAGATCGTGCACGAGCAGTTTCTATCTCGCGCTGCGTTGTGCGCGAGTATATAATATACACGCGACGACGATATTTACACGTATCGTGGCATAAACAAAGAAAAAAAAAGCTCTCTTCGTGTATGTGCGTGTTATTTTCATTTGAAAAAATCTTTTGACTACATAAATTGTTGTTAAATAAAGAAGGCTCGAAAACGATGTATTCGATATACGTCGCAGAAAGCACGAAGCTCAGACACGTTGTGCATAATTTCTCGTGATACACATCTCGTGAATCGTTATTGAAACCGAACAAAAACTCCCCGAAATACATTATTATGCTCGGGATATTATGGCGGCGATCGAGACCATCACCATAATCGACCACAATCAACAAAATCAGCACCATCATCATCATCATCACAAGCAGCAATTGGTGCAGGTGCACGACAACTCGGTGAAGATGTGCGCCCGACTGCTGGCCTGCCCGCTGTGCTCGCAGCCGGGCTTCAACACGCTGGACTCGCTGCGCGCCGGACTGGTGAGCGTCGCCACTCGGGCCCTCGCCTGTCCCGTCTGCAACGAGATACTGATGGGCATCGACAAGCTCACCATACACCTGTTCGGCCACACGATTTACAGCAGTGCCAACAGCAA
Organism: Trichogramma dendrolimi; assembly: GCA_034770305.1. Lineage (NCBI taxonomy): Eukaryota > Metazoa > Arthropoda > Insecta > Hymenoptera > Trichogrammatidae > Trichogramma > Trichogramma dendrolimi. The sequence goes on along the minus strand of JAPMIB010000119.1, from coordinate 385,895 downwards.
TAACAACAATAATAATAATCATCATCATCAAAATAATCACAACGGTAACGATCATCGAGGATCCAATGGACACTGCGTCGAGCCGAAAATCGTCGAGCTACAGCAGGCCACGAGAGGGCCGAGCGGCAACACGATCTGGATCGAGGGTAACTCCGCTACTGCAGCGGGCAATGTCTGCTCGGCGGACAACGGTGGCAAATTGTTGAACGGCAACGACGGGGCGAGCATCTTCATACCGATCGAGGAGATCGAAAACTTCCGCACGGTCATGAAGGACGCCAGCTCCAATGGCAACAAGCAGCAGGACCAGCACCATCTGATCGGCAACAACAATCAGACGGTCGTTCTGCAGAACATCGGCGGAGGTGGTGGCTCGCAACAATCGCAGAAGATCTATTCGGCCAATTTGCTGCCCGTCAACTCGATGACCGGTGCCGATTTTGCAAACGATAAAATCGGCAAGGAGTCTTACACGCAGGTGGGTGCGACTGTTTCTTCGGTGATCGACCATAAATTTACCGAATTTTTTTTTCTTATGTCTCGCAGACCGACTGGTCGAAGAACTCGAACGAACAGCAGCAGCAAATTGAGTCGCGGACCGACATGCTCGCCGAGCTCGTGAAAAACGCCCAGATCACCGCGTCCCCCTTTCCCGTCAGCAATTACGAGCCGATGACGAGCGACGGCAACATCGACAACGACGACGATCATCATCGCATCGACGACGATAACGATCAGGTGGTAGAAGTAGCGGCGGCGTCAGTAGCGAAACCGATCATCACCTCGCAGCGACTGCTGGCCAAGGACGAGCGACCCGAGCGCTGTGACATCTGCGGCTTCGGCTTTCCCGACCTCAAGATCCTGCTGCTGCACAAGCAGATCGCCCATCGGGTGCCGGAGGCGCAGGCCCGACTCGGGCCCGAGCAGCTGCACATGAAGAACTTCCCGTGCCACCTGTGCAGCAAGGTGTTCACCATCAAGGGCAGCCTCATGGTCCACATGAAGGTCGCCCATCCGGGCGTCAATCGGCCCGTCAATCCAGGTACATATTTTACCTGAATGTAAAACCACTCGAATCTTATATACATTTTAATCCATTGATGTCCACGACGCGATGTATGTATATATACGTGTGTGCACTCACACGCACATTATTGGAAAACGATGAGATTGTCTCCGTTTGCAGGACTGCTAGTCGTGAGCGACGAGGAGCGAGTGGCCACGGTGCTGAGGGTCGCCTCGCCCACCGAGCCGATAATTGCCCACAAGTCGCCCGTGACTTGGATTTTTACAAAGTTCGAAAGGCGTAGTTGTACGTGTGTTTTTCCACAGATCCGCATCAATCAGAATTACATTAGAAAAAAAATAAACAAACAAACAATGAGACAGACTTGATTATATATCGATAGACAGACGTTTTTGATACTTTTTTTGTGTCTTTGTTAGATCGTATTTTTTTGGGATTTTTTGAACCGTAGAATCGATCAAAGCTATTCCGATACCATGAAATTGTGGCTTTGATTTTTTTTCCTTTTTTTGGATTTTTGTGCATGACGTGTCGACGACACGAGTAGATCGCTACATATAATGTACAACCCGTAGGCAATATATTTTTTTTTTATAATTTACGGACAATTAATAATAATGTCACAGCTTTATTCCCCCTATGAATTAATACTCGTAGCTCCACTTGTAGATAAACAAAAAAGCACAGCCAAATAGTCAAAGCTTTGAACACCCGTTGGTGCAGTCTGGAACAAAAAAAATAAACAACAACAACGTCACACGAACTCTGAAAATCTGAACGAACTACAACGAATCAGATATTCTGTGTATAAAACAATATTATTATCAACAATAAATAAGTAGTTTAATTACTATTATTATCCCCGAATCGTCACGCACTTCGCAACCACCATCACCACCAGCCCAATTTAGGAAGTGTATTATAATATTACAATGCTTTTTATTTATTATCGTATTATAGTAGCTATGAATGACATTTTAAATCCCCCGATGTTGTAAATAAAGCTGAGAACTAGAGTTTTTTTTCTTCAGTCGAATATACTTGACGTCGTTTTTCTTTCTAATTATTTGTCTCTCGCTCGGCGGGGCGTAAACAAATTACAGACAGACACGAGATGAAGGAGTCGGAGGGCTGCATATACAAGAAAACCGACAAAGGCTTCGAGTGCCCGAACTGCGGCAAAGTTTTCACCAAGGTATAAAGTAGCAAAACAAAAGATTCTTCACCACCAACATCGATATCCAAACTATATTCCACACAGGAGCAAAACATCATCCAGCACATCCAGACGCACGACAGCAAGCAGTGGGAGTGCGACGTGTGCTGCAAGCTCTTCACCACCAAGTACTTTCTCAAGAAGCACAAGCGGCTGCACTCGGGCGAGATGCCGTACAAGTGCGGCCTCTGCGACAAGACCTTCACGTTCCAGCAGTCCTATCACAAGCACAAGCTCTATCACAAGGACGAGAAGCCGCACGAGTGCAAGACCTGCGGCCGAGCCTTCAAGGAGCTGTCGACCCTGCACAATCACGAGAGGATACACACGGGCGAGAAGCCGTTCGAGTGCGAGTCCTGCGGTGCGTATATTACACCATTGACCGAAGAAAAGTCGGTGTCACGAGACAAGAATAGGCGGCTTTTCACAAGAAATCACACTTCGTATTACGGCAAGAAAACTGTATTCCGGAAAACAAAAGAAACTGCCGATTCTTGTCACACGACACCGATGTTTCTTGTATATAATACAATTGTGAGTTGACGCGTTCGATGAGAAAAGTGTTACATGAAAAAGTACCATGTTATAACAAATTTTACCATGTCCCATGATAAAATTATTTGTAAAATTACTAGAAATAATACTACACAGTATAAGTTTTTTCATGGTACAATTTGTTTTCATTTTTTCGAGATAGTATTTTCGATTTGTACGAGAATTTTTTCATTTTAATTATTTTTCTAACAACAATTTTCTCAGTGTGTGTATGTCGATCGGTAGATAAGATGGATTAATTATTGAAGATCTGCATTATAGGTAAATGCTTCAGGCAGAGGGTCTCGTACTTGGTGCACAGGAGGATACACACAGGTGTCATGCCTTACGAGTGCACGATTTGCGGCAAAAAGTTCAGATACAAGGTACATATACAACGAAGAAAAATGAAACGAAAAATAGTTGACTTCATTCTTTTTTTTATTCAACAGGTCAGTCAACGCACGCACAAGTGCGTACCTTCGAGCAACAGCACAGCCACGCCAGTGGCAGCAATACTGATTCTTCGGCTCAAGCTGCTGCGACGGCAACGTTTCAATCGGAAGGCGACAACGCGACCGTCTATCCGGACGTCAATCCCAACAACAACAACAGCAACAGCAGCAGTGGCAGCAATTTCTTGCTTTTAGCCAGCAGCGGCAAGGACCACAGGCGTTGAAACGAAAGCTCGAGGCCGAGATCGAAAACGAGGACGAGGACGGCAGCTCGACGTTGCACCAGCAGCAAAACAATCGCTCGATGATGCTCGTGGACGGCGGTGGCAGCAGCAGCCGCTCCAATGACGATTTCGCCAATCTGTGCTGGGCCACCACCACCACTAGCAGCAAGAGCAGGGACGAGCCCAAGGAAAACGAGATAACCATACTGGCTGTGATAAACGACAAACAGACGACGACAACAGTCTGGCCCGGCAAAAAGATGCTGGACTCGCCCAGCACCGACGACAGCCTCATGAAGGAGCTGGACAAGGTCAGCGAGGATTACCGTAGCGGCGTGTGGTCCCTGACGGCGGCGTCGCAGGCGGCGGTGCAGTCCTCGCCCTCGAGCGAGATGATGAGATCGCTGAGCCTCGCCGAGGTCACCACCATCGCCAACAACAAGAGCAGCGACGACTGCTGCGGCGACTACTTCGCGCCCTTGGCCGATCATCCCAATGCCGTGGCTGTGGTGGAGCACCAGCAGCAGCAACGGGACAATAATGGTGACACATCGACGACGACGACGTCGACGACGGCTGCCGAGGTGTCGATGATGAACGTCGACGATAACGCGACCGAGACTGCGAGGGGGAGTCGGTGGCAGCAGCAGCAGCTGTTTGTCGACCCTTCAGACCATCAACGAGGATTCGCTGAAGGAGCTGCTGAACAGTATAGCCGATAAATGAAGCTCAAAAAATGGCCTTTTCTTCTATTTACCCCGGTTTTTTTTCTTCTTTCTCTTCATTGTAAACGATTGTGATACCGAGATTTTTAGATTTGTAGATACAGACAGAGAGAGAGAGAGAGAGAGAGAGGGAGCTTTTTTGTATAATACCACGTTGTGTATTAAATAAGCGTATAATTGTTATAACTTTTGTTTTTGTTGTTTTTTTTACGATATATCGATGTCAAGTAGTTTTAAGGCAATTAATTATGTAATAAAACAAAATATCGGAACACGATAACTCGTAGTTTGATGTTTTATTTATTCGATAAGTATAAGTATAGACTAGAACGCGTGGATTCGAATTAACTCCAATTATATTGACATTTATCTATTTTCAAATATTTGCACAAGGGATACGAATCAATTGTAAGAGTCAACGACTGATCCACATCCAATATAGAATACGCTGCTCTCGTTTTATATCTGAGAGATCTACTTACAAAAAATAAGGAGGAGGCAAACATTGCGATCGACAAGATAAGTCCCGACGACGTTGCAGTATATGTTAATCGCCAAAGCGCGTAAAAATTTCTCTATCGTATCCGCGGGCAAACACACTTCCTCGTCTATTCTTACGTCTGCCTTTACCGAAGAATTAACCTCTTTCATTTCCTACATCTTCTCTCCTCTTGTATCTCTCGATTTTACTATACATAAATACAAATCCTCGTGATTTACAATTGCAGACGCGTACAGATAACGACGACGATTTATAAGCGCGCCGACGACGCGCGAAACGATCTCGTATACGAACGAACATGTCGACAGCCACGAGCAGCAGCAGCAACAGAACACCGATCATCACCGTGACTCCGGTCCACGATCCGATAGATCAGCTCCAGCCGACGACGCCTCCAGCAAAGCCGCCACGGGCTGCCAGCCATCATCCTCGGAGCATCGCTTTTCGGGACGTGGTGACGCGCGACGAGGCCGCCTGGCTGGCCAGGCGCTGCCTGGGCGAGGACGCCCGCCTCGTCGAGTACTACCTCAGGCCCTACTCCGAGGAGAAGATCGGCTTTCTGGGCCAGCATCTGCGCCTCGTGATCGTGGCCAAAGTCCGAAGCGAACGAGCCGAGGTCAACGAGAAGCTGAGTCTGTTCGTGAAGACGGTGCCGCGCGATCTACCCAGCCAGGCGGCCTACATCGAGGAGAAGGGCTGCTTCCGCAAGGAGAGCGACTTTTTCCGCAACTACGTGGCGCTGGTCGCCCAAGACGACGACGACGACGACGATGCGGGCGAGGAAGCAACGACGAGAAGCTGGTGCCCGACCTGCTACCTGGCCAAGCCCGACGTGCTCGTGTTCGAGGACCTGCGACTGCGGGGCTACGCAAATCAGCCGCGCATGTTCGGGCTCGCCGCCATGAGGTCGGCCGTGGCCTGTCTGGCTCGATTTCACGCCTCGTCGCTGCGACTCGAGGCTCGACTGGGCGGTCGGCCGCTCGTCGAGATGTTCCCGCGACTGCTCGAGGAGACCGAGTTCAAGCGCAGTGGACGCTCGCTCGAGTGGTACGCCAACGCCATGGACCTGGCTGTGCGTCTGGCCCGCGAACACTTCGGCCTCGACGGCGACGACGAGGAGGCGGCACTGCGCCGAGCCGGCGACACGGTGTTCGACATGTGTCGGGCGTCGCGCGACAAGCTCAACGTCGTCAGCCACGGCGATCTCTGGTCGTCGAATCTCATGTTCGACGCCGGGCTGAGGCGGTGCCGCCTCGTGGACTACCAGCTGCTGCGCTACGCGCCCCTCAGCCACGATCTCGCCCAGCTGCTGTATCTCTGCTCGACGCGCGACTTTCGACGCGCGCACGAGGCCAAGATGATCGAGCTGTACTGCGCGACTCTGCTGGAGCGCTTGAGATCGAGGTACGAGGGCCCGAGGCCGTCGCGCGAGGAGATACTGCGCGGCTACGAGGAGCAGAGGATGCCGGCCTGCGCCACGGCCGTGATCTTTCACCCGACGGTGCTGATGTCGGGCCGCGTCGCCGCGCGGATCATGGACGAGCCCGCGACCTACGAGGAGTACTACTTCAAGAACAGACTGCCCTTCGTGAGGCGGATCATGGCCGGCGACAAGGAGTACGAGGCGAGGATCATGGAGGACGTCGAGGAGCTCGTCGAGATGTCCCGGAAGATAGACGACGTGCCCAAGCCGACTTGATCGAGAGCCTGTATAGCTGTACGCGCGATATGATGTTTGACGATTCGAGATAGTGTGTCGATTTCCGTACGACGATTGCGGAGCGAGAGGATTTTTAATTTACCGATGCAATCGTTGTAACTCGAAACACCGTAACGGAAGATCGCGTCAGTACTGAGATATATGTCACCAACTCTATTATTTTACTTGTGGGTTTTCGATACGGCGTTTCTCGCCATCTGGCACGTCGGTTCGCGTTAACCAACCTGTCTGTAAATACCAGACTGACCGACGTATCGGAGGAAAGGAGTAAACATTTAATTAAATAAAAGATTATTGATAATTCAGTTACATAAAACGAGAGTATTGTGAGATGTCTAATGTATGATTAAGATAATTGTATCAAATTTATTAGAAGTGAATTGTATTGTGACAGAATTAATGATATACTTAAAAAGATATAATTTGTAACTGTGATATTTATTGGCCAATTTGCAATAATGTTGGATACGATTTTTATTTGCAATTTGACAAATTTACTATAAGGAATTAAAGTCAGTTGTAAATTTATCAAGTAAATTAAAAACAACGCAAACCTGACACTCCATCATCGAGACTTTATATTTACGATATTTGCTACGAATCCGAAGTTTAAGCAACGTTCACGGGCGAGGAAAATTAGTAGACATGTAGTGGTGTTAAAAACTGCTGGTAATTTTTATCTTATGAGAATGAAGGTTTACAGATTTCCGCATATAGTTAATCTTATTGCAATTTTTCCGAGTTAAACAGGAACATATGGACATGTCGTTAAATGAAAATAATAATAATACAATTGACGAGACATTCGATACTAAAATTTTTCAACTCTTGCCTTTTCTACAAGTAAATCTAGCAATTGTGTGAAGATTAACCACAATGTAAAATCTATTGTATTTTTCAGAAGAATAGTGCGAGAATGTTCACTTCATATGTGGTAATTTGTTAATTTCTTTTAAACATAGGTATTTTTTTGTGAGTAAAATAACAAAAAATGGAAGAAATCCATAATTTTTTAGATAAAAGGACGAAGTTCTGCATTTGAAAGCTAAAAGCCTGAAGAAGTAGCCAAAGTTATGATGTGCGAGCCGTTAAATGAACTCTGCCCCTTTTTCTCGACTACCCGACATGCTTCAATGATTTGACGTCTATCATGCGTCTAGGGGTGTTCCCATATGCGGGTAAACATTTTTTACGATAAGTAGTATAGAAAAAGTTCTTCACTGAATTTTTCTTCGCTTACTATGCTTTAGTTTGATTCTGCCTACTTATGCAGTGAGTCCTGATAATCATAATTATTTGCCTTGCAATTGAATCGATAAAATATTTTAGCTACGATACAATGTAACATGATTTTCATTTATGTGGAAATGAAGTGTTGTCATTGTCGAAGGGCGCAGAGACCCTTCCCACGCGAGATATTTAATTGTAAACCGAATTTATCGTAAGCAAGTCTGTATCATTGTAAGTCCCGCAGCTCGTGCAAAAGTATGTTGTGATTCGGGGTTACTTGGCCTGTGTCATTGATCCAAAAATTGTATATTATAGACTTTAACTTAATTGGCAGAAAAAATTTTGTACTTGAAAAATTGACAAAGAAATGATGCGAGTATACGTAAATATCTGATTGGTTCGGGGAAAGAAAAAAAAACAAAAAAAATTACATAATTACATAATTACACATATTACAGATGATACATTTCGATGACTTTTTATTTTTTTAAAACTTTAAAAATAAAAATGATAAAGTTTTACATATCACAGATCGTGTGTATAAAGGTATAGAAATTTCATTTCTTATAAATTTATATATGCATCATAACAATGTTTAAAATTTGCATAATTACAATTAGAAGAAAATCATTTAAAATATTCTCCCTGCTTAATTTATCAAAGAAATTTTGGAGCGTCTGTTCGATCGTCATTGCTCTTATCATTTGTATGATAATGTACATATCGAATCTTTTAATACTTATTTTTGTATATTAATTATTCGTATCCCAAGCAACTATTACGAAAAAAAAAATTAAAAAATAGATTTTTCGGAAATTCTAAGCACACCATCAGAAAGCTGATTACCTAAAAATAGGCAGAATGGATCAGAAATAAAATTACTACATAGTAATTTCCTTTGCTAAATTTATTCTTGTCTTCTCTTCTTTCTATTTATGATTTTATAATTTTTTAAGGGAATTCGTCAATGAAATCAAGGAGAAGTTTCCAATCCAAGATAGAAAAATTACAAACAGATATTTTAATTGCGAGAAAAAGAGCGGCTGAAGCTAGAGCTACATGGTATGAGCTACGTGTTACCGAAATATATAAAAAAATCGAACCTGAATTGTTTCGTTAATTGCTTCTTTCATTGAAAGTAAAGAAATGTTAATTAATGTTTGTTAATAAAAATACCAATCTTTTTATTCACCTCATTTTTACTAGTTTTACTTGTGTATACTACTGCAACAGAAAAGAGATGCGTAGATCGACGATGTTTTTTTTTTGCGAGAAAAATTTGTGTTTGTTCTTCCGATGCTTAGATGCTGATATAAACATATACTTACCTTAACTATTTTAGTCTCTAAAATTCGTTCTCTATTTTTCTTTTCTTTTACAAACATTCATAATGATGATATTTGTAATAAAATTGATAAGCCGCCACCCACCGTTAAAAGAGAGTAGTAACTCAAAAATTGAGCTGCTCTACTGATTTTGAACATTTTTTTAGCTTTAGTAATCGCTTAAGAAATTACTTAAGTATTTACTAAACTCTAGTTATTACTTTAGTAATAACTGAAGTCATTACCGAACTTCGGTTATTACTTGAGCAGTTACTCAAGTAATTGCTCAAGATATTATTCACGTGAGAGATGATCATTTCTTAGAATTTTACTTGAGCTTTAGCAATTACTTAAGCTCTAACATAAGAAGCTGCTTGAATGAAAGCCCGACTTAGCAACGCTCTGAAGTGTAACAATAAACAAATCGAACGCTCTATGATTGGTAGGCGAGATTTGAAATTATCACCTCTCATTGGCGGGCGATATGTCCTTGACTCTCGTCGTCGTCTCGCGAATTTCTTCTCCCGGTCGCGGTTTAATCTCCTTAGAGATGTCTCCATTGCATCACGTAGGTTTGGTCTTTCAAAACTTTTATTTTACATAGGAAGAATTATAGGATAGGAAATTAAATAACTATTCTGTTATGTACAAAATTAACCACTTGAATTTATTTTTACATAAATTAGCTCATGTTGATAAATTTTATAAATTTTATAATAATACTAATAATCATTCTCCTCGTACGTAAAACAGAGCTGCTATTTGAATCGTATCGGGGTCTTTTGTAACTTCGACATAATCTTCCCTATCGTCAAATTTTATCCATTCTTTCAATTTATTGAGGCAATGGCAAACATAGTGACCTGGCTGATATTCGACCACACCAATTAACATAAATTTTCTATTGCAGATTACTACATTTTTTGGAATGTCGTTCAGTTTTGTTCCAATATGCATCAATGTTGTAAGCATCTTCAGTTTCTATCCAAAGATAATTGCCGATGCTATAGCGCCGAATCCCTTTTGCTGTTTGACAATTTTCACAATATATACCTGATGAAAATTGTGTAAATATATCTATTATTTCCGGTTCCAGCGTCTCGTAATTATTCGTTACGACTTGAATATTCACTGGAATCGAAATAACATTTTGCTTATTAATAACTATGTGCGTTTTCTTATAACATCGACATTCAATCGTCCTTTGAATATTACTGTGCTTTTTCATGAGGTGTGAACAAAGTTCTGATACATTGGTCCAACTATCAACCACACAATTACGGGAGGGGGGGGGGGGAATAGTACGGCCAATAGCTTGCCTCGATTTGCGTATACGATGTTATTACTATTTTCGTGCTGTAGACCATGAATTAGCTCAGTACTCGCAAATTCAAAGTTATTTTTCCTTATCAATCCATTTATGTAAGACCGGAAAAAAGACGATTGAATAACTCCAGTCGAGAAAAGATTCAAAATTGAATCGAAAGCACAGGTATTTGCCACATGAGTAATCTCCCATTAATTATTACAGGAGGTAGGTCACTGCCGTTTTTTAAAATTCTATTTTCTATTTATTTTTCCTATCGCTACATTTGCTGATCCTTCCTGACGCGCAATTCTGAAATAAACAAAATGGTACGAATCATGAAAATTTTTTATATAAATCGAATGAGGGTACAAAAAATACGTAAACACACTGCGGCTACGAAATGCTCTGCACATAAAAAGATTACATATAGAAATAGGTTTCAAGACAAAAATTCAGGAGGTTCAAGTGTGTAAAAATCACATGAAGCAACGGTTAAAAATTATTTGCGACGAACATAAGGAAAGAACGATCATTTGAAATGCGGCTGTGAGACGAAACACGACAGTTGTTGACAAAGGTAAAACACCGTGACCGTGACGAGAAGTACGTGAGACGATGACGAGAACGAGAATGACGAGGACAGACCGCTACCGGGTGGAGAAATTCGCGACCGAGACGAGAATTAAACGAGAGGATGACGAGACGACGAGATCGAGCCGCGACCGAGAAGAGAAGTACGCAAGACGACGACGAGATCGAGTCTGACCGAGACGAGAAATACGCGATGACCGGGATGATATTCACACGAGAACGACGACGACTTCGCGACGACCAGGAAAAATATTCACGTGAGACGACAACGAGGACAGGCAAACTTGGTTACACGACTTGGTAAAAAAACTCGACGCCCGGGGCGAGAAACTTGCGAAAAAGCGAGAACGAGGACAGGCAAACACTTGGCCGAAATCAAAGTATATAATAAAATCGGATAGGTGGAAACCAACCTTTATCTTACTGATTTATGGGTTTTTTCTCAATTTAGGTCATTAGTCTTTAATAAAAAATACATATTTTTGATTGTTTTGACGATCGTTCATATTTTTTCATATTTTTACATCTTTTTACTCTCCAGTCGTTAAATAAATTTTTTTTGTACTAATTTCAAGTGTTGCTTTTTTCGCAATTAGAATTTCCCGCACTTCTTTGGGAGCTGCTTTTGTGAACGCTGCTCGTCTTCTTACTTTTGCCCGTTTCCCTCACTTACGCTTCTCACATCGGTCGCTAGGTAGCCACGCCACGGAAAGTCGCTCTCCACAAGTGACTTGTCCCCGCTGCGAGCATAAGAGGCAGAGCCTCTGGCTTACATTATCTTACTCGAGAGAAATGAACCAGCTGTAGAAATCGTTACAAAGTGACATAAAGCCTACAAGAATAACAAAATAAATATAAGATTTTAATTATTGTGACGGTGAACTCCCCGTGCTCAACGTCTTGACGGGTATTACTCACGCGCTGGCCGACTTTACCGTGGAACGGCGCGCAGGACGAGCGGTTACTCGTTACCGACCAGGGTCCGGCTAGCTAGAATAAAACGAAAAAGACTCGCGATCGCGAGGGTCGCGTGCGCGAGCTGCGTTGCCGTCGGAGGGGTGGTATGGGGCACGGAGTAGACGGTAAAACTACTTACGTTCGGCCTTACACACGAGGCTCACGACCGCACGGGTGGGACGCAACGTCGCCGGGGTCACACGAGGTTGAACTGCTCGCCTCGCGTCTCGTCTGTTGGGCCACAGACGTAGATGGGGACGGGTTAAGTTCGTTGTTCGCAATGCCGTGGTCGATGAGAGGGCCCGGTGCGCTACTTGAATCGCTACCACTCACACTCGAGTCTCGCAGCCACCAAGTTCTCCAACAAACACGTGCACACAATTCTCCACCAAACTCCCCCCCCCCCCCCTCCTCCTCAAAACACCTCAAAACTCACTCACTACGCTCCCTACACACTCAACAAACTCTCCACGAAATACAAAAGAATAAGCGTAACGGTCGTGTACAAGGAGCTCTGCTCTGTTTAGCGTTCGCACGACAAGTGTCGCGTCGTCTGCTAGATCACACACGAGTCGCGGAGATTTCGGCGCGCGTACCGTGTAACTATCGGATACGCGTCGGAGCGGGCCTCGCTACACGGGCTATTACGGACGTAAACATTGCAGTGTTTACTTCCGAACGCCGCAGTGGCCTAGCGAGCCCGGCTTCGCTGTCACCTCGCGTCGCTCATGTACCTGCAAAAATACAACGCGGACATTTTAAATTTGATATTATTTAATATTGATCTCCTCGTAGCTGACGCGACGACGTTTGCCGTGGGCACGACATTGCGTTCGAGCTCGTCCTTGGAATTTCGCACCCCATCTTCTCACTGTTCTTACACTACAATCCATGCGATTCGCGATTTCCTCATTGCTGAAATTATTATCCCACATGAATCGCATGAGTTCGATATTAATCTTATTTGGCGTGTAATTAGGCATGATGGTATATTAATATAAAATGAATGATAAAAAATGAAACACGAAAAAACTTGTGGACGCACTGGTGAATGACTATTTGGCACCATCCAAAGTGTCCACCTAAGAACTGCCCACGTCGAGTAAAATGTACACAAACAAACTCTACACAAATATTTTGTATATGTTTTAACAATTATTGAACACGATTAAATTGTACACCGTTAATATGCAGAAAAATCATACACAGTCAAACTTTACACGAGTATTGTGATAAAAAGCACGAATTAATTTTACACGATCAAACTCTACACGAACGCTGTGCTCTAAAATCGTAAATTATTTCTACACGGTCAAATTCTACACGTGCTCGATGATGCATATGGTCACTTATTCATACCACATATAAACTTTACACATGTTCGATGATCAAAGTAGAAAATAATTTATACACAAATAAACTTTACACAACATTTTTTGTCCACAGACAAATTCTACCCGAGTCCGTCGTTGCAAGAAGTAATATTTTTTACACGGTCAAACTGTACACACTTTTTTTTATACACAGACAAACTCTACACACTTATAGTGTGTAAAATTAATAGTGACCTCCTTTAAGATACAATTTGTTGTGTATTTTCTCGTGTATATCATTAGATGGCGCCATGTTTACCGACCTGTGAAATTGAATTAAGCTAATTACTTGTTTTTTTGTTTTTTTTTTTTTATGTGATATCTTATATCATTAATTTTCGTTAAATGATTTTTATGACTATCCGATAAATAATAACGCGATGAAAAAGTTTCAATTTCAAATAATAGAAATAAAATTCAATGTTACCGATGTAAATTTTGGAAAAAAGTTTGAAATACATAAATTTGCAGCTCTGCACTTTGTGCTGAATAATAAGGTAAGAATGAATGAATTATCAGCGGTCCTTGTCTAATGGTCAAATTGGAATTTTTTTTTTATAAGGAATTAGTTATTTTCATTTACATTAATACGAAAAAATAACAAGCATATTTACAGCAGCACGAAGTTCTTTATTAATTAGCAATATTCAATGAGCAGTAGTTTCAATTATATTTAAATAATAAATGTTCAAACTTACATATCTACTTAATGCACTTTTAATAGAAATTTAATTTCAAGGAAATAAGAGTTGTGGTGTACACATTATGAATATTGTATTCGAATTTATCATTAGTATAAGTAGCAAATATATTCCAGAAAAAAAACACGTTTAATGATTTTTGAAGGAAAAAGTAATAGAAGGAAACTTATGGACAACCATTAAAAAAATTTAATGTTTTAAAATATAATCTTAATATTTATCCTAATTAATGAAATTTTCTTATTATTTTTGCATATTGTTGTACATCTAATACATATTTGGCCAAAAAAATAAAAATTATAATTCCATTCCCCACCATTGTAAAAGTCATCAATTTCAACATCGAGATCTGTAAAAAATAGAAAGAAAAATAATTTAAGTATTTTAAAAAAAATGTCTCTCATACGTATAAATAATTTTTATTATACCTATCGCTCGTTGCTCTAAGTCCAGTCTCTCTCTATGGACTTGTCGGATGAAATTGGTTTCCAAGGCACGGGCTTCGTCGGACTCCCACCTTTCCCCACCCTGTAGGTGTGGAGGAAGATAATTTCCTATGGGTCTCCTGCAATGTGGACACTCACGGGTTAGTCACAAGAGCCAGATCGACAATGAGTATCGAAGTAAACGCAAGTCAAAATTTATAGACACGGCAAGAATATGCGATAGACGCGTCGTAACGTGCATGAGCGTCGTAACGTAGACTGCTAAACAAAAGCCTATTGGCTTAACAAAAACAGCTAGCACAATCGAATACACAGAGCTACTTCGTTTTACGCGATACGATAGCACGACGTCGGCTAGCTACTGTTGCAGCACACGATCGGCATTCTCTGCACAGACACACATCAGCTCGGACGCAGATCTATATCGGACGTACTAACACAAAAAATATATTTCTTAAAAATGAACTGCAAAACAAGAGAATTCGTCGCTTTGATTAAGCGAAATCATTTATTGTACTGTTTCCATCACGAGTTCCGAAAAAATCGTGCGGAACGATCCAAGGCGTTCCAAAAAATAGCTGCCGAGATGAACATCTGGATGGATAAGCAAGATCGACCATACGAGCCCATGACTGGTAAGTACTCAATATAAACACAATTTATTGATACTACTTGTAAATACATCTTATTGAAATTTGTAAATACTAATCGTTTGTTTTTTTAATATTAATTGTTTCAGAACATGAGGCAAAAACATTGTGGACCAAACTTCGCTGAAAGTACGTTTCTCTACAGCTTCATCTTGGGCGTGGAAGAAAGTCTTATGGTCTGCTTTGGCCAAGAACCAAAGAGTTGATTAAATATATGGATTTCTTTCGCCTCTATTGTCATCATAAAACAAACGTAAGAAACAAAAGTTACGAAGAGTTCGAGTCCGAGGTGTTTCTAGCCGGGTTGCCATAAAAAAAATTTTATGTGTGATTTTAATATGTTCGATGTTGCTTTATTACAATGTAGTTCTTTGTAATTTTTATATGTTAGTTGTGGCTTTATTACAATATAGTTCTTTAATTTAGCTAAACATTAAGCCTATCATTTATTTAAACCCTAATCATTCCCGCCCCGTCATGAATAAAATAAAAATGACGACAGCAGACGATCAATTATATATTACAATCATATACTGCATTCAAGCTTTGGTTGCCTCTTTAGAATCTTTTGTAACTCTTTTATCTTTGGATGACAAGTACCTGTATCAATTAAAAGTATGCTTGAAAATGATTGTTAAACTTTGACAAGCTCAACGTGGTCATTGCAGTATTAGCTTTGTTGATACAATATGTTCAACGCTAATGAACACAAGACATAAGTCAAATCGAGATGTTGCTCTATACGAAGCACTTGGTTCAATTGGTGATCGAAAAGAGGACATTCTACTTTCTCTTTTTCTTCAAAAACCAATCAAAGTATAGGTAATAAAGAGAATTCTAATCCTACTCTTCTAGCCCTCTCACAGTAATTCTGGTGATAATATCTTCTTGACTTGACTTATATTGGCTGTGGATGTCATGGACTGGGATCAGAATTTGTCAGCCGTGAATCATGCAGTCCTAATTGTTCTGAATTTATTAGAGTAAAAAAAGATAAGGAACTTCAGAAGAAGAAAAGTTTATTGAGTAAGAATTAAAATATTTCTAATAGTTTATTTCATTCAAGTGCAAAAAATAATTAATTTAATTTTAATAGTACTTCTGAGCGCAGAAAGAAACAGTCTAAAATGCCTAAGGAAGAGACAAAAACAAAAAATGCTATCAAGTCTGTGAGTGATGACGAGTCAAATGCATCTATGTGGCCCACCAGATCAAGAACGTCAAGCAATGCTTGAAGCAAAGGTATAAAATATAGCATTATGCAGTTGCTAATTTAAAAATATTTTAGTTTTATTAACTAATATGACTTATTGATGCATACAGTGAAATAATCATTGTATATTTTCAGTATCCTTATTTAAGTGGAAAACAAGGCTTTTCATGGACTAAATATACCTTGACTTGGTAAAGCTAAATCTGCTAAGTACTGTGTTATATCTGTGTTACAACAAACTACTGTGTATTAACTGTTCCTGATGTGATAGGTAAACTTAATGAAATTTTCAATACTTATTTATTAGAAAAAAATTTAATGCCCACTTGGTTTCTTATTTATTTATTTATTTTTTTTTTTTTAAATAGGTTACAGATTACGTTGTCGTTTTGATGGATATTCTGAAAAATATGATTTTTGGGTAAATGCTGCGATTCTTTTTCAGAAGCCTTTTTTGGTGTGGAAGATTTTTTGATTTGAGATTGCATATTTGGATCTATTTTCTTTTTTTTTTTATTAACTCTGACTACTATCAGGCTTGATCTTTCTTTTTTGACTATTTTTGGCTACAAATTTAGATTCTGGTGCGCTTATTTTTTGTTCAAGTGAATCTTGCTTTGGAGTAAGAGAATTGGGCACCATTGTTTCACAATCGTTGGGAGGAGCTTGCACGATTGTTATATGATCAAGAGATCCTTGTTCGGTTCCTTGTGCAGTTACTAAGTGATCAGAAAAGCTTTGCTCGGTTATTTTTGGCATAGATTGATTATCTACAGTTGACTTGAGAGAGGGTGATGTGACTATTACTTTATTTCCTTTCAATATTTCATCGCTTAATTTTAAAATTTTATTGCTGGGTTCTACTGTTTTCTTATTTGTTTTTCCATTGCTTTGATCTGATGTATCTCCATTTTCATTTGGTGTATTGTCATTTGCTTTATTTGCCATATCACGCTGAAAATTATGGTTCATTTTTGATTAAATAAAGAATCTATTTTCAAATTTAATAATATGTTGATATATATATGATGCATGCATATGCATATGTTGATATATATATATACTTGCATGATTTTTTCTACTTTCGGTTTGCAGATCCATTGCCAAGAAGGTATACATTTTTAATTTTAATAAAGTTTTTGGGCAACGAGTTTTTCTCAAAAAGTGACGAACAAAATTTTACTGATATCTCAGAATCGTATTGATTAATGTAGTAATGTAGTTCCGGAATTTGTAGCCACTTGCTAGCTACTTGTTTGTTACTTCCATTAGGAGCATTAATTTCATTTAAAAATTTAGAAATAGTACTCTCAAATGAAAATGCGGAATTATATAAGAGAGGTCCATCTTGACGAACGCTCTCACAGTAATGCAGTAAAGAATGAACATTGAATGTCATGAATTCGCATGTATAATTTTCTTCACATTGTCCAACAAATTTCATTAGATTACACTCGCAACTGTTCAAATCTTCCCTTGAAACTGAGTTTTGTAGCAATACGTATATATATACTATTAGCAAAAAGCAGGTACGACTCAAATTCGTCTGGTGGTAAAATGCCATATAAACAAGGTACACTAACATACAATAAACACATTTTCCACTCTAATGCTTTATATTTCCCAACAAACTTTAACGATCTCAGAGATCGTTGGAAAGCATTGGTCAACCTAATATTTGACATTCGCTGAATCAAGAGGTTATACTTTTCTTTTTTCAAGGATTTTTTCCAAGACGCATGGAGTTGCTTGGTAACGCCCATCAAACTTCCGTGCATGTAATCTGGTGGTAAATTCCAAACTATATCGAAATTTTCCAAGTCCAGTAAACTACATGGACCTTTTACTCCTCTTTCACTTAAACAACCAGAGCTTTTGACCCATTCCAGATCTTCCAAATGAGACGTATGACTTCTTAGAACTGGATCAAGTATTTGTTGTTCTAATAAAGGATATCTCATAGTAACAGTATAAAGTCCGAGGTGGTAGCACCAACTACAACCATAATATCCATTAAATTGGATACGATTTTGCATTATCAGTCGAGCTACCGTGTCAACATTAGCACTGAATGGGCATATCATTCGCCAATTAGTTATTTCACCGCTGATATTATCAACTATTTGAATTCCATTTTCATTTATTCGGTCACATTGAACTTTCAGCTCAGACAGATAGAAATTCATGAATTTTGCACTAGGTTCGTGCTCTGTCTCCCATAACGCAACTAATATCGGATATTTGAATCTATCTTTGCCATTCAAGCAATTCAGTGTCAACTGGAGTGGCCACATCGATTTGTGGGAACTTTCAAATAATTGTGCTCCATCGGCACTAAAATTGAATGTTATTATATCGGGGTCCTTTATATTTTTATTGAATAATATAGAATCTGTGATGTCACTTATCGAAGATGTAGTTTTGTTATGAATATTTTCAAAGTTGATTTTCATTGACTTCTGGATGTGTGGTTGGTTAAACAAATTATTCAATTGAAATTTTATATCAAGAGCAATAATATAGTTATCGCTTCCACTGGTGATCTCATACATTTTTTGACACTCATTGCACAGTACTTTAATTTTTTTGGTTCTTGAGATGTCCAAATCAATCAGTAGAATGCTGCATTCAGTACAATAATATTTTTTTCGTATTATTTCTTTTGGAGGAGCTAAAGTTTTGGACAGTTTGTAAGTACTGTAATTCCAAAGCTCAAAATTAGGACCAGCCAAAACTTTGGCACAGATTGTTTAGAAAGAAATTAATCTTTCTTTACATTAAATATTGTAAATTTTTTCATTTATTATTTGGATTATTATTGTTTGTGAGCTTATGCTAATTTGAGTAATAATTTAATTTTAAGGCACACTGTAATTCTGAGACATTCAGATTTCAGAACGAATGCTTCCCTGGGTCAAGATTGTTATTGGAATATATTTTAACATTTTAGAAAAATTTTTATTTCTTTCAAGTAGTCATGACATTTTTTATTAATTGCGAAATAATATTTTGATAGCAGTGATGAATAAATGTATAAAAATAACATTATCTGGTTTTAAATTATAAAAAATGTATTATTAGCTGCAATAAAAACATAATATTAATCTAATTGTCTACATTTCATTTTGTCATCAATGCAATAACATTTCTTCCATGTTATCTTTTACTAAAGATAAGAAAGATCAAGAAAGAATAAGATCAACCAAATATTTTAAATCATTTTAAATAACATTAAGTGTATTAAGAATTGCACATAATAACGTGTTAAAATTATGTGCAAGGTGTGATACAATATATGTGGTATAATATTTAAAAAAAGATTAAATAACATTAAATTGTACGCACACAGTGATCAATAATATATTATGTGTACATAATACTTAAAGTGCCAGATGATATGAGCTTTGCTGTAATATAGTTTGATATTTTGTTCAAAAGATGTTTTTTTTAAATCTATGTGTATATTTTAATAATTTATTGCTCAAATAATTGAGTACAGACTATACTTAAAGTTCTTTTTAGTTGAATCAAATGTCAAATTCAAGTTGTTTTCATAAAAAGTTACTTTTCAATACACTTTTGAACAATATATCTAGCAATAGTTTCATCATCACCAAATGGTACTATAATACAAAAAATAGATTACAAAATGCTTAAAAACGTACAAATTTAGTTTTAAAAAAATTTAAAAGAATGTTTTATAAACGTTAAGAATGTTTCATAGTAACGTTAAATTGTTGTACACACACAGTGATCAATAATAATAATATATTGTGTGTACGTATTACTCAAAGTTCCAGATGTTATAAGCTTTGCTGTAAAATGGTTTGATATTTTGTTCAAAAGATGTTTTTTAAAAACATTTTCTAAATTTAAACATTTTTTTAATTTTTACCTTAAAAAGTTACTTTTCATTACACTTTTGAACAATATATCTAGCAATAGTTTCATCATAGCCAATTGGTACAATATAGAATTAAAATTAAAAAGAATTTTTTATAAAAACATTTTTAAGCTATGAACAAATTCATAGTTTTCTAACAAATTTTGCTAATGGTTTATTTCATTTATATATATTGATGACAGAAGTATTATGTATTTGGAAGCCAAAAAAACTTTTATTTTATATTATTATTATGTCAGTTATTAATGATTTTTGTAATAAAAAATACACTATTTGTGATTTGATGTAAATTATTTTATTTCAATCCTGCAATTTAGAAAATTTTTACATCCTAGCTTTTAATTTTGCAAATACATGAATTGCTCATTAGTAATTAAATTATTCTATTATTAGTTCTTGAATATGCGGCAAAATGATAAAGATTTAAATGGGGCACCCAACAATTTTAGAATTAGCTACATTCAAGGCACGTATTTTATCGATGCCAATTTTGTTGTAAGTTCTTTATACGTTACGGATGCTTCTTCAATGTTCATTAACGTTTTCATATTTGGTTCAACCATTTTTATAATTTCTTCAATCTCAGTACTAAATAATTTTGGTTTATAGAAAATTCTCGTAGTAATATTGTTACTTTTGCTTCATCTACCCTTTTATAAATGATGTTCCACCATACCTTTTGGGCCAAAAAAATTAAATTTGGAATGCCACATGGTGATTTGCAATTATTTTGTTGCCTGACTCTATGTTCATTCCACTCCTTCATTGATCTTTTGAGGTCTCGTTCAATCAAGGGCCCAAAGCAAAAACGGAGTGCCTCAACGTGTACGTTATTCGAAGAATCAAATTCTCCAAGATCTTCCATTTTTTTAAATACTTTCATGTAAAAGTCCGTCGTATGGTTGCGTAACTGTCTCCAATATTTTTCAATCCTTTCATTGGCTGTGCTTTTTCCCTTTAAAAAGCTTGAATACCCTGCTCTACTGTCTTGATCGTCAGACCTTATAGTCGAGGCGAAATCGTCGCAAACGTGGGAAAAATAGTCTAATGGATAATTTTTATGTCATTCCCTCGGTAATGACACCCTGAATGTGGAAACCAATTTTACCCCTGAGTTTTCCCCCCGCACCAATTTGTTTAAACTAATTTTTTTAAACAAATGAAGAAATATTGAAAATTTGCACCTGAAAGCTATTTTTTTAGGTAATTTGGACCATTTTAAAGAGAAAGTTACTCTTGGTAATTTTCTCTAGAATGCATATTTTACGAGTTATAAGCGATTCAAAGTAAAAAAATCGCTAATTTTGCCATTTTCAATTGCATAAAACAACATGAAAAAACAATGTTTTCGATTTTACCAGTGCTCTTTATTAATCCCCCGTCCCCGTATCACCGAGCAAAAGTAATTCGTCTGTCAGCTAATTTATCTAAATCTTTCATTATCATGTGTGTGAACAATTATGGGCCGCGTACTTCGTAAGGTTTATCAGAAATCCAGTAGCCAACTAAAAGCTCTTGCCCCATTCACAGTTTCAAAAAAGACGTGAAAAAAATATTGGTTCGTCGTGGCATGAATAAATGCAGGAATCAAGTATCCAAAAAATGAACAGAAAGTAGTAATTAGTAGTGCGCGAAATTTGAAAACACCACAAAATCTGTGTACAAAGGTGTAAAGACAGTTGAACCCCCGAGGCTCAGGAAATACACAATAATTGCAGTATGAGTTTTATTGAAATTTAAAAAAAAACATATATGAGTATCTATGGTATAGATGTATGTATGTGTAGATTCTATAAATATTTACAATTGTCAATCGTTATTTCTTCTCGCGATTGTCGCATTCATGATCTTGGAGACCATCGTGGATTCTCTTTTGGTGTCTTATCAAATTGCTCTGAACCCCAAATTTCTGCCCACACTCGTCGCATTCGAAATCTTTTCGAACCTCATGGACTGTCTTTTGGTGTATAAGTAAAGTCGGTTTTCGTCCAAATTTTTTCTCGCACTTGTCGTATGCGTAATCTTTGCGACCTTCGTGTACTATATTTTGGTGTTTTTTCAAATATGTTCTATCACCAAATTTTTTCTCGCACTTGTCGCACCCATAATTTTTACGACCTTCGTGGACTGTTTTTTGGTGAATGAGCATATTTCCTTTTTGTGTAAATTTCTTCTCGCATCTGTTGCATGAGTAGTCTTTGCGACCTTCGTGTACTGTCTTTTGGTGTGCAAGCAAAATCCATTTGAATCCAAATTTTTTCTCGCACTTGTCGCACGCGTGATCTTTGTGACCCTCATGCACTATTTTTTGATGTATGATCAAATTGCCTCGTTGCCCAAATTTTTTCTCGCACTTATCGCACGCAAAATCTCTACGACCTTCGTGGATCGTCTTTTGATGGACAAGCAAAACCGATTTTTTTGTAAATTTCTGCTCGCATTTCTCGCATGCAAAATCTTTGCGACCTTCGTGTATTGTCTTTTTGTGCCTGAACAAATCTGCTTTTTTTCCAAATTTTTTCTCGCACTTGCTACATGAGTAATCTTCGCGATCTTTATGCACTAATTTTTGATGCGTAAATAAACTCGATTTTTTCACAAATTTCTTTTCGCATCTGTCACATGCAAAATCATTGCGGCATTTGTGTTCTGATATTTGATGTCTGCTCAAATGACTTCTGAACTCAAATGTCATTTCGCATTTGTCACATACATACTTTTTTTTATCATTGTGAGTTGTGTATCGATGTGTTTTGCTTGATTTTAGTGTAAATGTCTCTTGACAAATATTATAAACGTATTGTTTGTTGTCTGATACAACAATGTAATTTTCACTTGAATTATTTTCCGAAATAACTTCCTCGGATTTGTTCTCGCTTTTATCCATTTTGGTGCTTATGATAAACTGACCTTTGGTATTATGTATTGTTTCATCGGGAAACACAACATTCAAACTAATTTGAATTTACTATACACGTGTTCAGTGTTCGAGAGACAATGTCAAAGTCTTTTATAATCATATTGTTTATAATTAAGTTACTTATTTATGTGTAAATATATTGACGTTACAAATTCGAAACAATTAAAAATTCTAACTCAAAGACTATTCCTTTGAGAAATTTTTTGGCCTTCGAAAGCTAAATACTTGAAACAAAAACTTCTGACATATAACATTGAGTTCATAAAAAAAACATCGAGTTAATAGGTCCTTACGCACATTAATAATGAAAAATTTTGATATTTATGTCAAAATAACATTCATAAAATTCAGCCTCGGTCTGTAATTTTAACTTATAATTTTTTCTTAAATCCCCGACAGAAATGGAGTTTGTGCATAAATATAATTTATAAAAGTTTATAACGTTTCGGTTACATACAGGGTGTCACAAAAGTATGGGAACCTCCTAAAAGCGGGCTAAATATATATGCGGAGAAAAAAAATCAAAAAACCCATATTCTCGCTGGTCAACAGCTCTCTTCTGGGCCTCGGCACCATACGCTCGTGCTCGTCCCAGAGCCTGATGATCCGCGAATTCGATGCGCGCCAGGACTGCAGCACACAGCCGCGCGCAATGTCGTTCTGGTCGCCAGCTACGCGCTGGGCTTCTACCTCGACGTCGTCTCCATCGGTCTGCTTGCCTCGTCGCCTACAGTCTCGTATTCGTCTCGGACGATCCGAACGCCGACAGCGGGGGCGTCATCTACGCCGGCGACGTTGGCTTGGCACTGACCCAGGTGCTCACCATCTGCGGCATGCTGCAGTCCGCCATGAAGCAGGTCTCCGAGACCATGGTACAGATGATGAACGTCGAGCGAATGCTGCAGTTCACCGAGCTCGAGCAGGAGAGCCTCTACGCGCTGGAGGTCGGTGGTGACTGGCTCGACAAGGACTGGCCGAGTCACGGCCGTATCGAGTTCAAGGACGTCTGGCTGAGCTACAACGACGACGACGAGGCCGTGCTCAAAGGCCTGAGCTTCGAAATCGAGGCCAAGGCGAAAATCGTCATCGCGGGTCGAACGGGCGCCGGAGAGTCGTCTCGGCCCTGCTGTGTCTCGCCGGCAAGCTCGACGGCCAGATACTCATCGACGGCGTGGACACGCGCCAAGTGGAGCCAATTTCTCAGCGGGCCAGCGTCAACTGCTCTGCCTGGCACGGGCCATCATCAAGGGCAGCAGGATCCTGGTGGTGCACGGACGGCGGCCGTGCACCGTGCCGACGATCGCCCACCAGCTCAACACGTTAATCAACTGCGACAGGATCGTGATAATGGAGCTGATGGAGCATGACAGGCCGCATCTGCTGCTGCAGCGCGACGGCGTCTTCCTGGCGACATTGGTGCACAGGAGCGGCTAGGCCATGGAGCAACATCTCAAGAGGATATCCGAGCAGGTGCAATGACATGTTTGAACTAGTCACCTATTAGACAATGTCACGGAATTTTGGCCACGAGGTGGCAGCGGCGCTTCAAGTCATGTCAGTCACAGAACCTCGGTCATTGCCATGCTCATTGGTATATTATTATTATTATCGTAGCCATTATTCAGAAAGACGGAAAATTGCTGTTTTAACCCATTAAGTCTGGGACGGACACTTTTTCGATACTTTTTTTGAGGCGTTATATTTTTGTTGAAAATGGGGCCTGAAAAAATTGCGAATAAGCATATTCTACGCAAAATTTAATAAACTTTTTGAATCAGTTGTCAGATTTTCGATATAATCAACCAGTCAAAAGTTATGGATATTTTTATCCAAAAAAACGTGGTTTTGAAAAAAAAAATTTTTTTTCTTTTCAAATTTTCACATGGAAATCGTTGAAGTCCTGGCGTCTCGGGTGAAAATTATGCGTCCATGGACCCTAAAGTAAAAGTTATCGGGATTTAGATTGGAGAAAATAAAGTTTAAGTAAACAAAATAGCGGTTGGAACACCAAAATTTGTTTAAAAACTTCTAGAATTTTTAACTCAAATAATAAGGGCTTAAGGAAAAAATTTTACGAATGAAAAAGTTCTTAGAATTAATCACAAAATATGCTAGAATTTTCCAGATTTTTTTGAATTTTTTTTTGATTTTTCAAAATTTTCAATCTTCAAAAATTGAAAAAATTATTCAAAAAAATCTGAAAAAATTCTAGCGTATTCTTTGATCAATTCTAAGAACTTTTTTATCAGTAAACTTTTCCCTTAAACCCTTATTCTTCGAGTTAAAAATTCCGCCACCAAAAGATATTGAAAAATTTTCGGAATTTTTTTCTTATAAAATCAAGTTTAACTTTTGACCAGATCATTTTTTCGAAAATTTGAGATAAAATTCTGAAAAGGCATTAAGTTTTACATTAGAATTAGTTACTCGCATATTTTTGACCCCATTTTCACTAAAAATACAGTGGCCAAATAAAGTATTGAAAAAACATCCTCTTGGGACTTAATGGGTTAATAAATATCACATAGTAACGTATCAGGGTATCGGGCTGAAACAGTCAAGTCCAACTGACTGAAAAGTATTGGTAATTTAACCTTTTCATAGATTGAACACTTTCTAAAAACAACCACTCTAGTCTACTTGGTTTACTGTGAGATTCTTAAAAAGCGAAGCAATTTGAGCTAAAATTAATGTAATTTACTATAAATATACTGATATAAAATATGGAAAAAAATGTTATATTATTAAACTCACTGTTCCTTCTTTTTCACTCATTTCTGACACTCAATAGAAGTGATTTCCATGTTTTGAGAGTCAGATTACCTCAATAATGATGCTGCGTTAAAACCATTTTTTCCATCTTTTGCAGCAAGCAAGACTTGCACAGTGTACCAATTGGTCTAGAGTGTTTATTTCTTTAACAAGTATTCAAGTTAAGAAAATATCACTTTGATACCAGTACTTTTCAGTCAGTTGGACTTGACTGTTTTAGCCTGATACCATAGATACGCTATTATATGGTATTTATTAATGTTGAATAACATTTAAATATTCATAATGCATAAAAGTGTTGTTTACAGGCCCATTGGATCAAAGTAACTGTAGGGCGCTTCATCATTGGGTACCAAGTGACCATAAAAAAATTTTCAGGACATTTGGTCACCCGGACATGAAGGGCACTTTTTGTAAGATTTTTGACCCATTTTGATAATGTGCAAAAATCCCTGACACATGATGAAAATCTAATAACCGATCACGCAGATAAGTTTAAAAAATTTCGAATTGACCCATCTATCAATATGATTATATAGTTATAAATATGAGAATGTACTTTGTATATTACTGGGAATTTTTTAAGTACTTGGTTTTATGAGACTAGAAAATTTCTTTCAATCATCGCTAAGCAAGGAATTTTGACATGATTCAAAGATATGCAGACAATTATACAAATACATATATTTAAAACTCGATTGTCAACCGATTATAAACAGCCATGAAAGCGCCTCTTCAACACTGAGTATGTTTCTAGCCAAACAAATTATAGTATGAGTTTTGTCTTTAACGTCGAAACGAGATGTTATACCATAAAAAAAATTTTATTTATTCATATTTCGTGACATTAAATAGAAGAATCCATTGGTTTAACTTGGGCAACGACATTATTAGTAAGAAAAAATCCAAAGCAGTTCGTGATATTTGTCAGGAGTCATTTGCACAGAAAGAAAATAAATATGATAAGACACCGAAATACCGTTCACCATAATCGCAAAGATTACGCGTGTGACAAGTGCGACAAGATATTGGAAGAAAAATCACATTTGCTTGATCACCAAAGGACAGTACACGAAGGTCGCAAAGACTTTGCATGCGAAACGTGCAAGAAAAAATTTGGACGACAAGTTCATTTGCTCGATCATCAAAAGGCAGTTCACGAAGGTCAAAAAGCTTTCGCATGCGAAAAGTGTGAGAAAAAATTTGCAAAAAAATGGAATTTGATTGAGCACCAAAAAACAGTCCACGAAGGTCGCAAAGATCACACATGCGACAAATGCCAGAAGAAATTTACACTAAAAACGAGTCTGTTTCGACACCAAAAGACAGTCCACGAAGATCGGAAAGATTTTGCATGTGACAAGTGCGAGAAAAAATTTACACGAAAACTGAGTTTGCTCACCCACCTGAAGACAGCACACGAAGGTCGCAAAGATTACCCATGCGACAATTGCGAGCAGAAATTTGGACAAAAATCGGTTTTAGTAAGGCACCAAAAGACAGTCCACGGTGGTTGCAAAGATTACTCATGTGATAAATGCGAGAAAAAATTTGGATTCAAATGGATTTTGCTTGCACACCAAAAGACAGTACACGAAGGTCGCAAAGACTACTCATGCAACAGATGCGAGAAGAAATTTACACAAAAAGGAAATATGCTCGTTCACCAAAAGACAGTCCACGAAGGTCGTAAAGATTTCGCGTGTGGCAAGTGCGAGAAGAAATTTGGATATAAATCAGATATAGTTAAGCACCAAAAGATAGTACACAAAGGTCGCAAAGATTACACATGCAACAGATGCGAGAAGAAATTTGGGGTTCAAAGCAATTTGATCAGACACCAAAAAATAGTTCACAAATGTCGCAAAGATTTTGAAAGCAACTATTGTGAGAAGAAATTTGGACTTGAAATGAAATCGATCAGACACCCAAAAACCCAAGTGCGCGAAGATCGCAAAGATTATTACCAATGCGACTGTTGCGAGAAGAAATTTGGACGCAAATCAAGCTTGATCTTGCACCTGAAGGTTCACGAAGCTGCAAATAAAAGTCACAAAGATTATGCAATCGACAAGCCGGAGCAGAAATTCGGTGATTCGAAAAATTCGATTAAACACCAAAAGACAAGATCCCCCGAAAGACAAGATCGCATGAATTTAGCATGCGATAAAAACGAAGAGAAGTTAGAGGATCAAAAAAATTTTGTTGGACACCATTTAATAGTAGACAATGGCCGCAACGATTACGCATCCAACAAGTGCGAGCAGACATTTACGATTCAAAGCGGTTTGATACGACATCGAGAAACAGTCCACAAATGCCCCAAAGATGAATTAACCAACGAGAGCAAAAGGAAATCTAAGCCTACATCGAATTCGATCAGAAATAGGAAAAAATCCAAGAAAATTCGCAAAGACAATCTTTCCGATAGATGCTATAATTGTTTAGTTTGTCGATACCAACGATCTTTGTCAAAAAAAAAAGTTGGAGCCAAGTCAAAAAAAAGCTTGTGACTCGCAATGAATGAAGGTGAAGAACCGCCCAATTTTTTTCGTGAATCGCCAGCATGCGCAGTTTTGTATGTCACGGGAGACCTAATTATCAATTTTTAATGGTACAAATAATGCATTTTTATAAGGAGTAACTCAAACTTTTTTCAATCATACGCGCTGAATAGCCTTTTAGTTATTTCATCGATGAAATAATTGAAAGAGTTTATTATTTTATTTGACAAGTGTACAGATTGATGCTGCAACTTTCTTAAATAAAAGTATTGTCAATGTGGCTGTATCTTTCTCCAAAGTGTGTGCAAATCCAATGTTCATCTTAATTAATCATCGTCACGTTCTCATCGAGTGCTCGCCGCCGAAACTCGCGGACATACATATATTTTCTGTATCCTATGGCTGAAATTATAGACTTTCGTACGCAAAAACACGCACGAAAGTTCGACTTTTACGGACACTTTCAAATGTTTACATGTTTTGCTCTGCGCTCGCAGCGCATTCTTGCATCCATCTTATATATTTATACACGCATATGATATGAAAAAATTAAAAAAATCAATGAATTTGTTTATTTTTTCAAAAACAGTCAATCATTGTTTAGCATTTATATTAATAACATACATGAATAAACTAGAATAATTATTGAAATTAAACATATACACTAGGGTGGTCCACTTTTTCAAAAAATTTTTGTATCACGGGGGATCCATCGGAATCTGAAAGTTTGAGGTTTAAAATGAAGTTTCCTTTAAACGAGAGCTCAAATAAATGATTTTAGATGTGTCGATGGATTTTTGAAGTTTAAAAACGTGCTCCTAAAAAGGAGCAAATCGGGCAACCATTCGATTTATTTCAAACTTTGCTCAGAGTGTAAAAATGATCTTAACGATACATTTTCTTATGTATTTTTTTCTGCGAAATCGAATGCCGTAGTTAGTTTTGACCTAGGAGCACCATTTCATTGAAAAAAATACACTTTTTCGATCGTCCTTTTTAGCAAATTTCGCAAAGTTCATTTTCGAGCGAGCGGCAAATGAACAGAAAAAATCTAGGAAATTTTTTGACACCACCAAAATTTAGGATTTTTTATGACGAATCCAACGGTATATGTTAGTATACACTTTAAAATTATTTTAATGCCGAAAAAGCACGATTTTATCCCAAAAAACGATATTAAAAAATGGAAAATATATTCGTTTCTTCAAGAAAATGGCTGAGTATAATCACTCATGAAAATAATTGAATACAACTATCTGATAGGGTTTTTTTTCACCTTTCCAACGCCGTTTTCAGAGTTAAAAAGTCCGCAAGATTTTATGAATAGAGCCAGCTCAGAATTACTGAATTTTAAGCTAAAAAAGTGCATCGTACAAAAACAGCTGTATCTCGGCGAATTTTGCGAATTTTTTAACTCTGAAAACGGCGTTTGAAAGGTGAGAAAAAAACCTATCAGATAATTGTATTCAATTATTTTCATGAGTGATTATACTTAGCCATTTGTCATAAAAAATCCTAAATTTTGGTGGTGTCAAAAAATTTTCTAGATTTTTTCTGTTCATTTGACGCTCGCTCGAAAATGAACTTTGCGAAATTAGCGAAAAGAACGATCGAAAAAGTGTATTTTTTCAATGAAATTGTGCTCTAGGTCAAAACTACTACGGCATTCGATTCCGCAGACAAAAACATGTAAGAAAATGTATCGTTAAGAGATTTTTACACTCTGAACAGAGTTTGAAATAAATCGAATGGTTTCCCGATTTTGCTTCTTTTTAGGAGCACGTTTTTAAACTTCAAAAATCCATCGACATCATCTAAAATCATTTGTTTGAGTTCTCGTTTAAAGGAAACTTCATTTTAAACCTTAAACTTTCAGATTCCGATGGATCCCCCGAGATACAAAATTTTTTTGAAAAAGTGGACCACCCTAATATACACTGCTCCCTACACACGAATTGATATTAAATACAATAAAATTAAAAATAATAAAAACTTCATTTTACACTCGAGATATATTTTTGATAGTTTGCATGTTGACCCCAGATTCTGAGAGCAGCGTTAATACTGTTCTCCGAAAGCAACAATCAGTGCATTGGGTTATACTGTTACACCATTGATTGTATTATTTTTTGTTAGCCCCGACCAGCACGACTCGGCCGACTCGGCTTCGCCTCGTTTTTGCACATGTTGGGCTCACCTGTTAATTATTTCATTATCATTAATGGTAACTTTTACTCGTCAGCGTAGTCGCTGAGCATATCGGTGTCGTTTTGCAGACAGTGCAAATAAATAGATCGCACACACATTAATGATAATATATGATGGTCGCAAGAGGGCGGTGCAAGCGCATGACTCGAAAGTTTATAGCGCTACGCGACAGCAGAATTAAGTTGCATTTTGTCGTCTGATATATCATTGATAATCAATTTATTATTTTTTACTTTCGGCGGAGGATACAGAAAAGTTGCATACATCACATGGCACGAAAGTTAAATTTCCGGATGTGCAGGTTATGTCAATTTTTGGATTTCTGGACCACCATTTTTTTCACATTTTTCAAAAATCCCAAAAATCGCTCAAAAAATTCTGAACAAATGAGGCGTATTTTTTGATCAATTCTAAACATTTTTTATTCCATAACTTTTTCTCGTAAAGTTGATGGTTATCGATTTAAAAATTGTCGAAATCATTTTATGACATACTGGTCTTCGGGAGTCATATTTATGATCGCCATATTGAATTTCATAATTATAACTATTATACAATAAAGTATACATTCCATTGACTAAATCTATATGCGTGAGGCGCACGAGCGAATCTTCTTTCCGTGTTGAAATTTGAATAAAATGAGATTTTTTTCTCGAAATTTCATGTTTTTTTTTTACAAAATTGTTCATAACTTTTTATTAAATAATTTTTTGAAAATTCTGACCCCAGATTCGAAAAGTACATTAAATTTACGTAAGACATGATATCTGAAAAGTTTTTTAAACAATTTTTAGTCGGTGTAATTCATCGCTATAAATGTTTTCCAAAAATGATCATTTCAGGCGTTAAAGGGTTAAATAACTCACGCATCACGGTATCCGATGAAATATGAAAGCCTAAAAATTTAGCTGCCCGATGTATCGGTATAGTGCAAAGCGACACGGGCTTGCCGTTTTCATCTACATCCGGCTCGTACCTGTAGCCGCTGTCGACCACGAACTTAATGACTTGTAATCCTTGAGAACACCAATTTATGGAATCCAAAATAATGTGTTCAATTTCTTTTGGTCGAAAAATGTCCCGGAGGTTTGGCAATTGGTCCGTCCAATCTGAGATCTCACCTCTATCTCCACATACATAGTATACATAGGCCGCGCGCTCAAGCGACGAGTCGGTCCGACAGTGCGAGAGAGAAAGAAGATGCCAAGCCGTACATGAAGTAAGTTGGCTTTTAAAAAATTGGTTTTCTCGTCTAATGGCCAAGGTTTCAAATATTCTTTTCAAATAAGAGGTTCGTGCTTGTTTTATTGGCATTATATTTCATTGAAGTAGGAAGAAGCTCTTTGCCTATGAATTGGCAGCAGTTTTTTTGTCGTTGTTTAGTAAATTTATTTATTATTAATTCTTTCTTTGAATAATGAATTATAAAATCATCGAAGATATCATTTTAAAAGATTTTAAAAAATGTTGAATAAGTTATGTTAACTGTACAATTGAACTGCTTACTGCATTTGTTAAATATTTTTTTTCTTTCTGAATGTCAAGTTCATCCTTATCAAACTCTCTTATTGACTTGAATGGCAGAGTATCAATAAATCTTGTTATGCACATTTACGGGCTCTTCTATTAATAATTAACGCGTCGTCGCTTTCGCTTATCTCTCAATCTCTTTCTCTCGCTCGAATTTAAAATCGAAAAATAGAAAATTATATCATAGGAGCTGAAAAAACAGCTATACAGTTTTGAAATTAATAATTATAGAAATAAAAAATTGAAAAAAAGGAACAACAGAAATCACGCGAGCTCATGCACACGCGGGCATATTTTCGTTCGCACATCAATTATGCGTACATCAAATGTATTTCGGTCGCTCGGCCAGCCGCGCCGATGCCTTTTGATACGCGCCTCGAAGCTGGCGACAATCGCTCGTTTCGATCATTTTACTTTTGCCTTTGTTCATCGTCGTCGTCGCGTTTAATTGCACACGACTCGGGCGCGTGCTATTAACAAGAGAGATTTCGTTGACGTTTCGAGCAATTTCATACGTATTATACGATGCGTACACCACAGCGCGCAAGCTATGGCCGGAGATTTTTTTTTATGACTCGTTCTATTTTTATCGGTGTCAATCAAAATTATTTTCAAGTACTAAAGAAAAAAAAGGCAAAAGCAGCAGCAGCAACCGATTCGCGCGAAACTCGTGACTCCGAATGAAATAAAATACTCGAGTAAATGATATACACATCTGTTGACGATCTAGCGTTTACAATGAAATATTTGCGGAATTTTGTACGCGCGCGTGTCTGCGAGCACGCAGTAGCAGCACTGAATTCACAATTATATTCAAATATATATCCATAATTCGGTATTTAGAGTAAGAAATAATAAAAACCCAGCGATTTATGGGTGTTTTTACCTCGTCAATTATAGCTCTGTTTACCGATAAACATGTACCCATTTTTTTATTACGATGGAAGTCGACTAATAGACGAAAGAGAGAGAAAACAAGTTATACACGGCAATAAAAATCATACTCATCGCGCTTATCAGTCATTTCTCCGCGGCGCGTGCTAATTTTTAACTAACGATCATGGAGTGTACGTATGGTAAATCGCGCGCAGTCGATTCTAACGTCGATTATTTTCAATCCGGCTGCGTAGCATCGTTACAAGTCACTCGGGACCGCAGGTGTATCGTCTAGTTTCGGCTATATCTGAGTCGTCCCCTCTCGATACCTCGTGCCATCGCGCTCCATTATATTATATATACCCATTGTAATAGACAAAATACACGCGGAACATCGAGACTGCGGGAAGTAGTATAGCCGAGTCTGACGCATGCAGCAGCAACACAACAGGCATACATCCAAATAGTGACGTATACAGTCAGCAGCGGCGTGCATCACTCTAGTAGAGAGAGAGAGAAAGAAATACTTACATACATACACACACATCGATATTGGGTGCGGGTATATACGAAAGCACAGGCGCACGCGCGCACATTATACAGGCCGAGTCTCGTCCGTCGCTTATTTATACTTTTGGCTCTCGGTCGAGCGTCAGTATAGAGCCGCATGCGATACACAGTACACGGATAGTCTCCATATATATTATATACCTTGTAAAATTTCTCACGCTTGCATCATACCTGCACACGGCGGCGCGCATTTCGTTCGCGCGTGTGTCGTTCGACGAAACAAAAAATAAAGTGTCGATTTTCAGCCGATTTTTATATCGTTGCCCTTTTCATATAGTGACGAAAGGCAAAGCGCAGCCCCAGCAGCGGATCTACGAATCAACGACAACCAGCCGTCGCGTTGCAGCAGCAGAGAAATATGTGGAGCTGGCCAGCCTGCAGCCCCCGCGATAAATATCCTCAAGCAGCAGCAGCAACAACAACGACGAAAAGCTCTGGTACTTGCGGCCAGATAAGCAGCAGCATCGACAATTGCGAAGCTCCCCTGCTGACTCTATGACACGCGGTGCCCTCGACTTGCCTCTCTTCCTGATATCGAGGACGCTGCGAATCAAATTTGACAAAAAGGGAATAACTATTTGCTGAAATAGAAAATCAAACAGATATATAGACGCGCGGACGATTAGATGAGCTCCGTTTTGATTACATTCGTATACTTGACTCGAGAGTTCGTGTGATTATCGAATTGTCATCATTGTGTTACGCTCTGTCTAGTAGAGCGCACGGCTCGAAAGAGTGTCCAAAAAAGTAAAAGAAGAAGAAGAAGTTTTTCGCGCGATCGCGAAACATCGTTGTTGCATCATATATATACCTATACGCACAGGCCGGCGCAACAGCTGAGCGCACGTGCCCATTAGTATATACAGCATTTATATATACATTCCATTATTATATATATATACACGAAAGACTGCCAAAACCGCGCGGGGAGAGAACGAGAGAGAGAGAGAGACGGAATAATCACAATAATAATACAAGTGTATCGTAACCCGTGCGCGCTCGGCGTATACTCTACACATCATGGGACACATACCGGACGAGAAGCAGAAGAACGGCAAGGCGCAGGCGGTGGTGGTGCGGCTCCCCCCGTCGCCGTTGAGCCTCGTCCCCGAGGACAGGGAGGTCGAGCCGGTCGTCGCCGCGGCCGATACCTCGACGACGTCGTCGGTGGCGCCCGACGGAGGCTGGGGATGGGTCGTCGTGTTCGCCTGCTTCATGGTTCATCTGCTGAGTGAGTATTCGACTTTTTTTTTTGTCATTGCGATTAATTTTAGAAAAATAAAAGTAGCCACGCGCGTATATCGATTAGACATTAGAATCAAATTAGCGGAACGCGTGATTGCACGAAATCTAATACACGAGAGCGAGAGATAAGCAGTAATAGCGACGCGACGCGCGTTAATTAGAAAACCCCCACACACGCGCGCTCTTGTTATAATATATATGTAACGCGATATATTGTTTTCGAATGCGTCGACTTTACGCGCGCGCAGCAACAGCGACGCGATGCTCTTCGACTGCTGCTGCGACAGTGCGAAAGAAAATAAAAAATAAACTCTGAATCAGAACGGAATGCCGCGGAATAGCGACTCTCGTTCGCACGCCAGTGAAATTTAAGAATTTTATACGATGATCCGAGGCGAAAATCTGCGCCGATCGTTGCGATGTTGAGTTTTCGTCGCGGCAGCTCGGCCGAAATTGATCGAAAATATCTGCGGGGTGATTCGTGAAAAATAATAATACGCGCAAAATTTCAAGCGTAAATATCAAGCGCGCGTGAATTCCCCTGAAAATTACAACAAAATGCATACCAGTTTTGTACCGATACGATCGTACTAATTTGAGCTTTCACTACTAGATGGCGAGTAGCTTTATCCGTCGATCTGCAAGTGTCAAAGTACAAAATGATTTTATAAGCCAAAGCCTGGTACCGGTAAATTATATAAAAAATGGCGCGTTTTTGACGTTTCGCCGATACTACGTCGACCTCATCAGAAACCCTAATAAACTTATAAGTAGCGTGGAACTGTGAGGCAGTCCCTGCAATCAAATAATAATATTCTATTTAAAGTTTGAATATCTGTGTAACTACAAAAAACTAGTTGCTGTCAAAATAGCAAGAAAAAATACGGAAAAAAGACATTTTTTGTTTAGTATTTGTTCAATTCTAATGGCTTTTTAAATATTTCTACAGAAATTAATTTTTCGTTCAGCCGCAATCGATTTTCCAATTGCTTAGTTGCATTTATCAAAGATTTTCTACACTCAAGCGATTACAGGATATGATTGTAGTTATGAATATTTCGTAGATTCTTCGTTAAATAAAATTTTTTTTTATCCTGAAACTTAGAATGTCATTGCTATTGCATATAAGTATTGAATTCTCCTATCTGTGCTCCCAAGCTGTTTTGAATCGTATGATAACGAGGAATATTAAAAATGCATTTTAATGCTCCAAATGTTACAGCAAGATTTTTTTGCTTCCTCATAGAGGAAGCTCTGTGATAGGCTCGAAAACGAGATTTTGAACCAGACCTCGTAGGACAATTTGGTTTACATATTTGTAAACTTGATTGAATTCTCAACAAATGTCCGTATGTATGTATGTGTGTGTGTGTGTGTGGGTGTGTGTGTGTGTGGTGTGTGTGTGTGTGTGGTGTGTGTGTGCGTGTGTCCGAGGCAAAATCTTGAAAATGTTACGGTGGATTGTACAAATTTCAATTGCATTCATTGTCGTTTGTAGTATTAATGAGGCCAGAAAAGGTTTTTTGGCAGTAGATGGGAAAAAAATTTTTTTTTTGAAATTTTTTGAAATTTTTTTTCGTAAATTTGAAAAAAAAATTTTTTTTTCATTTTTTCACGTATGAATGCCGGAATTTCCACTATTTTTTTGTGTCGTCATGAAAGCAGAGCAGCTAAGCTTTAATTTAAGACCAAAAAGATAGAGATTCACCGAATATTATGAAAATTAACGACTCGAAATGAACAGTTGTACTTTTGCTTCCTCATAGAGTAAGCTCTGTGATAGGCTTGCAAACGAGATTTTGAACCAGACCTCGTAGGACAATTTGGTTTACATATTTGTAAACTTGATTGAATTCTCAAAATGTTCGTATGTATGTATACACGGCCTTTTGACTAGATTTTTCGTAATTTGGAAAAAAAAATTTGTTTTTCATTTTCACGTATAAATGCAGGAATCCATGATTACAGGAAATGTTATGGTGATTTTTAAATTTTTAATTTTTATACAAAAACAATATTCATTATTAAAAAAAATGTAATTGGTATTTTTTATGAGGAAGCTCTTTGCCAATGAATTGGCAGCGGTTTTTAA
The DNA here is from genome assembly GCA_034770305.1 of Trichogramma dendrolimi. Classification (NCBI taxonomy): domain Eukaryota; kingdom Metazoa; phylum Arthropoda; class Insecta; order Hymenoptera; family Trichogrammatidae; genus Trichogramma; species Trichogramma dendrolimi. The sequence goes on along the minus strand of JAPMIB010000119.1, from coordinate 349,076 downwards.
TTACTGAGCAGTATCTTCTTATAATTTGATTTTAATTAGTAGGTAACAGTATGATTTTAATGAATACCTAAATTGGTCACTTAAGAAATTTATCGCTCTATATTCCATAAAATATTCTCCATCTTATCTTTGATGCTTTCGAGCGTTCAAATTTCTTTATGACTAACGTTGAAGTACTGATTTTAAGTGGACTCATAAATAATCATCCACTCAAAATTATAGAGTTATCAGTTAACTTGATGAGTTTTATCTGCAAAAAAAACAATTCATAAGTCGATTGTGTATGTAATGTATGTTAAATAGAGAAATAACAATACTGCATAGTAATTTTTACCTCTTATCTATTAAAAATGCAACATAGTACAGCTGCCGTACTTCTCTAACTTTTAATTCGAAAGTTTCTCAATGTACTATTTGACATCGCTTCGTTATTTCGGATCGTCTTATTTTTTCAACAAACAATGCGTTTCTTCTTGGCATGCATAGAAAAAAATACATCAAATAATGATTTTCATTCAACCAAAAATTATGATTTGATCTGGGCGGAGAAAGCTCAAAAATCACAAATGTATAAATGACCAAAATGGATATGACTATTTTTCACGGGGAGAATTTTAATAACACACTTTATACGCGATAAAAAGTACCGATTGTGGTTGATGCGCGCACTGAAAAAAAGTTGCATTGCATTAACGCAAATAAAAGCATTTGTATCAAGGAGAATTCATGAATGCAAGCTTGTAAATGTAAATCCGATGTTCAGCTTATTTACGAAGGAAAAATCTCGTGATATCGAAAATATTTTAAATTATTTGATCGCCAAAAAAAGTAGCATATTCTGTTTGATATACTATTCTCACACCTTCTATACTGTAGGGAAAAATTATGTTAACATTTTAAACTATAATTTAACCACTCGATTTCAATTTTTATACAATTTAACCTCACCTGAATCAACTAATTTTCTTTACATCGTCGTATGTTCTCAGCCGACGGAGTGGTGTACTCGTACGGTTTCTTCCAGAAGGAGTACGTGAAGCAATTCGAGGTGACGCAGCACGCGGCCTCGTGGGTCGCCTCGCTGCTCGTCGGCAACGACCTTTTCGCGGGTCCGCTCTCGAGCTTCCTCATCAAGAAACTGGGCTGGACGGCCACGACGATCGTGGGCACCCTGCTGGCCTCGGGCTGCCTCTTCGCCACGGCCTACGCCAGGTCGCTGGCGCTGGTCTACGTGACGGGCGGCGTCGGCACGGGCCTCGGCTTCGGCCTCATCTATCTCACGGCGATCGACTCGGTCTCCAAGTACTTCGACAAGAATCGCACCCTGGCCACGGGCATCGGCGTCTGCGGCTCGGGCTTCGGCACGGTCGTCTACGGCCCGCTCATCGGCTACCTGCTCGTCGTCTTCGGCGATTATCGCTGGGTCATGCTCGTCCTCTCGGGCATCATACTCGTCTGCATCGTGCTCGGCTTCGTGTTCAAGCCGCTGAAGCAGCAGCAGACACCTACTACCAGCAGCAGCAGCAGCAAGTCGGAGTCACAGGTAGAAGATCTTAAGAAGGAGGAGAAGAGCAAGCTCAAGATCGCGCTGCTGCGCGATCCCGTCCTGCTGATCTACATGTTCTCCAACTTTTTCACCAACATCGGCTACAACGTGCCCTACGTCTTCATGGAGAAGCTCGCCGAGCAGCACGGCATGAGCCAGGCGCCGACGCTCCTCATCGTCATCGGCGTGGCCAATGTCGTCGGCCGCGCCGGCATCGGCTGGGGCGCCAACAAGCCCTGGGTCGATCGACTCCTCGTCTACAACAGCTGCTTGATCGTCTGCGGTATCGGTAAGTAGCTCCATTGGACTTTTTTTCTCGCGTATCGTTGTCAACGATAAAAATTCCTACGTAAGAACTGGTTCATCTTGAAAGCTCTACGAGTGTGAGTAATTTCTCGCGCAAGATTTTGACTGAAAGTATCGAGGAAAAAAAGATTATTTCTTGTAACAGGATTAAACTATTTCCATATTTCGACGTTTTTTAGGAACAGTAAAACATATCAAATTCGTAACGAAGACTAGCACACCCCGATAGCTTTATGATAAAAAATAGCACGTTTTTAAATTCTTATTTCAAAAGAAGCACATTTAAATTTAAATAGCAAAAACTAGCACGTTTAAGCAATTGCGAACGACAGCTAACACGTTTCAGCAGTTTCCTTGCGAAAATTGATTACCCAATATCTGACTTTGATTTAAGTTTAAAAAAGTGTATACATATTTTTAAAAGTTCATAATATTCATACGAAAAAATTCGATTTCCTCTGGGGTTACTGAAAAAAAAACTAGCAAGTTTGGACACGTTTAATTGTTTGAGACAAAAATTTATATTCAACACATAGATATCAGAGAAAGTACAATCTCAACATCTCAACATGCAATTACTTTGTAAGGTGCTTGAATACGATTCGAATTCTATTTACATTTGATTTATTTGGACATAATTATTTTTTGATCAATATAATTTATAATTAAGCGGGCCTCACAAGTCATTCAAATAATTTTTTCCACCAAATATTAAGTAATCCTTTTCATACACGATGAAATCGTGCTAGTTTTCGTTGGCAGTAAATAAAACGTGCTAGTTCTCGTTACAAATTTGAAATGCGTTAATCTTTTAAATAATATTGATTTAGAGTCCTCATTTTGAACCAGTTTTCTTAAAAACACGCAAGATATTACATAAAATGTTACGTCTATTATTTCTCTAATCGCGCCACTCACTCACGATTACAGCCACGGCGGTGAGCCCGTTCTGCGCCAACTTCCCGCTGATGGCGATCTACGCCGCGGTCTTCGGCTTCACCACGGGCGGCTTCGTCACCCTGACATCCGTCTGCCTGGCGGATCTCGTCGAGCGCGACCGGTTCACGGACTCCCTGGGCCTGGTGCTGGCCGCCCTGGGCGCGGGCTCGTTCGCGGGTCTGCCCTTCGCCGGCTTCCTCATCGATCACTTCGTCGTGGCGGACGTCGCCTTCCACGTGGCCGGCGTCATGCTCGCCATCAGCGGATCCATGCTCTACGTCATACCGTGGCTGGTGCGTAGGCGTAACAGCAGCAGCGGCGAGGCTGAGATCAATACCGTTGTCTAGCGAACGATTTTTGCATATATACTCTTTGCTTTTATAATGCGAGAAAAGAGACGATGATACAATTCACTCGTTTTATGTATACACTCTTTAAGGTATTTTTGTTTTTAACGGCTTTCGAGCGTACGAAACTCGGTCGGCGGCTGAAAAGCATCGATGTGATTGGTGATTTTTAGTCTTGTCGAAACGCGTCGTTCATTTCTTTCTGCGTTGAAGCGCTACTTTTTTACTTATATGAACCACTTGTCGTTTATAAAAAAAAACAAGTCCATTGCAACGACGACGATGCATAAATGTATAAGAATTTATATTGCACATATTTGTCGAAAAGAAACAAGATGTAGAGAGTTTGAATAAACGATTGAGTTAATTTTTAACAATAAATAAACAAATAACCATGTGTTTCTTTCATTTGCAAAATATGTATTATTCCGATATTACTTTTGGACTCCGTGTAAAGTGGTGTTAAATACTTGTTTGTTGTTAATAATATTAATGTTTAGGCCTTGGGGTTTATCCCTAATAGCCTAGGAGTTCCTTTTTGTTTCTTTCTAGTAGCGGCGCGACTATTTTTGTGTGTGTATGTATGCGTCTGTACATGAGTCATTTCACGTCAAGTATCCTAGCGCGAGGCCCGCACAGCATTTTAGGCGTAATCATCTAATTTCTAACTCGCTGTAAAAGTACCTAAATCCACTTACAATAAAAAAGTAACCCACCATCTTGATGGGAAATTACCTCAGCTTTCCGATAGTGAAGTCAGATTTTTCGTTTCCCCTACTGAGAGTGACTTCGATGAGAGATTTAAAGAATGATCTGCTTATAATTATTATTATTATAAACTGAAATTAGTATCTGGCTTTCTGGGAGTCATCAAACAACTTGAAAAAAGAGGATATGAACTGGATTAAAGCGACGTCCTAACGATCATAAAATGGTTCGCCAAGTACGAACTGTTCGAGAAGTCACAGGATATTGAAAAAGTATTAAATGACGACGAGGAGTTTGCGGCGAATGCAAAAAAAATATTTATACTTCCAATGACAGAAGAGACCAATGTCAGTGATGATAGTGATGATGAAATGAAGTCCTAGGAGGAGATGGAAGAGGACAAGGAGCAGGACGAAGAGGTAGTGAGAAAAGCCGAAGAATTACCGGAAGGTCTGAGCCTGTCGCTCTACGATCTGATCCGGTTACACCCGAAAAGGCACAAAAACAACTAACATATTCGGATTACAACAATTTCTGGAAATGCCGCCAATTGTGGTATCTGCCCGAAAAGCATTACAGAGAGGCTTGTGAAATTCATCTGTGCGAGAAACTATCGAGATGATTTTTCCGGCATTGCGCAGTTTATCCTTTCTGGGAATTGATACACGAGCTGCGAATCGAGTGTTGTGAAATGATCATACAAAATCTGAGGAACGAAGATTTATATCATATTATCTTGGCGGTTACAGGCCAAAGTCAGGACAGAAAAAATTAAACAACAAATGTAATAAAAAAAATGTTATAAAAATAATAAAAGAAGAAAAAAAGATATGATTTTCGTAACTTTTTCGTCATCGAAAATTTCCAAAAAATATGAAAAAGCTTGAGCATACGTAGAAATAGAAGCAGAAAAGATGTAAAATAAAATAAAATTCAAAACTTGAAGATTCGTAATAGGCGTCGATATGTTCTCACAAGAAAAGCCGGTACCGCATATATTGTACAGAATCCAAACTTCCACAAAATTTTTACATCATTTCACCATTTTCCCCCACTTTTCTACATTGGGGCTTTCGACTCGAACGCCATCAAAACTCATACCCGCAAGAGAAAGAGCCTTGTTCAGGGGTACTAGTAAGAATGGCCATTCTGCAGGTCAATCTCAATCTACTTCGACTTTCGTCAGAATAAACGACGTGCTGAAGATAAAATCTTTTTTTTTTAAATACCACAGCTTCTTTTGCGTGTACATCCATGTATTCACGAAAGCTCATGAACTTGACGAAAGCACGTGTAGTAGTTAGATTGTCCATTGCCGACTTGACCCATGCAAAGGGTTCCCTCCGAAGAACTAAAATTGTCACTAACTCTATTTTTAATAAACTATTTTGAATAAAATATTTTCAATAAAAACTATGAAAAATTGAATTTACTAATAAAAATTTAATTATAACTGAATATTGACTGGCTTAAAAATTGTATACATTATGCCTACATTTTGAGTACTTTGTGAATACACATTATGAATTCGAGGAGTATTCATTTTGTTATCATTTTGTTCATTCAGAATGTATTAATAACTAATGTCATAATATGCATAGTTTAAGAGCACATTACGTACACTTCATGTACATTGTATATTTTATATAGGAATACTTAATGTATAATTTCGAAAGAATTCATATTGTTATCAGTTTTATGAATACATTCTGAATACCGAGTGCCGCCTGGGATTTTTATCAATACATCGGTTCAGCGTTTGATTCTGACATGCGTAGAGTTTGAATGTGTATAAAATTTGACTGTATCCCCGACGGATTCATTTACAGTTTTACATGCGTAGAGTATGTATATGTATAAAAATTGATTGTATTTCTGGATGTTCTCGTGCACAGTTTGACTAAAGTGGGGACTGTATGTGTATATAAAATTGATTGTAACTCTCGATGTTCTCTTGGACAGTTTGTTCGTGTAGAGTTTGTATGTGTATGAAAATTGATTCTATCCTTGGATGTTCTTGTGCACTGTTTGAATGTGTAGATCTTGTATGTGTATAAAAATTCACTGTATCCCTTGACACTTTGTGTACATTTTGTCATGCGTAGAGTTTGTATGTGTATGAAAATTGATTCTATCCTTGGATGTTCTTGTGCACTGTTTGAATGTGTAGATCTTGTATGTGTATAAAAATTCACTGTATCCCTTGACACTTTGTGTACATATTGACATGCGTAGAGTTTGTACGTGTATGAAAATTGATTCTATCCTTGGATGTTCTTGTGCACTGTTTGAATGTGTAGATCTTGTATGTGTATAAAAATTCACTGTATCCCTTGACACTTTGTGTACATATTAACATGCGTAGAGTTTGTATGTGTATCAAAATTGACAGTATGACTCGACGCTTTCGTGTACAGTTTGACATAAGTAGAGTTTGTATGTATATAAAATTTGACTATATCCCCGACCAATTCATTTACAGTTTTACATGCGAAGAGTGTGTATATGTATAAAAATTGATTGTATCTCTGGATGTTCTCTTGCACAGTTTGACTCGTGTAGATTTGTATGTGTATGAAAATTGATTCTATCCTTGGATGTTCTTGTGCACTGTTTGATGTGTAGATCTTGTATGTGTATAAAAATTCACTGTATCCCTTGACACTTTGTGTACTATTGACATGCGTAGAGTTTGTATGTGTATAAAATTGATTCTATCCTTGGATGTTCTTGTGCACTGTTTGAATGTGTAGATCTTGTAAGTGTATTAAAATTAACTGTATCCCCTGACAATTTGTGTACATTATGACATGCGTAGAGTTTGTATGTGTATGAAAATTGATTCTATCCTTGGATGTTCTTGTGCACTGTTTGAATGTGTAGATCTTGTATGTGTATAAAAATTCACTGTATCCCTTGACACTTTGTGTACATTTTGACATGCGTAGAGTTTGTATGTGTATGAAAATTGATTCTATCCTTGGATGTTCTTGTGCACTGTTTGAATGTGTAGATCTGGTATGTGTAAAACTTCACTGTATCCCTCGAAACTTTGTGTACATATTGACATGCGTAGAGTTTGTATGTGTATGAAAATTGATTCTATCCTTGGATATTCTTGTGCACTGTTTGAATGTGTAGATCTTGTATGTGTATAAAAATTAACTGTATCCCCTGACACTTTGTGTACATATTGACATGCGTAGAGTTTGTATGTGTATGAAAATTGATTCTATCCTTGGATGTTCTTGTGCACTGTTTGAATGTGTAGATCTTGTATGTGTATAAAAATTCACTGTATCCCTTGACACTTTGTGTACATATTAACATGCGTAGAGTTTGTATGTGTATGAAAATTGATTCTATCCTTGGATATTCTTGTGCACTGTTTGAATGTGTAGATCTTGTATGTGTATAAAAATTAACTGTATCCCCTGACACTTTGTGTACATATTGACATGCGTAGAGTTTGTACGTGTATGAAAATTGATTCTATCCTTGGATATTCTTGTGCACTGTTTGAATGTGTAGATCTTGTATGTGTAAAAATTAACTGTATCCCCTGACACTTTGTGTACATTTTGACATGCGTAGAGTTTGTATATGTATGAAAATTGATTCTATCCTTGGATGTTCTTGTGCACTGTTTGAATGTGTAGATCTTGTATGTGTATTAAAATTAACTTTATCCCCTGACACTTTGTGTACATTTTGACATGCGTAGAGTTTGTATGTGTATGAAAATTGATTCTATCCTAGGATGTTTTTGTGCACTGTTTGAATGTGTAGATCTTGTATGTGTATTAAAATTAACTGTATCTTTTGACACTTTGTGTACATTTTGACATTTTTAGAGTTTGTATGTGTATCAAAATTGACTGTATGACTCGACGCTTTCGTGTACAGTTTGACATAAGGAGAGTTTGTATGTATATAAAATTTGACTGTATCCTCGACCAATTCATTTACAATTTTAAATGCGAAGAGTGTGTATATGTATAAAAATTGATTGTATATCTGGATGTTCTCTTGCACAGTTTGACTCGTGTAGAGTTTGCATGTGTATGTAAATTGATTCTATCCATGGATGTTCTTGTGCACTGTTTGAATGTGTAGATCTTGTATGTGTATAAAAATTCACTGTATCCCTTGACACTTTGTGTACATTTTGTCCTGCAAAGAGTTTGTATGTGTATGAAAATTGATTCTATCCTTGGATGTTCTTGTGCACTGTTTGAATGTGTAGATCTTGTATGTGTATAAAAATTCATTGTATCCCTTGACACTTTGTGTACATATTAACATGCGTAGAGTTTGTATGTGTATGAAAATTGATTCTATCCTTGGATGTTCTTGTGCACTGTTTGAATGTGTAGATCTTGTATGTGTATAAAAATTCACTGTATCCCTTGACACTGTGTACATATTAACATGCGTAGAGTTTGTATGTGTATCAAAATTGACAGTATGACTCGACGCTTTCGTGTACAGTTTGACATAAGTAGAGTTTGTATGTATATAAAATTTGACTGTATCCCCGACCAATTCATTTACAGTTTTACATACGAAGAGTGTGTATATGTATAAAAATTGATTGTATCTCTGGATGTTCTCTTGCACAGTTTGACTCGTGTAGAGTTTGTATGTGTATGAAAATTGATTCTATCCTTGGATGTTCTTGTGCACTGTTTGATTGTGTAGATCTTGTATGTGTATAAAAATTCACTGTATCCCTTGACACTTTGTGTACATATTGACATGCGTAGAGTTTGTATGTGTATAAAAATTGATTCTATCCTTGGATGTTCTTGTGCACTGTTTGAATGTGTAGATCTTGTAAGTGTATTAAAATTAACTGTATCCCCTGACAATTTGTGTACATATTAACATGCGTAGAGTTTGTATGTGTATCAAAATTGACAGTATGACTCGACGCTTTCGTGTACAGTTTGACATAAGTAGAGTTTGTATGTATATAAAATTTGACTATATCCCCGACCAATTCATTTACAGTTTTACATGCGAAGAGTGTGTATGTGTATGAAAATTGATTCTATCCTTGAATGTTCTTGTGCACTGTTTGAATGTGTAGATCTTGTATGTGTATAAAAATTCACTGTATCCCTTGACACTTTGTACATATTAACATGCGTAAAGTTTGTATGTGTATGAAAATTGATTCTATCCTTAGATGTTCTTGTGCACTGTTTGAATGTGTAGATCTTGTATGTGTATAAAAATTCACTGTATCCCTTGACACTTTGTGTACATTTTGTCATGCAAAGAGTTTGTATGTGTATGAAAATTGATTCTATCCTTGGATGTTCTTGTGCACTGTTTGAATGTGTAGATCTTGTATGTGTATAAAAATTCACTGTATCCCTTGACACTTTGTGTACATATTGACATGCGTAGAGTTTGTATGTGTATGAAAATTGATTATATCCTTGGATGTTCTAGTGCACTGTTTGAATGTGTAGATCTTGTATGTGTATAAAAATTCACTGTATCCCTTGACACTTTGTGTACATTGACATGCGTAGAGTTTGTATGTGTATGAAAATTGATTCTATCCTTGGATGTTCTTGTGCACTGTTTGAATGTGTAGATCTTGTATGTGTATAAAATTCACTGTATCCCTTGACACTTTGTGTACATATTAACATGCGTAGAGTTTGTATGTGTATCAAATTGACTGTATGACTCGACGCTTTCGTGTACAGTTTGACATAAGTAGAGTTTGTATGTATATAAAATTTGACTGTATCCCCGACCAATTCATTTACAGTTTTACATACGAAGAGTGTGTATATGTATAAAAATTGATTGTATCTCTGGATGTTCTCTTGCACAGTTTGACTCGTGTAGAGTTTGTATGTGTATGAAAATTGATTCTATCCTTGGATGTTCTTGTGCACTGTTTGAATGTGTAGATCTTGTATGTGTAAATTCACTGTATCCCTTGACACTTTGTGTACATATTAACATGCGTAAAGTTTGTATGTGTATGAAAATTGATTCTATCCTTAGATGTTCTTGTGCACTGTTTGAATGTGTAGATCTTGTATGTGTATAAAAATTCACTGTATCCCTTGACACTTTGTGTACATTTTGTCATGCAAAGAGTTTGTATGTGTATGAAAATTGATTCTATCCTTGGATGTTCGTGTGCACTGTTTGAATGTGTAGATCTTGTATGTGTATAAAAATTCACGTATCCCTTGACACTTTGTGTACATATTGCATGCGTAGAGTTTGTATGTGTATGAAAATTGATTATATCCTTGGATGTTCTTGTGCACTGTTTGAATGTGTAGATCTTGTATGTGTATAAAAATTCACTGTATCCCTTGACACTTTGTGTACATATTGACATGCGTAGAGTTTGTATGTGTATGAAAATTGATTCTATCCTTGGATGTTCTTGTGCACTGTTTGAATGTGTAGATCTTGTATGTGTATAAAAATTCACTGTATCCCTTGACACTTTGTGTACATATTAACATGCGTAGAGTTTGTATGTGTATCAAAATTGACTGTATGACTCGACGCTTTCGTGTACAGTTTGACATAAGTAGAGTTTGTATGTATATAAAATTTGACTGTATCCCCGACCAATTCATTTACAGTTTTACAACGAAGAGTGTGTATATGTATAAAAATTGATTGTATCTCTGGATGTTCTCTTGCACAGTTTGACTCGTGTAGAGTTTGTATGTGTATGAAAATTGATTCTATCCTTGGATGTTCTTGTGCACTGTTTGATTGTGTAGATCTTGTATGGTATAAAAATTCACTGTATCCCTTGACACTTGTGTACATATTGACATGCGTAGAGTTTGTATGTATAAAAATTGATTCTATCCTTGGATGTTCTTGTGCACTGTTTGAATGTGTAGATCTTGTAAGTGTATTAAAATTAACTGTATCCCCTGACAATTTGTGTACATTATGACATGCGTAGAGTTTGTATGTGTATGAAAATTGATTCTATCCTTGGATGTTCTTGTGCACTGTTTGAATGTGTAGATCTTGTATGTGTATAAAAAATTCACTGTATCCCTTGACACTTTGTTGTACATTTTGACATGCGTAGAGTTTGTATGTGTATGAAAATTGATTCTATCCTTGGATGTTCTTGTGCACTGTTTGAATGTGTAGATCTGGTATGTGTATAAAACTTCACTGTATCCCTCGAAACTTTGTGTACATATTGACATGCGTAGAGTTTGTATGTGTATGAAAATTGATTCTATCCTTGGATATTCTTGTGCACTGTTTGAATGTGTAGATCTTGTATGTGTATAAAAAATTAACTGTATCCCCTGACACTTTGTGTACATATTGACATGCGTAGAGTTTTATGTGTATGAAATTGATTCTATCCTTGGATGTTCTGTGCACTGTTTGAATGTGTAGATCTTGTATGTGTATAAAAATTCACTGTATCCCTTGACACTTTGTGTACATATTAACATGCGTAGAGTTTGTATGTGTATGAAAATTGATTCTATCCTTGGATATTCTTGTGCACTGTTTGAATGTGTAGATCTTGTATGTGTATAAAAATTACTGTATCCCCTGACACTTTGTGTACATATTGACATGCGTAGAGTTTGTACGTGTATGAAAATTCTATCCTTGGATATTCTTGTGCACTGTTTGAATGTGTAGATCTTGTATGTGTATAAAAATTAACTGTATCCCCTGACACTTTGTGTACATTTTGACATGCGTAGAGTTTGTATATGTATGAAAATTGATTCTATCCTTGGATGTTCTTGTGCACTGTTTGAATGTGTAGATCTTGTATGTGTATTAAAATTAACTTTATCCCCTGACACTTTGTGTACATTTGACATGCGTAGAGTTTGTATGTGTATGAAAATTGATTCTATCCTAGGATGTTTTTGTGCACTGTTTGAATGTGTAGATCTTGTATGTGTATTAAAATTAACTGTATCTTTTGACACTTTGTGTACATTTTGACATTTTTAGAGTTTGTATGTGTATCAAAATTGACTGTATGACTCGACGCTTTCGTGTACAGTTTGACATAAGGAGAGTTTGTATGTATATAAAATTTGACTGTATCCTCGACCAATTCATTTACAATTTTAAATGCGAAGAGTGTGTATATGTAAAAAATTGATTGTATATCTGGATGTTCTCTTGCACAGTTTGACTCGTGTAGAGTTTGCATGTGTATGTAAATTGATTCTATCCATGGATGTTCTTGTGCACTGTTTGAATGTGTAGATCTTGTATGTGTATAAAAATTCACTGTATCCCTTGACACTTTGTGTACATTTTGTCCTGCAAAGAGTTTGTATGTGTATGAAAATTCTTCATCCTTGGATGTTCTTGTGCACTGTTTGAATGTGTAGATCTTGTATGTGTATAAAAATTCATTGTATCCCTTGACACTTTGTGTACATATTAACATGCGTAGAGTTTGTATGTGTATGAAAATTGATTCTATCCTTGGATGTTCTTGTGCACTGTTTGAATGTGTAGATCTTGTATGTGTATAAAAATTCACTGTATCCCTTGACACTTTGTGTACATATTAACATGCGTAGAGTTTGTATGTGTATCAAAATTGACAGTATGACTCGACGCTTTCGTGTACAGTTTGACATAAGTAGAGTTTGTATGTATATAAAATTTGACTGTATCCCCGACCAATTCATTTACAGTTTTACATACGAAGAGTGTGTATATGTATAAAAATTGATTGTATCTCTGGATGTTCTCTTGCACAGTTTGACTCGTGTAGAGTTTGTATGTGTATGAAAATTGATTCTATCCTTGGATGTTCTTGTGCACTGTTTGATTGTGTAGATCTTGTATGTGTATAAAAATTCACTGTATCCCTTGACACTTTGTGTACATATTGACATGCGTAGAGTTTGTATGTGTATAAAAATTGATTCTATCCTTGGATGTTCTTGTGCACTGTTTGAATGTGTAGATCTTGTAAGTGTATTAAAATTAACTGTATCCCCTGACAATTTGTGTACATTATGACATGCGTAGAGTTTGTATGTGTATGAAAATTGATTCTATCCTTGGATGTTCTTGTGCACTGTTTGAATGTGTAGATCTTGTATGTGTATAAAAATTCACTGTATCCCTTGACACTTTGTGTACATTTTGACATGCGTAGAGTTTGTATGTGTATGAAAATTGATTCTATCCTTGGATGTTCTTGTGCACTGTTTGAATGTGTAGATCTGGTATGTGTATAAAGCTTCACTGTATCCCTCGAAACTTTGTGTACATATTGACATGCGTAGAGTTTGTATGTGTATGAAAATTGATTCTATCCTTGGATTCTTGTGCACTGTTGAATGTGTAGATCTTGTATGTGTATAAAAATTTACTGTATCCCCTGACACTTTGTGTACATATTGACATGCGTAGAGTTTGTATGTGTATGAAAATTGATTCTATCCTTGGATGTTCTTGTGCACTGTTTGAATGTGTAGATCTTGTATGTGTATAAAAATTCACTGTATCCCTTGACACTTTGTGTACATATTAACATGCGTAGAGTTTGTATGTGTATGAAAATTGATTCTATCCTTGGATATTCTTGTGCACTGTTTNCATTTCATGTGTTCTACCATGCATATGAGCTCGTTTGTGCAGTGATTTACGACATTCCAGACTTTTTGCGAACTAACGAGTTACGATAACATTTCAAGTACATTTAAGGCATTTTATGTTTTACCATGCATATAAGCTCGTTTCTGCAGTCATTTTCGCGATTCCAGACTTTTTGCGAACTAACGAGTTACGATGACATTTCACGTAGATTTGATGAATTTTTTGTGTTTTACCATGCATAAAAACTCGTTTCTACAGTCATTTTCGCGATTCCAGACTTTTTGCGGAATAACGACTTGAAAAGACTTTGAACGTAGATTTAATGCATTTCATGTTTCTACCATGCATATGAGCTCGTTTGTGCAGTGATTTACGACATTCCAGACTTTTTGCGAACTAACGAGTATGACGTGGTAAGTCATATAGGCCGCCGCGACTCGCCGGGTCAGAGCGGAGCTGAGCTCTCAATCGGAGCGGAGCTCTCGTTTGGACCCAGCAGTCAGCGGCAGGCCGAACGGGCGGCCCGCGAGCTGGCCGTAGAGAGGGGAAGCGCGAGCAGCCTCGCGCGGAGCTGCGAGCCGAGTGATCGGGAGTAGTCGACCGATTGTGCGAACGATCGGACTTCAGCCCATTCGAAGCATAAGCTAAGAATAACCTCGAGAGTTTATCGAAGCGTATCGTGTGCGAGATACAATCCGAGTCTTGGTGAGTGAGTTGTACTTGCTGTGTGATTGCGTGTGCTGAGTGTGGATCCCTGTACCGTTGTGATACGAGTGTGTTTGCGTGGCGCAGAGGTGTGCCAGCAGATAGCCTCGTCGGGTACGCGAGTCTGCGGGAAGTCGCACGAGCAAGTGTGAGAGTGAGTGAGTGTGTGAGCGTAAACGAGGACGTGGTGAATCACCTCGTCACCCGGGTTTGGCGTGGCGCGGCCTCAAGGCCCGCAGGCGACCCGTGCTTCGGCACGACCGGCCTCTTGGCCTCGCGAACGCGGGCAGACGCGGTAGAACTCAGACGCGAGATAGGTAGGAACGCGGAGATAGGCGCGATACATCGACGCGAACGAGTAGGCCTAGCGAGGCATCGAACCAACGTTGCCCTGGTAGAGAATCTCGAGATACCTGAGCTAGCCGGCCAGGTTGTCGCGTGAGAGATAGGCGTTTGTGTCGCTCGTCGGCGGCGACCTCGCGGTCGCCTGGCGCTCCGCTTGCGCGGAAAAGTCGACGAGCACACCGGGCGAATAAGAGTGACGCGTGTCCGCGTGTGAGAACGGAGACGGCGAGGTATACGGGCACGCCGTTATAAACTGGCGCCCTAACGTGTGCTGCTAGGTCTGCACAAAGTGGTGTCTGACGTCTACCGCGGGGCCGGTGTAAGTTGGCCCGCGGACGTGAGTTGAAAAAACATCGAAAAGTGGTGCCGATCCGTTTGCTACGTCAAAACCAGCTTTTCCACGTCGATGGCTCGTAACAACGAGCATCGTCTACGAGGTGTACGGCATCTTAGGTGTGGGGGAGGTTGGAACTAGCATCAACAAGGTGAGTTCGTTCCAATTATTTTTACTTAATTTGCTAAATTGCACGAATACCGCTTGCTTCCGAGAATCGACGGACGGCTATTCGAGGTATGCGGCGATAAGCGCCCAAGCTCGTTAGCTCGACAAAACGTAAATAGAACGCGTTCGAACTTGTCGTTTCTATTGTGAGCTCGGAATTCGGAGTCGGTTGTGTACGTGAGAGACGACGCGTGCGTGTTTTGCGCACGGCCCGCACGGCCGCTTGCGTTGGGGCCTCGCGCATAGAAGGTAAACAAGTCCGCGCGGACTTGCTTCGCGAAATAAACAAAGCGCGAAGGCATATTCGAACCGGAGTCGTCGCGAACAAGTTTGTGCGTGTCTCGCCAGACTCGCGAACGTAAATAAAATATGCCAACGGCTAGCGAGATCCAAAGTTTGGAGCGTGCCGCGCGCAAGGTAGCTCGTGGGTCCGACGAATGCAAGGGCATGGTCGACCGAATCGTCGCCCTGGAAGACGACGAAGTGCTCCAGGAGTTGGCGAAGGGTGGCACGAACACGCAGGGGTCAGAAAAGGAGACGCGAAATCGTCTGCTGCGTATGTTGCTCCGATTACAGGGGTACGAGTCCGCGGTGTGGGTCCCCGAGACCGACGGCGACGTCGAGTTCCCCGTTGTGCCACGCGATCAAGAGCAACTGATTGATCTTGCGGGGGCAGCTGCGGTCACGACAGCGACAAGCACGGCGACAAGCTCGACGACGACAACGTCTTTCGCGAGGGCGTCGACAAGCGGCAGCGCGACAGCGAGTGCACACGCGATGAATTCGAGCACTGCGCCGATAATGAGCGCGTGGACGAATACGGAGCTCGATGAGCCCATGCGACTCGCGTTGCAGGCACGAGGCTGGACGCCGCTGCCGACGCCGATCCACCATTCGCGGCCGCACAGAAAGAATCGGCGTAAGCAAGAAGACACGATCGGGAAGAGACCGAGTGTGAAAGCTCACGTCGGTCGAGCACGAGCAAAACTCGTCGCGCGCGAGCACGCCCGTGCGTAGCAACGGTCGATCAAAATTAGCTGCACAAATACAGCAGCTGAGTGACACAGCTGGCTATCTTGTCAGCGAGTTCGTTTGACGAGCAGCGCGCAGGTGACGGGAGGTCGCGGAAGAAGTTGAGCCTGCGACGGTCGACTCTCGCGAGCGTAAGGAGAACGCGAGTCGAAAACCACGGGACTCGAGCAGCGAGAAAGAGAAGCGCGTTGCGAGTAAATCGCAGCGTAAAGTTAAGCAGCGAACACAGCCACCACGCGAGAGTTCGGCCAGCAGCAGCGAAGCGAGCGAGGCCGAGCAGAGGGCGACCGTGCACGCGCCGTATGCAAAATGGACGGATTAACGCGTCGCGAAAAATTCATGAGGCTCCTCGCGAGCTACAAATTGAATTTTAAAGGCGGTGACAAAACGAAGGCGCAATTATTTTTAGAGCGCGCGAAAGAATTTCGAGAGAGCGTGCCGATGACACTCACCGAATTTTTCGATGTTATGTCGTTCGCGTTTAGCTCGGATGACAGCTCCGATCTGTGGTACCGCACGCATAAGCGACGCTTCGTCACTTTCGCGGATTTCGAGACCGCGTTTAAAAACAGGTATATCGGCCCATGCGATGAGACGATATCATGGACGAGCTGCAGCATAGAGTGCAAGGCAAGACGAGCCGATCTCGGAGTACATGACCTTCGTTCGGCACCTTGTGATGCAGCTCGAAGATCGCCGACTGATAAGAAGTTGGCTCGTATGGTGTGGCGAAATTTACGGCGGCGTACCGACTCGTACTCAACGACGAGTGTCCGAACTCGATGACACGATCGAGAACCGCGGATTGAGATACGAACGTGGCAGGGCGCTCGATGCGAAAATCGAGAAGAGTGGCAAAGATCGAGCGCCCACGCGGATACGAAGGAGACAAAGGAGCAAAGGTCGGCGCGTTGGCGGCCGAGTCAAACGCGAGCGCGTCGTCGGGTAACACTTCGAAGCAGCAAAACTCGAAGGGCGGCAGGAAAAACGCGAGCGTAAAGTCAAACGCGAACGCGAACCGAGCGCGAACGCGAATTCGAGCGCGAACAATATTCCAAGCGCGATCGCAGATGCACCGGCGGCACAGCAGACGACATCGTCGCAGCCGCGCGGCGCCGCTGGCGGCTTTATCGGGGCTTGCTACACATGTGGCCAGACGGGACACAGGGCGAGCAGGTGCCCGCGCACGAAATGTTACCGATGCCACGAGTTCGGACATCGAGCACGCGAGTGCTCGATGCCTCCTCCGGCGGCAATCCATCGACAGAAAAATGTCAATTCTGCGGCACGGAAAACGTGACCTTCTTGACATGCCCGAGATGTGCTGCAATTCGACAGCTCGTGGAAACTTGCACGCGGAGGCGCAGCGCAGCCAAGCACCTCCGCAGTCGCAAATTCAACCACACTAGAGGGCGAAGGGCTGCTTGTACACGACGCGAGTGAGGCCGCGCGGCCAACTCCAGTCTGTACGCAAGCACACGAAGGAGGCGAAGCGCGAGCCGGCGACTCGATTAAACTCGACCAGCCGACTCTGGTCGAGGGACGGGCGCGAGCGGACGACGCAAACACAGCTTTGCAAGCGGTCGACTCGCGCGGTGTTGAGATCGCGCGAAGTAAATTCACGTCAAGTTCGATAATAGACGAGGCGTTGAGCTCGGGCTCACCCTCGTACGATTGTGACGCGGACGAAGCTTGCGCGCGCGAGAAGCAACGAAGCGAGAGAGAGGGTAGATGCGTGCGAATGTACGGCGACGTACATAGAGAGGTCGAAGAGAAGTTAGCGGACGAGAGCGTAGAGCGTAGAGATGCTTCGCGAAAGGTTGAGCTTACAGGTCGTGTGAGTGATATGCCTCTCGGCGAGCAGCTGCAATGGCTTGGTCAAGCACTTGACCAAGCATCGGGCGACTGCAGTGAGTCACCGATCAGCCATGCGGCGCGCGAAGAGAATCGGATCGCGGCGATGATGAAGGAAAATAGGGACTTCATCAACGTGCGTGTCAACGGCGAAGATTATCGAGCGATGTATGACACCGGGGCGCAGGTCACGATAGTTGGCCCTCGCGTCGCGGAGAAGTTGAAGGATCGGTTGCACGAGACGTCGACAAATATAAAGATGCCCTTCACGCCAGTGCTGTCACGGACGATTGGCACACTGACGGTGCAGGTAGAGATCGACGGGCGTGTCGAGCCGATGCGTTGGCGAGCGATGTCATACGGGGATGACGATATCATACTTGGCGCAGATTTTAAAAATTTGTGGCAAGTTGACACGTGTACGAGCGAACAACAGTGGCGAGCCGGGGCGGACCGTGGATTTTATGCACTGAACGACGCGGCATTAGATATCTTCGTGGAATGCGCGGGATTATCAGTCGCGAGCGTAAATGAAATTCATGCGATCGGTGAAGTATTTGAGCGTGTGCGGGAAGAGCGAAAACATCGCCTGCTGCGCGGAGCTCGAGCAGAACAACTCGTGCGATGACAGCGACGAATACGGCGATGTATGCGTGAGCGCGGGTCTATGCGAGCTGAGCGATGAACAGAAGGCGTGCGTTAGATGCGACGATCGAGAAGTTGCTCGCGGCGAAGCCGTCAAACTTGGGCTTGACGACGCTCACTGAGCATCATATTGATGTGCAAGGCGCGGCGCCGATCAAGCATCATCCGAGGCGTATGTCGCCAAAGATGCTCGAAGTCGCGCACGCAGAGGTCGATAAAATGCTGGCAGACGGCGTAATCGAGCGCTCGGCTTCTGCTTGGAGCAGTGCGCCGGTGATCGTGAAGAAGGCGGACGGCAGCAATCGTTTCTGCATCGATTATCGCGATCTAAATAAAGTCACGAAAAAAGACGCGTATCCGGTGCCGAACATCGATCATATTTTGGACAAGTTGCGTCGCGCGCGGTACATTACGACGATCGATTTAAAGTCGGCGTATTTTCAAATAAAAATGGAAGAGTCGAGCAAGAAATTCACGGCGTTTGCAATACCTGGGTCCGGACTGTACCAGTTTTCGCGTCTTCCGTATGGCCTATGCAATGCGCCAGCTTCGTTCCAACGGCTGATTGACGCTTTGTTTGGCCCGGAATTCGAGCCTCACGTGTTCGGCTACCTCGACGATATTATTATCGTCACGGAGAGCTTCGACGAGCACATGAAATGGCTGGAGCTCGTACTTACGAAGCTGCGCGACGCGGGACTCACGGTGAATCGAAAGAAATGCGATTTTTGCCGCTCGCGAGTCAAGTACCTCGGGTACGTGCTCGACAGCGACGGCTTGCGCGTTGACTCGGAGAAAATACAGCCGGTCCTACGCTACCCGGCGCCGGCAAACGTGAAGGAATTACGGCGTTTCCTTGGCATGGTAGGCTGGTACGCGCGCTTTATTCCGAACGATTCGGACTTGAAAAAGCCGCTGCTAGAGCTGCTGCATAAAGATGCCGAGTGGCGGTGGGTCGAAAAACATCAGAGCGCGTTCGAGGCCTTAAAGCGAGCGATAACCGAAGCTCCCGTATTGGCGAGGCCGGACTTCTCGAAGCCGTTCGTCGTGCAATGCGACGCGTCGGATGTCGCGATCGGTGGAGTACTGACTCAGGTTCACGAGGACGGCGAACATCCGATCGTGTACGTGAGCCGCGTGTTGACGCCGGCAGAGCGTAATTATAATACGTCCGAGAAGGAGTGTTTGGCGCTCCTATGGGCGATAAAGAAGCTGCGGCCGTATCTCGAAGGGTATCGCTTCGTTGCGATCACAGACCACAGCGCGTTGCAGTACCTGAGAAACTTGAAAGAACCTACAGGTCGACTCGCGCGCTGGGCCCTCGAGATGCAACAGTGGGATTTCGAGGTAGTGCATCGGAAAGGCAAATACAACGAGCTGCCCGATGCTCTATCGCGCGTTTGCGAGATAGAACCGGACGATGACGAAGTCGAGAACGCGAACGTATGTACGATGGATGTGTGTGACATCGATGACGAGGCCTACACGGCCCGCATCGAAGAAGTGTTAGCGTCTCCGGAGCGCTGGAAAAATTGGTGTGTCAGGAATGGTATGTTGTACCACTACAAGTACGACGCCATCCTCGACCCGGTCTCGAACGAATCGGCGGGTTGGAAGCTTGTCGTGCCTGAAAATCATCGCGAGCGCGTGCTTCGCGAAGCACATTGCGACATAAGTTCCGGTCACCTCGGCGTTGAGAAAACTTATGAGCGCGTCGCGCGCGAATATTTTTGGCGAGGCATGTATCACGATGTGCACGAGTTCGTACGCATATGTGATACATGCCAGCGATATAAGCCCGCGCAGACAGGGCCACAAGGGCTCATGGGAAAGCGCGTGTTCGAAGAGCCGTGGACAGTCGTCGCGATGGACTGTATGGAGTTCCCGAAAAGCAAGGCGCAGAACAAGTATCTGATTGTGATAATCGATCTGTTCACGCGTTGGGTGGAAATTCGGCCGGTGCGGAAGGCGACGGCGCAGGCCGTGATAAGCGCCCTTGAAGACCTCGTAGTGTTTCGCTGGGGGACTCCGGAGGTGTTGATCACCGACAACGGTACCGAGTTCATTAATAAGGACGTCGCGAAAACTCTCGAAGAGCTCGGTATTCGTCACACGACGATACCGCCCTACTGCGCCCGGACGAATCCGAGCGAGCGCGCTAATCGTACGATAAAAACCACGATAAAATCTTACGTAGGCGCTGATCATCGTAACTGGGACGTGCACGTGTACGAACTCCGTTACGCGATCAATACGGCGGTGCAGTCATCAACGCGAGTCTCTCCGGCGTTCTTGAATTTCGGCCGACATCCGCGCCGAGCGAATACTTTCCGTAGCGAAGTCGAGCGTAGAAAGATAAACGACTGGCGAATCGACGAGAGCGTGTGGCTTGATCGCGTGAAACGAATCAATGCTATTTACGACATAGTCGCGGACAACGTCGAGAAAGCTCACGTGCGTCAAGCGAAATATTACAATGCAGGCCGTAAAGATGTTCGTTTCGAAGTTGGCGATCTTGTACTCCGTAAAGCGCATTACCTGTCGAGTGGCCCCGCCAACTTCGCGAGAAAGCTCGCGCAGGAGTACGACGGGCCGTTTAAGGTCGCCGAGGTACTCTCGCCGACGGTGTACGTGTTGGAGATGCCGAATAGTCGAAAGAATCCGAAAGTAGACGTAGGCGACTTGAAACCGTACATAACGGGCGAGACGGATACTTCGCGAAACGCGACATTTCTGAACAAATACTAACTGATGTTTCTTCTTCCACAGAAATGGAGAACACTAACCAGGCAGCGTTGCAGTCCGTGGAAGAGGTGATTCGCCTCGAGGAGCAGCAGCAACAAGGCGCGGTTAGCCGCCAGCTGGCTGCAGCAGTCGCGGCGACGCGCGAGCAGCAGCAGCGGGTGATCGCTGAAGCGAGGCAGCAAGCTCCTCCCGACGCTGAACCGTCGGAGCAGAGCGTGGCAGCAGCGGCGAGCGTATCGGTGCAGGAGGCACCCACAGCGTGGTGGGTCGACATGGAGGTCGACAATGAGGTCGAGGTAGCGATGACTAGGCAGCCGGAGACAACGGAGGGTCCGCGACCGCGCGGACCGCCTATGACTCCATCGCCACCGCCTTTGTCGATGAAGCCGTCGGCCGTCAAGTCACGGGCCCGCAGAGCGAGGAGGTATAACCCGAATCGCCAGTGGACCGTCGACGACCTTGAGTCGGCTGTCGGCGACATCTCGTTGCCCGAGGGATGAAGGCGCCGCGCTGAGCATCGGCAGCTACGCGATGCAGTCAACGCCTGCGGACACCGAAGGCCCTGAGCAGAGTTCTGCGGCCCCGTCAAGCTCTGTAGAGCAGAGTTCTGCGGCCCCGTCAAGCTCTGTAGAGCAGAGCAGCGTGCCCGCAAGCTCACCGCAGCCGCCTCCGGCCTTACCAAGCTCCGTAGAGCAGAGCAGCGCGACTGCAGGCCATCGCAGCCGCCCGTGGCCCAACTGTGCTCCGGAGATCAGCACAACGTGCCGGCTATCTCGTGGGACCTGCCCATGGACCAGTCCGGCTCGGAGCAGCAAGGTGGAGCACTTGCGAGCTCGTGGGAGCTGCCGCCGGCCTCAGCAGCCACAGGGCGACGTTTTGCGTCTGCGAGCCCGTTTGGGCGACACAATGGCCAGGCAGCAGACGTGCCATTGGTGCGGCCGCGCACCAACACCAAGGTGTGGCATCGGGACGCGTCACCAAGACGCAAAAGCGCCGCGATCGCCGCCGCCGAGTAGAGGAAACCCTCGCCAACGGAGGGGTGCCTCAAGGCCAAGCACCGAAGAGGAAGGAGAGACGCGAGATCCGTCACGGCTCTTCTTCGGCGAGCTTGCCAGAGTCGCCAGGGACGACAGCATCGACCACCTGATGGCACTTGCTTCAGGTGTTGGCAACCCGGCCATCGATCAGTAGATTGCCTCAGCGGCCTCGACGAGCACTTCTGCGGCAACTGCGGACGCAGGGCGCCACACCGCAGAGTGTGAGCGATGTGGTGCTCGATTGCGGCTGATGCTGGGCCGATTCAACCTGCCTGATGCAGTCACCAGGGGCTTGGGCGACCGGAACAACGAGCGTCAGGACCAACGCGAGGGCGAACCGCAAAGGGCCGCGGGCTATCAGGTGCGAGCTTGGGCCGTGGCCGCGGTCGAGCAGAGAAGGTCGCCACCCGTAGCTGCACAAGGGCTACCTGCCGCGTCTTGGCACCGTGAGCCCCCGCATCAGCAAGCAATCCCCGAGCAATACCGCGCCCGCGGATGTCTGAGCTCGAGATGTACCATCGTGTGATGGCACGTCAGGCTCAGATAGAAGCGGGACGGGCCGAAGTTCAGCGCGCAATGCAGGAGGCTTACGCGATTGAAATGATACAAGCGCGTGCGTTTGGTCGGACGGGCCCGTATCATCAGTGGGAAGGCCCTCCGCATGACCGACGATAAGCAGGCGGAGAAGTACCCGCGCACCGCGAGGCGAGAAGCCTTTTTTGTCCTCGCCAGCGTGTGTCGCGCGGCACAGTATGTTCGCGATCATGAAGCATATGAGGAGATACGTGCGCCGGCGCACCACAGCGGCGAGATGCCTTCTTGTCCTCGCCCTGTGCGGCTCGCGGCACACATCAATTGCGCGTGAGGATGAGAGGTAGGAGAAATGCACCGGCGCACTGCTGCGGCGAGAAGCCTTGTTGTCCTCGCCCAGCACGGATCGCGGTGCATCCCGGAAACAGGAGATTTAGTTCAAGTTTTTGGAGTTGCATTAATCGCTGGGACTGACTCTCGCGAATAAACCGCGAGGGTAGTCTCAGCAAGGGGGAGAGAGTTATGACGTGGTAAGTAATATAGGCCGCCGCGACTCACCGGGGTCAGAGCGGAGCCGAGCTCACAATCGGAGCGGAGCTCTCGTTTGGACCCGGCAGTCAGCGGCAGGCCGAACGGGCGGCCCGCGAGCTGGCCGTAGAGAGGGGGAGCGAGCAGCCTCGCGCGGAGCTGCGAGCCGAGTGATCGGGAGTAGTCGACCGATTGTGCGAACGATCGGACTTCAGCCCATTCGCAGCATAAGCTAAGAATAACCTCGAGAGTTTATCGAAGCGTATCGTGTGCGAGATACAATCCGAGTCTTGGTGAGTGAGTTGTACTTGCTGTGTGATTGCGTGTGCTGAGTGTGGATCCCTGTACCGTTGTGATACGAGTGTGCTTGCGTGGCGCAGAGGTGTGCCAGCAGATAGCCTCGTCGGGTACGCGAGTCTGCGGGAAGTCGCACGAGCAAGTGTGAGAGTGAGTGAGTGTGTGAGCGTAAACGAGGACGTGGTGAATCACCTCGTCACCCGGGTTTGGCGTGGCGCGGCCTCAAGGCCCGCAGGCGACCCGTGCTTCGGCACGACCGGCCTCTTGGCCTCGCGAACGCGGGCAGACGCGGTAGAACTCAGACGCGAGATAGGTAGGAACGCGGAGATAGGCGCGATACATCGACGCGAACGAGTAGGCCTAGCGAGGCATCGAACCAACGTTGCCCTGGTAGAGAATCTCGAGATACTGAGCTAGCCGGCCAGGTTGTCGCGTGAGAGATAGGCGTTTGTGTCGCTCGTCGGCGGCGACCTCGCGGTCGCCTGGCGCTCCGCTTGCGCGGAAAAGTCGACGAGCACACCGGGCAAATAAGAGTGACGCGTGTCCGCGTGTGAGAACGGAGACGGGCGAGGTATACGCGGGCACGCCGTTATACGAGTTACGATAACATTTCAAGTAAATTCAAGGCATTTTATGCGTTCCACCATGCATATGAGCTCGTTTCTGCAGTCATTTTTGCGATTTCAGACTTTTTGAGAAATAACGACTTGAAAAGACTTTGAACGTTGATCTGATGCATTTTATGTGTTTACTATGCATGTGAGCTCGTTTCTGCAGTAATTCACGACATTCCAGACTTTTGCGAACTAACGAGTTACGATGACATTTCACGTAGATTTGATAAATCTTATGTGTTCCACTATGCATACGAGCTCGTTTCTGCAGTCATTTTCGCCATTTCAGACTTTTTGCCAAATAACGAGTTACGATGACATTTCACGTAGATTTGATGCGTTATTGTGTTCCACTATGCATATAAGCTCGTTTCTGCAGTCATTTTCGCGATTCCAGACTTTTTGAGAAATAACGACTTGAAAAGACTTTGATCGTAGATTCAATGCATTTCATATGTTCAACATGCATATGAGCTCGTTTCTGCAGTCATTTTCGCCATTCCAGACTTTTGCTAACTAACGAGTTACGATGACATTTCACGTAGATTTGATGAATTTTATGTGTTCTACCATGCATTTAAACTCGTTTCTACAGTCATTTTCGCGATTCCAAACTTTTTGAGAAATAACGACTTGAAAAGACTTTGAACGTATTGTATGTCCACGATAAAGCGCAAACATTGAAATTTGAAATTAAAATATTCAGCAACAAAATTGACTATATGAAATATATCAAATTAAAGGAAATCGTCTTAGCTTTTCGATGGTCTATTTATAAAAGCGATAAGAGACAACCATTAATAAAAATAGCATGCTGAAATGGCAAATGAAAAAAAAAGTTTAAATATAGGTTAAAAATTAGCTTTATCAGAAAACTAATTTTTTTCGACAGCTTTCCCAGTGAAACGCCAGGGCGAAAACCCTCATGATTTCTTAAAAAAAATTTTTTTCATCGACTTGAAAAAATAAATTTCACCATACAGCGTGCGGCTCTATACGCCCTTAGCAACGACGGCCAACAATGGAAAATTTCCCCTCCATCCTCAGATATTGTTTTTTCGATTATTGCAATGTAAGATTTTGGCTTTCTACACTAATAATAAAAATTGCATTTATCGTCAAACGATGTAAAAACACTAATTCATGTAGCTTTGTGGGTCCTCACTATACTTTGCCCCGCTCGAAAGTCATACTTCGAGACGATCAATAACTGCATTTACGCGAAAACCACAGAGCATTGTAACTTATTATTTGATAATCAAATGCGTAATAAGAGCAATGATTTCCTGTTGAATATGTGAAATAGTCAGCTAAGCGAACTTGCGATCGACAAAAAGGTATTTAGTGTCCCTCGTAAACATATGCAAGACGCAGGTAGAGTTTGAACCGACAACAACACGAGCTTATCCAATTTTTCATATCGACTATGAAAACCGACGTTTACAAATGGTTTCGCTGTCGAATTACTTAATGAGTAAGTTGCTGTAAAATTTAATCTTTCGGTCGTATTCGCTGCAACTCATGGAAAATGTTCGACTTGAATAATGCAAGCGCTTGGCGAAAATTCCAGAAAATCTGAAATTTTCAATTTTGACGGTCCAAATGGCATGAAAAGAGTGATTCAGTTGTCGAATCATTTTGTCAGCAAAATGCTGAAGTTTGGCCGCACTCAATGGTATTTTTTTCAACTTAAAAAAAAAAGGCTAGACACACGTAATGTGAGAGCTTAGCCAACGCACGACGGATCGAAAAATTATTCGTATTTTCTATTCAAAAGACAATCGTCGTGTGGTTTGCTGACGAATAACTTAATGAGTAAGTTGCTGTAAAATTTAATTTCTCGGTCGTATTCGCTAACTCAAGAAAATATGTTCCACTTGAATGATTTAAGCGCCTGTCGAAAACTCCAGAAAATCTGAAATTTTCAATTTTTACGGTCAAAGTGGCATTTAGAGTCTGGTGTAACTGTCGAATCATTCAGTCAGGAAGATGCCGAAGTTTTGCCGCACTAAATGTTATTTTTTTCAACTTAAAAAAAAAGCTAGACACACGTAATGTAAGATCTATGTCAACGCACCACAAGTCAAAACATTAATCGTACTTTCTACTCAGAAGACAATCGTCGTGTGGTTTTGCTGACGAATAACTTAATGAGTAAGTTGCTGTAAAATTTAATTTCTCGGTCGTATTCGCTGCAACTCAAGAAAATATGTTCCACTTGAATGATTTAAGCACCTGTCGAAAACTCCAGAAAATCTGAAATTTTCAATTTTGACGGTCGAAATGGCATTTAGAGTGTGGTTTAACCGTCGAATCACTCAGTCAGGGAGATGCCGAAGTTTGGCCGCACTCAATGTTATTTTTTTCAACTTATGGAAAAAGGCTAGACACATAATGTGAGAGCTTAGCCAACGCACGACGGATCGAAAAATTATTCGTATTTTCTATTCAAAAGACAATCGTCGTGTGGTTTTGCTGTTGAATAACTTAATGAGTAAGTTGCTGTAAAATTCAATTTTTCGGTCGTATTCGCTGCAACTCATGAAAATATGCTGAACTAATGCAAGCGCTTGGCGAAAACTCCAGAAATTTTGAAATTTTTAATTTCGACGGTCCAAATGGAATTCAGAGTGTGGTTTAGCTGTCTAATCATTCAGTCAGCAAGATGCCGAAGTTTGGCCGCACTTAATGTTTTTTTTCAACTTATGGAAAAAGGCTAGACACACGTTACGCGAGAGCTTAGCCAACGAACGAAGGATCGAAAAATTATTCGTATTTTCTACTCAAAAGGCAATCCTCGTGTGGTTTCGCTGTCAAATTACTTAATGAGTAAGTTGCTCTAAAATCTAATCTCTCGGTCGTATTTTCTACCACACATGGAAATATGTTCGTCGTACGTTATATTAGCGCTTCAAAAAATTAGTTCCTGAATGAATTCAAGTACATGAGATCTTAGAATGTCCTATCGTAATAATTTTTACTGAAAAATGTTAGAATCAAATTATCAAAACAGAGTTAATTTTCACTAATGAGAGCACAAACGATTCTTAATCATGTTTACTTAACGTAAAACTTATTATTTATTTGGCTAAAACACAAGAGAAAAATCCTTAATATGAATTTCCATGAAAAAGGTACACATATTGGTTGTTATGTCTCGAAAGCATTAGCTCGGCGTGAAACGCCGTTCTTGAGTGAGTTTTCTCTATTTCTAACTCGCTCCAAAAGTACTACCATGAACTAGGAAAAATAATTAAATAGTGATTTTGATAGGAAATATGCTCAGCTTTCCAACGAATTGGTCTACTTTTCCGGACTTTACCTTGGAAAATTTAAGTAATTTTTTAAACTCAAATATTTGAAATAACGCTAGTTCAAGCCTTGCGCGATTCACTGCACTATGTATCTTGCACGTATGACGTTGTAACTTAATTGAAAAAATAAATGAAAATATTTTTTTTTGGATGAAAACTTTTTCAGTTTTCTTATGGTGTAGTCAATTTTTTCGATAATTTTCATTTTTACACGAAAAAAAACCTTCAAGTCTATTTTGCCATATGAAAATGGTAACTATCGGAAAATCCGACTGCACCATAAGAAAACTTTTCTATTGATAACTTATTTTCATATATTTTTTCAATTGAATTTAAATGTCACAGGTTCGAGTTACAAGTTACAGCGAGTAACGCAAGGTTTGAACTCGTGCGCCGTGCGGCCGAGCGCCGACTTCGTTTGCTTTTATCTCTTGTAGAAATTATAAATTTTTCTTTTTGAATACTAACTTATTTTATGTAAAATTACCTCAGCTTTCCATTGAAACAATAAAAACCGCAAAAAACGTGCGTTTTTCAAGATATTTAAGTTTGAAAGTGTACTTAAATTTTTTAAGGTAAAATTTTTTGGATTTTTGGATCGCTTCATTTGAAAGCTGAGCATATTTCTCATCGGAATCACTGGTTGGTTTTTTCCAGGTTCATTTAGGTATTTTTGGAGCGAGTTAGCAATATCGCTCAAAGACGCCGTTTCACGAGGTGCTAGGAGTTTCGAGAAATTTTTCCCATATATGGTTTTCATATAATTGAAAATTCATGCACAAAATGGCATCATTGCGTATTATTGATTTTAATTTTAACCAAAATCTTAATAACTAAACAATTAATTTTTTTTTTTTATCAACTGCTGAAAGTGTCCTCCATTCATTCTCATACAGAGGGTCATCCGTTTCCTCATTGATGCGGTTGCTTGTTGTATGGAATCACGAGGATACCTCTCGCATTCTTCTTCAATGAATCCTACCATCTCGTCGATATTTTGAGGATTCTGTGTTGATATATTAATTAGTTGAAAACTGACGTGATATTCTATTATCAATAGGCTGTTTTCATTTACCGTCACTAACCGCCTCCAGCGATCAGCTGATTTGCCTGGAGGTAAAACAAACGGGGCCTCCGTATGCTTTACATGTTAAAGTTGGTTGGTAAAAATGCGTATAAATCATTTGCACTAGAGTAAAAAAATAAACTAAAAATATCTCGATAAAGAGGAAATCCTTAGCTTTCGAAATATCGAGACCGTTTTAAGTTATAGTCTTTAGTTTGTGAATGAAAAAAACCGCTGCCAAGTCATTGGCAAAGTGCTTCCTTATTCTTTTTTTTAATTATATTATAATAAATATTGACCTAAAACTTAATACTAATGAATTTAAAAATCTATACAAAACTTTTAAAAAAAAAATGTTTTGTTTTTTAAATCTTTAATTAAATTTCAACTTATGCACATTTATAAGGAACAAGGAAAGTATTTTAAAATTATAAAATGATTGTAACTTTCATGATGATAACAAAAAAACCGCTGCCAATTTATTGTCAAAGAGCTTCCTCATAAAAAATGATATTAATGAAACTGTTTGATTATTGAAGGAAAAATTCGTATTTCATTTTTGCATACTGAACTACAAAAACTTATAGATGTTTAGAAATATGTCTACGTTTTTGGTCTTAAATTAAAGCTTGGCTGCTCCGCTTACATTATACCGAATAAAATACTTCTGCATTTTTTAAAATTTTTTAAAACACTTTCCTTGTTCCTTATAAATGTGCGTAACTTGAACTTTCTAGTATTAAGTTTTAGATTGTTTATTATAATACAATTAAAAAAGAATGAGGAAACACTATGCCAATGATTTAGCAGCGGTTTTCATGATATTCGGTGAATCTTTATCTATTTGGTCTTAAATTAAAACTTGACTGCTCTGCTCTCATGATGACAACAAAAATTGAGATAATTCCGGCAATTATACGTGAAAAAATGAAAAAAATTTTTTTTCAAATTTACAAAAAAATCGAAAAAAATCGAAAAAAAAATTTTTTTTTCCCGTGTATCGCCAAAAACCTTTTTCTGGCCTCATTATTACTACAAACGACAATGAATGCAATTGAAATTTATACAATCAACCATAACATTTTCGAGATTTTGCATCGGACATACGTACATACACACACACACACACACACACACACACACACATACATACATACGGACATTTGTTGAAAATTCAATCTAGTTTACAAATATGTAAACCAAATTGTCCTACGAAGTCTGGTTCAAAATCTCGTTTTCGAGCCTATCACAGAGCTTCCTCTATGAGGAAGCAATATTGAAATTGTTGCTTTTTTGTGTGTGCTACTTTCAATAAACTTTAATATAATGGTTTTATATTTCTTGTTGCATTAGATTTTATCATTGTTTTATACTATAATTATAATGGTTTTACCATGGTACAATCGTAATTTCGAAGAATTGAGAATTATCTTGCAAACGACATAAAGCCCAAGTTTACTGTCGGTAAAATATATATTGCTTCCTCATAGAGGAAGCTCTGTGATAGGCTCGAAAACGAGATTTTGAACCAGACTTCGTAGGACAATTTGTTTACATATTTGTAAACTAGATTGAATTCTCAACAAATGTCCGTATGTATGTATGTGTGTGTGGTGTGTGTGTGTGTGTTGTGGTGTGTGTGTGTGGTGTGTGTGTGTGTGTGTGTGTATGTGTCCGAAGCAAAATCTCGAAAATGTTATGGTGGATTGTATAAGTTTCAATTGCATTCATTGTCGTTTGTAGTAATAATGAGGCCAGAAAAAGGTTTTTGGCTATACACGGAAAAAAAAATTTTTTTTCGATTTTTTCGATTTTTTTTGTAAATTCGAAAAAAATTTTTTTTTTTTCATTTTTTTCGTATAATTGCCGGAATTTTTCAATTGCATTCATTGTCGTTTGTAGTAATAATGAGGCTAGAAAAAGGTTTTTGGCAATACATGGGGAAAAAAATTTTTTTTTCGATTTTTTGAATTTTTTTTTTGTGAATTTGAAAAAAAAATTTTTTTCATTTTTTCACGTATAATTGCCGGAATTATTTCAATTTTTGTTGTCATCATGAGAGCAGAGCAGTCAAGTTTTAATTTAACACCAAATAGATAAAGATTCACCGAATATCATGAAAACCGCTGCTAAATCATTGGCATAGTGCTTCCTCATTCTTTTTTAATTGTATTATAATTAATAATCCAAAACTAAATACTAGAAAGTTCAAGTTACGCATATTTGTAAGGAACAAGGAAAGTATTTTAAAAAATTTTAAAAAATTCAGAAGTAACGAAAAAGATTTTTTTGTTGTATGTAAAATTTTCAGAAAAATAGTTTTTTTTTAACGAAATTTATTATACGGTTGAAGTTTAAGCCTAGACGAAGAAGGCGTAATTCTGTAGTGTGCAATCACGAAAAAAGTAGATTTTTTGAAAGGTTAGAGACCGGATCTGTATGCTGAACATCGTTGTGGTAGTGCTGGAATAATTCGATTTATTGGAAGTATATGAAAATTTTTGAAATTTTAATAATTTGGTTAGTGAAGAAGGTAAGTACCATACTATTTTTTTATTAAAACAATTGGTATCTTTATTAACTTGTTAACAATTCACAATTTTTCAACAATTTATAATAAGATGTAACAATTATAATAAGATATAATAATATAATAAGATTTATAATAAGATGTAACAATGTAAAATTATTAATTTTTTAAGCTAATAAAATAATAAGTATATGTGGCCGATTCTTTTGAAATTGAATTGCCTAAAAAAGTTTTGTTTACAAATATGAAAAACTTGTATTTTGTCAGATTTGTCCTAAAAAATTCAGAAAATTAAGGTTTTCACAAATGTACAATATGTATTGGGAACAATAATACAAATATTTTTACCGTACGATTTCCCCGATAATGAATTAAAGTATTGGGAAAAAATTATCCTAAATATAATTTTTATTTTCTTCAAATGTTAGTAAGTAATATCTTTCGAATTTTCAGGCCATTTTGTAATATATGTTTCGTCATCGCTAATGATGGAGTCTATTATTAATTTTATCGTATACGATAGTTGTGTAATGACCTTCGTCGATTGTGTTTCCGTGATGAAAAATTGCACTTTTGAAAGTAAATTTTCGGTTGTTTATTGTTATTGTATCGTTTGCATTCCAGATAATTTTAATTGTAGTTTTACAATATTAAACTTATTTTTTCTTGTACAATTTTGAAAATTTTCAATTGTAACATTATAGTCTCTACGTTATCAATATTTATTGCACAAGCTTGATGTAGCTGTTGTGTTTTACAACGGGGACAAGATCCTTGTATTTTTATATTGATTAAAATTATTATCTAAAATATTTTGAATGTTAAGAATATTCGATTCCGAATTTGATGGTAAATGTAATGTGATTATTGAGTTTGGTTGTTGATCATTATGTAATTGCAATTGTAACAAATCGTAGTGTATATTAATTTATTGTTAATAATTTTGCGTAGGATTGTGTATTCGTATATCATCGCTTGTAAAAATTCCGGTGCATCTTGTTCTTCTGCGTCATTAATGTATTTTCCTCCAATAGTATGTCGAAATATTGATGTTTCTAAGTTTTGTTCATTAGAATAATAAGATTGATAGAAAACTAGTAACGTATTAGTCTCGTTTGATCGGTTAACATTATCGAATTTTGAAAATTCTTCTTTTAACGCCCGTAAATGGACTAGAACTTGTAAAGCTGTATTAGCGTAACAGCATTTATTTGGGTTCAACAATGTGTTGATTGTTGATAGATTTGGATTTGAATCTGGTTTTAAGTCAATACAAGAAATTTTTCTTTTTTTGCTGGTTGTAATAGCTTGTGCAAATGGTGTATTTTTATTTTTATTTAATTTTGTTTTTTCTAGGTTTTTTTTTTTTCGTAGTACTGGTAATTGTTTTATCAAAATTTGTTAGGTTTTTTTGCTTAGTCCTATGTAAATTGGTTTATGATCCGAGAAAAAAGATTCGTAGGTACCACTTTCAAAATTTGCTATGTCACGCGATATAAATATGGTATCTATTTGGGTGTCAAAGTTCGTTGTTGACAATTGCGAAGGTATTCCTTTTTTAGACTGTATTTCGTTAATATATTTTCCAAAACATTATTTTCATTGAAAGTGTCATAATTAAAGTCGCCAATAAATATAAAATTTTGAGATTCTAAATTGAAAGTTGATATCGCATCTAAAAACGTTTGCTTATAAGTTTGAGGTGATTTGTAGCCTGTTAAGATGTTATATTTATTCAATTTAATCCAAATGAGTTCGATTTGTTGTAGAGTATTATTAACGTATTGGTGATATTTATAAGTTTTATATATTTCAGCATTGATATTAATAGTAATATAACAAGATAAACCTTTAGAATCTTTGTTGTTTATATCCGATTCGTAAAGCAGAGTATAATTTGCTAAAGTGTAAAGGTTTTTCAAGTTGTATAAGTTTCTGATAGTATTAGTATATGAGCTTGTTTGTACCAATTGTCGTTTTGTATGTATGAAAAATTACTTTTTAGCGATCTCACGTTGTGATATATGATTTTTAATTCATTACCGGGGAAATCGTACGGTAGAGATATTTGTAATTGTCTATTTGTGTTCATCTCCTTTATAATTTCTTGGATGTTATTATTTTCTTTTTTGGGAGGAATGAACCTTCCTAACAAGTATATGTCTTCTAATTTTCTTACTCGACTTAGTGCTACATACATCATAGAATGTGTTACATATTTTTTATTTAGTTTTCGCAAATCTAAACAAACTTTGTCATATGTTTCTCCTTGACTTTTGTGTATGTTATTGCTTCTGCTGGTGTTAAAGGAAATTGTGTTCTAGATATTTGTAAACCACTTTTATTTGTAGTGGTGGTGAAATTTTTCCTATTGGAACGTATGATGTTTCATTAGTGTTATTATTTTGTTTGTTGAATTTCAATTTTGTTTTTCTTCCTATTGTCTTGTTTATTCCGAAATCTATCCATGCCGTAATCGGTTCTTGTTTAGTGTTGAAATCAATTTTCTTAGTGTTCCATATGCTCCATTAACTAATCCATCTGACACGTCGATATTTGTAATTATCATGTATCTTATTCCAATTTTGAGTTGAAGCGTATGGTGTAATCCGTTTAATTCTTGTCGTTTTTTATAAATAAGTGATTCTAAAATATTTTTAATTCATTGATATTAATTTATGTAATAAGTTTCAGTATTTGTTAGTATCGTGATATGGTTATTTTATTTACCTAGTAGTTTTTGTTTTTTTTCAGACGATAATTTATCTAGAATTTGATCCTTGCTTATTGATTCGTATGTTATTCCTGGTTCTTGTTGAATTCTGATCATGTTGTATTCGTCTACTAATTTGTTTTCTCCAAATAATCTTATTGCATTATACGGTATGTCTTCTTGTGGGATATTGCTTCGTGTATTTAAAAGGTCACAATGTTTATCTGTTAGTTCACCAATGCTGTATTGTTTAGTACGTTAATAAAGGGAATGTCGTTTTCTTGTCTCATAATTTTTGATAAAGTATATATTTTGAATTCATCCCATAACGTATTAAGGCATAGTTCTGCTAGTATAGAATTTGAAGGATTTTATATATTGGCTTGTCCATAACTGGAGGTAATGGTTTAAATCACCTACAGTTATAACCGAAATTCCACCGAATGGTTTATTGATTCCATATATTTGTCGTAAACGTGTATCTATTCGGTGAAACATGTTACTTCCTACCAGAAATTTCATCAATAATGATCAACTTTATAAATTGGAAATTAAGTCTTATTGTGCTTGCGATATCAGCTGATAAATCTTTCATAGGTTTGCCGCATTGTGTAACTGGTAATGCAAAGGCAGTGTGACAAGTTACCCCACCATTAAATAAGCTGCTTTTCCAGATGGTGCACATAATAATACAGTATCATTATCTGTGTTTTCTCCAAGTTCAGTATTGAAATAGAAAGAGAGTAATTGATAAATACTTCTGATGACTGTACTTTTACCAACTCCTGCTGATCCATTTATAAATATGCGCAATGGTAATTGTTTATTTTGAAGCAATGCAAATATGCATTACTATTTTTTTTTGTTCATCATTTAACGATTTTGTGAAAATATCTGTTTTTAGGTTTTTGGTGGGAAAGATAATTTGTACGATTTTTTGTCTGATTTTTCATTTTCTATTTGGTTTAATATATTGACATTTTCTATGTTGTAATTTTTATTTTCGTCTTCATCTTCGTCTTCTTCCTCGTTTAATTCTGCTAGTTCTAAAGCAGTTTCTATATCTGTTTCATTAATGGCATAATAATTTTTTTTATTTGTTGTAATAGTATGGTAATTTTTAAAAAACATTTCTTTGTAATCTTTATTAATTATTTCTGTATCTTCACAACGAAATGGTAAAAATAGCAATAGTTGTTCTCTGTAATAGTTTACCATATCTGTATCTATGCGATAATTGTGATATCGAAGGATTTTATCTTTTTTTCGTTGTGTTAACGTTGCAGCGTTATCATTGGTTTCATTGTCTTCATTAATGTCGTTGGAGTCGGTAGAATTCGGAAAATGAGTATATTTACACGCGTAATCTGCTAAACAGTAATTGTCAAACTGATTTGGTCTTTTTTCATATTTTTGAAATATATTTGATTTGTAGATATCAACTGAGTTTTTTGGTAGTTTTTCTAATTCTTTTTTAGTTTTTAACATACGACATCTTTCATTTTTTGGTACTGTATTTATGTATACAGATGCTCTACTAGCATAACATAATGGTAAAGATAATATTTGATACGCTGCTTCTTGTGTTGATAGTACGTGTCCATTTATGAATACATTTGCAATTTTAGATAGTTTTTGTTTTAAATCTAAATTTCCATCTTCTGCATCTTCACTAGCTTCTTTTAATTTACTTAAACCTGCTTCTATCTTTGTCACATAATTCACCATATAAAACTGCGGCGTATGCATCAAGTACTCCTTGTAGGTCCATGTTTGATTCTAATAATTTTAAAATCGTTGGATTGTAAGGATTTATAGCCACTTCCAATGAATTTCGTTTGTAAAAAATTTTTTTGGTTTTTAAAGTCGATCTTATGGCATTAATGTATTCTTCTTCAGTTAATTGTAAATCTTGTAACATATCGGAATATGTTGTATTAATGTTTTCGTTAAAAAATTTGATCATTAAGTTTTTTATTTCGTATGTGCGTAATTTCGTTTCCAGTTTGTTCTTCTTCTGTCAAAGGTTTTAAAATACTGGTTTTTTTCATTACATACATTGGATAATGAAATCGACATTGTTTTTTTTTATTTTTTCTACCCTTGTAACACGTTGGTTTGTGTTTATGACGTTGAAACATTATGTATGGATTAGTTGGATCATATTTGCAAGTTATTATTTTATCTAAAAATTCTAGATATTGTAATTCTGATTCTTCTTTATATTCATCATATTTTGGTACATTGTTGCAATATAATACAGCATGTTGATGTACCGAACCTCGTTGTTGAAATTCGCATCTAATGAACATATCGGTAACATAATGATCTCCGAAAATTCCGTTTTTATTCGTTAGTAATTTAAATATATCACTAAACCTTTCATTTAAATACCGAACACATGTTATTGGATCGTCTCTTATTAGCATTGTTTTTTCACTTGGATGTAAATTTATGATTTCTTGTTGACTTATAGTTTTATTGTATTTTAGTTTATACAATATTGATAATAAGTCGATACTTTTTGTTTCTGACGCTGACAATGTTATGAATAACGTTGGAAATCCAATTTGTTTAATCATTGAAAATAAATGTTCCGTTCCTTGTTTTTGTCATTTTCTTTTTTTTGATAATTTTCTTCCAATCTATAATTTTCGTTTCTTTTCTTGTTTTTCTCATTTTCTTCTGTTTTGTAAGCTTCGTCTGTTCTATAAGTTTTGTTTCGTTTTTTGTTTTTGTCAATTTCTTCTTTTTGATAGGCTTTGTCAGATCTATAAATTTTGTTTCGTTTTTTGTTTTTGTCGTTTTCATAATCTCGATTTGCTTTTTGTGATCTTATATTTCGTATTCTTGTAACATTAGCTTGACCTTCTTTTTCTTTGAAAATTTCGATATTTCTCAATTTTCTTATACGATTTGAAACAAGCCTATTTTCAGATTTTTTAATTGTTTGTATTTTTCGTAACTTTTGTATATGTAATCTATTTCTATCTCTTTCGGTTGCAGTATAGTTATTATCTTCTCTTTCTTTTTGTTTTCGTAATCGGTCTTTTTCTTTAAGCAATTTTTTTTTTTTCATAATTCAATCTGATTATTTGATTTTTTTCGTACGTATATTTTAATTCTTTAATCTGCAAAAAATAATTAGAAATTGGATTAATTTAAAGTTATTTTGTACATTTCAATGATAAATAAAAATTGATTGATTTGGTAAAGCACTTTCAGCGTCAGAGCGTAATATTGTCATTCGAAACAAAATTGAAAAAAATATTTCGCATATCGTTATTAGATAAATATAACACAATCATAGTACAACCCTCAAAAGATAAACGTGAGTAGAAAAGTGTAAAAACTGGATATATTATCCAATATTGAAAAAGTTCATTTGGTAAAAATTCACATAAATATGTAAAATATGATTGTCCAAAAAAAATAATCAGTTAGGTCTTTAAATTTATGTGATTTTGCAAGTTTATTTAACTCTAATAAAGAAATTTTTTCAATATTTTTTTCGGACTTACTAATGATAGATCGTATAATGACATGTGTGGTTTTTTATCTCAATTTCTTCCGTTTCAGATCTAAAAGGTTTTTTACAATAAAAAAATATTTTCGATATTTACTATAATTAAATCTGCCTAATCCAGTTTTTATTAAAATTGTCATGATAGTTAATATGTTCGATTCGTCAAATTCATAACAAGTAAAGTAAAGTAGTAACAAATAAATAAAAAAGATTATTATGTTAATAAATATTCAAAGTTTAATTTATTGTAAATATCAAATTATTAGTATGTTTTATAAATTTAATATAACAAATGTAATAAAGTTAATATATTTAGTATATATAAAATTATTAGTATGTTCAGAGAGTAATACTATCATTCGAAACATAAATTGAATAGATATTTCGCAAATCGTTATTAGATAAATATAACATAATCATAGTGCAACACTCAAATGGTAAACATGAGTAGAAAAGTTTAAAAATTGGATATATTGTCCAATATTGGAAAAATTCATTTGGTAAAAATTCACATAAATAAGTAAAATATATTTGTCCGAAATAATCCGTTAAGTTTTTAAATTTACGTGATTTTGATAGTTTATTTAATTCTAATAAAGAAATTTTTTCCAATATATTTTTTGGACTTAGTAACGAGAGATCGTATAATGACATATATGGTTTTTGTATTATCTCAATATGTTCCGTTTCATTTTTAAAAGGTTTATTACAATAAAAGTATTTTCGATATTTACTATAATTAAATATTCCTAATCTATTCTTTACTAAAATTTTCATAATGGTTAATATGTTGGATTCGTTAAATTCATAATTATATTTTGCGAAATTTTCAAGAATAATTAAAATACCGGTTATCTTTCTTAATTTAGCACAGCCTAAATTAGATTCTCCGATCAATTGTATTTCAATTTCAAAATTGTTTTCTCGCGGAAAAACGAAATTTGATAAATCGGCACCATAATGAACGAGTGTAATAAAAATATTCGGTAATACTCTTGTTACAGCGTAGAAAAGCGGCGTATGACCAAATTCATCTATGGCATTAATTTGTAGTTCTGAACGTGTTTTCCATAATTTGGAAAATCAATTTCAGTATTTCATCATCATCTATTGTTAGTGTACGGCTGCAACAAATTATATGCAATGCTGTTTGTCCTTTTATATCTGCTATATTGGGATCAGCGCCTCTTTTTAATTAAAGTTCGACATCTCTTTTGGCATTTTCTACAAATTCTAGACAATAATGTAGAGGAGTTTTGCCTTGGTTATCTTGAGTATTAATTAGTAATTCTGTAGTATAACTATCCGCAATGTCGAAAATCAATTCTAATGATATGTAGCTAAATGATCCTGTGCAAATAATATGTAGCGAAGTCATTCCGCAGTCGTTTGCTAAATTTATATCAGCACCATTTCGTATGAGGTAATGAAATATGGCGACATTTCCACCGGTGCAGTTCATCAAAGCGTAATGAAGCGGAGTATCACCCGTTTTGTTTACTTTTAAATTAGGATCATGACCAAATTCTATAATTTATAACTGCATCAATGAAACCGTATTGGCAAGCTAAATGCAAATGGGATTCGCCATCTTCATCAGTGTAATTTATATCAAATTTATGATATATTTCGAATAGGAGTGATACCAAATGATGATCATAGTGGCTATTTAGGTCAGAGCCATTATGAATCATATGAATTGCTGATACGTGAATCACGATTCTATCATTACGTACTTCATCATTGTTTCATATTTGTAACTTATTCTGAGTAAAAAATCTATAAATAATTATAATTTGGAAATGCATTAGGATCACTTAAAAGATTTTCTATGTCTTCATTATTTAAAATATTTTTTATGTTTGGTAGTGGACCGATCCAATTTTTAAATAACGTTATTGACATTTCACCGAACTTGTGTCGGTCTTCTGCGAGTTTAAAATCAATATTTTCACAAATCTTATTTAATTTTGTTACGTAATCGATTGATTCGTCATATTCTTTTAGTTCATCTTTTAAACAATCCATGATAAACGTAGAATTATCAAATCGAATAAACTTGGAAAAAAGAAACTGATGAAATTATTTTCAAAAAGTTGCTTCTCGTGAGATATTGCTGTTTTGTTTAATTGTTACGTGTTAATTTAATAGTACCAAACAATATTATTTTTGTGTAATTTCGGTAAGTAGAATAACTGATAACAAAAAATGGATGTAACCAAATAAACTTCTGAAAAAACAAATGTATTTATTATTAACTAATGATTAATAAAAATTAAATTTTGTGAGTAAATTCCAAGAACGTTACTTGTTATCATCCGATTAGAGTTGATTTTTCCAACAATGATGGCAAGATCCTATTGTGTGCACTCACAACATTAGTTGAATTATTGTATAATTTCTGAAGGTTTTAATGATGACAACGTGACCGTGTTCTTGAACAATTTCTACGAGTTCAATGACGATAAGAAAAGGAATTTTCTATGATTTATGTTAAAAAAATTGTAAATTAATTATATGATTGATTATCTCGATTCATCCATATTTCGAATTGACAAGTGTTAAAAAGCTAGTGTATACAACTAGAACTTAAAATTCATTTTTAAGATGTAATTTGCCTATGATGAAACCGAGTACTG
This sequence comes from Trichogramma dendrolimi, assembly GCA_034770305.1. Classification (NCBI taxonomy): domain Eukaryota; kingdom Metazoa; phylum Arthropoda; class Insecta; order Hymenoptera; family Trichogrammatidae; genus Trichogramma; species Trichogramma dendrolimi. The sequence continues at coordinate 308,995 of JAPMIB010000119.1, read as the reverse complement.
CTAACGGAGGGGACAACAATGGAACGGACAAATCGTAGTTTTGTGTGCCGTTTATACAAAGTTAAAATTTGTGAAATTTCGCCAATAATTAGGACTTGAACTTTTTAAGAACGAACTTATCTAGGTATTTGACGTTAAAGAAGGATTTTTTTTACTGACGCATTCTTTGCTAACGAAGTAAACTAATTTTTTTATCGCTTGATTTTGCCGATACATCTGTGGTTTTTCAAAACCATCGTCCAATGTTTGAAGTTTTAACCGCCGAAAATCCAACAAATAAAATTATTTAACAAAGTTAGTACGACTTAGGGGCTTATAAGTGATAATGATACCATTCTAAAATCAAACGTTTAATGTAGAAATAGTAGTTTTCGGGCCCGAGCGCAGCGATGATCCTAAACACTGAGCCGAAAAGTGTCCTCTATGGGTTCGAGTATCGAATAATATTTTATAGTCTTGTGCAATCCTAAACAGGTGCAGTCCTAAACAATGAAACATAAAACGAGTTTTCGACGCTTCTTACGAAACACATATCATTCGAAATAAGCCGAACAATCTTAGGCTACGTGTCTCCGTTCAAAAATTACACTGATTCATAATGGCCATTTTTGGTCTATAACGTACCAAAAAATAACTTTTCGTTTTAAGATCTATTCTGTTAATATTCAGTGAATCTTAACGTTTTGGGTCTTAAATTAAAGCTTGGCTGCTCCGCTAACATTATACCGCTAAAAAATACCTGTGATGTGATCTTAAAATAAGTTTTTGACGCTTATTACGACAGAGAAATACTTCAAAAAGAGTTGTACAAGTTTTTGCTACGTGTTTCCGTTCAAAAGTTACATTGGTTCCGAACCACCAGACGTACATACACACACACACACACACGATGACGATGGTAAACTAGCACCCGTACTAAAACGAGGGCCTGACACTTCGTGCATTTAACTACCTATCTGACGCTTTCGAACACGAAAATTGATAATTTTAAATTAAATAAAAAAATACTCACGATAAACGAAAAACCGACCAGGCAATATATATATATAATGACAGGATAAAGAAAAACTGGCAAGCTGAAATTCGCGGATCGGTTCAAGTATCAAAACTGCACGCGTAATGCGAACTGCACACACACACATACTAATTCAATGATTCATTTTAAATTAATTAAATATTGGAGTTCAATTACGCCTTTAAACTATCAATTTTTTCGATATTTACTTTTACTAACAATATAACTGATAATAAATTACTTAATCAAAATATGTATATATTTCAATTTAAACAAATAAATATAGAGTCTATCTATTCAGCGTCGGTCGCGTACGCGAAAATACTTTCGCGTACGCGACATGGGCATTGTTATGGACGTCGCTTAACCATCGCGTACGCGAGAGTACTTTCGCGTACGCGACCATAACTTTTCGACCCACGGAACATTCAGCTCTCGCGTACGCGAAATCCTTTGCGTACGCGGTGGTGTATCATCGCGTACGCGACAATAATTCTTCGACACGTGAAACGTTCAGATCTCGCGTACGCGAAATCCTTCGCGTACGCGACCATAACTTTTAGACCCACGGAACATTCAGCTCTCGCGTACGCGGTGGTGTATCATCGCGTACGCGACAATAATTCGACCTTTCGAGACATTTTTATAATACATACACGTTTGCTTTTCTTCCCGCGTGTAATAATGCGATATGGAGCAGCTGATTCCGATAAAATATAAACGCATATTTTGCGTGCCATTGACGAACGTACTATAGAAAAATAATGTCGAATTTGCATGCGTATACAATTTACAAACTGCATTGCCGCCGCTGCTGTGTTGCTCTGCTGCTTTAGGCTCTAGTTTGCAAACGAAAATAACTGTATATACACACAACGTGGAGCTATTTACACGACAACGAATACTACTGTTTAAAAAGCTTCGGGCTCGCATCGCGTTCTTACAAAAGAATTATGTATATGTACTTATGAGAAAGAAATGCTATTAAAGAACATGAATTCAGAAAAGTAGCTGTGACAGATTTTTATTTATAATTAGAAAAATTTGACCGAAATAACTTTCCAATACAATGTTTATTATTATTATATTTATTTTTTACTGTTGTTATGACTCTTAGGCTTGCATAAACTTTTTGATCTACCACGAAGTTTTAGCGGAGTCGGCATTTGAATGCAGTCCGTACTTCTTGTACTCAAGGACAGAGCGCTAATTTCGGGTAAATTATCACTGATTGGGGCGATGTCGACTTCTACACCTTGCCGCCACATCTCTTCCAAATTTTTTAAAATTTTCAATCTTCTTTTAAATATTTCGTCCTTTACCAGAATGCCTGTTTCTAGCAGTTTTCCCATTTCTTCTCTCATAACTTTTCGTCTCGATGTTACACATTTAGCCTTTTGAGCATTTGGCACGCCAACAAAAACGGGGTCATTAACTGGAATAGGTATGCTGTGAGTTTCTTCTAAATTATTATAATAATTTTTTTCTCTTGTCCATCTCTGGTCACACAAATTGGGATCGAACAATGGCAATCGAAAATGTTTTCTTGTGTAAAAAATATGACGACAAGGCAGTCTGTTGGAGCTGTAGATACCACATTCGCAGTCATGGACACTTGCCTTCACTACAGCATATCCACATCTTATAAAACAATTTTGTTCTTCGGTATTTATGGTTACTGCTTGTAGGTTTTTGTGTCGAGCCAACTGAGAAATGACAATTTCAAACCCTTTCTGCGTCAAATGCTGCTGATACTTTATTTCAATGCTATTCGGTGGGTATCCATGCACTGGTTTTTTAAAAATTTGCTCATGCATATTGTAGCTTAGTGTGTCGTTGCGTCTCTTGTAGTATGCGAAAAATTGTTTTCCAAATTCCATAAGACTGCTGCGAGGTTTGATTTCGTCTTTTAATCTTGCATTAGTCGTTTCAAACAGGATTATTAGTATAATTCCCGTAGTTGAAATTGCTCAATGCGTACCTTGTCCACTGTGATCTGCAATTATGCCAATTCTCATTGAAATAGTCCATGATTTTGGAATTGGCAGAATTGCACAATTTTTTATAGTAAATATCGTAACATTCTGGTGAAGCCGACTTCACCAAGCGGTCAATGATATTCAAAATTGCATTTTTTTCCGCTCCAGACACATCCATTGTTGATTTTGTAATTGTTCTCGCAAAAATCTTCAGCACATGAAATTCACATATGTATAAATTTACATGGGGAAAGATTTGTTTCAGGACAGTTCTCTCGGTTAAATCTTTGTCGGTCATTATACACTTCATTTTTTTGCAAGCATCGCCATACAACATTGAGAATTGGCGAAAAACAGCTCCAACGTGACAGCTTGCTCATTTGCGAGGAGGCAAATGCCACAAATGTGTGTGTAACCATTTCCATCCTGAACGCATATTACAAGCACAATCAAACCAAGTGACAGCAAAGTGTATGTGGTGTCAATGAATAAAATTTCCGGCCAAGACGCGAAATCTTTTTTCATTCTTTCAGTGCATATCAGCCCTTGAAAATATCTTTGCTTTTCATCACTTTTAAATACCACTATGACTTCAGCACTCAGCACCTTCGAATAGAAAAAATGAATTTAAAATTTTACACAAATAAATTCATAAATTATACTTTGAAAAGAAAACACTGTAGATACTTACAATATTTTTTTTGTAATAGGTCAACCACTGTAGTTAAATCGTTCTCCATCGGATCTCGTATCTTTTGCGCAACATTTTGAATATCTTTCGGTTGAACATGCTTCCCAGTCATTTCTCTAATCAAGTGACGTATTTGGTTTTTGGCACAATTAAGACTCAACTTTTTTAACTTCTTTTTCTTCGTCCTCATTGAGCGCCCGATTTTCAGGAAGAAATTCAAAATAATTCTGTAAAAAACTTGTTAAAAAATAGAAATATAATTGCTAAGAGCAGTTTTGATAACAGTCTCGCATAAATACTTAATTGCGCGATCATCAGCTATCACACAATTTAATATTTGCGATCGTCAATAAATAATTTTACATGCGGGTAGATAGAGCAATTCAACAGTATTTAGCGTGGTTAAATTATAATCGCAAACTCGAAAGACTCGATAATAAGAATATCCGTACGTATACGATTATAAGCTTGATAGATATGCACAAAGACTCGCTTCGAAACTTTATGAAGAAGGGCCAATTTACAGTTAGTGGAACAACGCTGAGTTTACACGCATACACGTACGTGCACGGCTATGTCATAGTTCTCGCGCAAATTTAATTGTAACAATCCAACTTAAAAACTGTTCTGTAAAAAATCAAAAAGAGAAAGAGAGGGAGAAAGGAGATAGGAGGGGAGAGGGGAGGGAGAGAGGGGGAAGGGGGCTAGAGAAAATCTAGTCGGAAAATTTAACTCGTAAAAATAGTAACTGCACAGTTACATAAGAATCGTCGCAGTATTGCTGGAGGACGTGGATTCACGTAAAAATATATCCTTTTTTGCCATTTCGCACGCGGGGTACGTCTTATCACTGTCTCGAGTTGCAGCTGTGGTAGGCGTTGACAAGGAAGCCTTTATTGCTCTTACAAGAGCATTACTACGTGAGCGAGAAGTGAGGAGTTTCTGCCGAAGGAACCTTTGCCCATTTTCTTTTTTTATATTTCGCGTAACACCAATACTTGACGTGAAATAATTACAAAACCAATCCATTAATTAGAATAATATAATCAGATAATCATTCGCGATTGAGCATCCGCATGTATCTGCTCGAGATGAAAAAATTAACGTTGCATGCGGGACCGGCGCTTAATAATTGTTGCGCGGTTACGACAATGCATCGTATACTCAAATCGCTAAACAAATCGCTTTTTCATTTATCTCATAAACTTTATTAAATAATTTTACCTCAGATCCTTCATGTTTTGTATGATCTAATTTTAATTCATGAATGATCAATCGTGTCCGTTCTGCAGTCAATTTGACGTATATGAATGCTTCACATCCCAGTTTCAGTGTTCTGGAAAGTATTTCGATTTTGTTACAAGGAAACTTGCATGTTCAATAAATGATACTTCACAAATTACTTTTTTTTGTATTAATTTGTGAAAATTTATAAAACTATTACTCACTTAACGTTTCGAATTTCTTTCGATTGAGATTTCTGCCTTTGAACACCATATTTGCAGACAAATTTCACTCGTTCATATTTGCACGATCTATTTCCACTATTTTGTTCTTTTATTTTTTCCGAACCGCAAATGACAAATATGTGTCTAACTGCGCACTGGTAATTAAAAAAAACCTGTTGAAACTCGCTAAAAGACGAAAATGTCTCGTCTTTGACAATATGTTTAGATTGAGCCATTTAAAAAGGAGAACGTTTACTTCTTGACAGCTGAACAACGTATGCCGATAGTTCATGGCGTGAAAGGGGTTATGCAAGCGACGATTCGATTGGCGAAAAGAGGGGTGGTCGGCGTCGGCGGCAGCGACGACGACGGCGACGACCACTCCGAATTATAAGGAATTACAGAGTCGAGTCAATTTTTAGGAAACGATACATCTTGTCGTCGTTTCAAAATTCGACTGAAAAAAGAGGGGCGATGTGCAACGGCTGCAGAGGCGTCGACGACGACGACGACGCTGACGACGACTCCGAATTATAAGGAACCTGCATATATGCGTGCCATAAAAAATAGGTGTTGCTAGTCATTAATTCATGCGTCTAATAATTCAGGCACGCGAAAGTGAACTAGAATTAATTTTCCAAAATTATATTACCCGAAGCACATACTGCTTTTTACATATCTTAATGAAATCATGGAGATCGATAAGGGAACTTTGCATTTCATTAGGTACGAGATGAATGCACTTCATAAAGAATGTATGTTTTTATGGTCAAATAAAGCGGAGAATTGTTAATTTTTGTCTCCCGTGGAAAATGTTTTGATAAACTAACTTAAAAATAATAACCCATTTTCATTTATTAAATTTAAAAGATTTTGTTATAAATTTTTTTTCTGATCTACATTAGTATTACACATATGAATACATCTTTTTAAATAAATTAAATTTAAAAGGTTTTTGTTATAAATTTTTTTTCTGATCTACATTGTGTGTATTGTGTGTTAATTCACACATTGTGTGTAATGGATAATCGCAACTCGCTAATTTTGTTTTACAAAAGAAATTAAAACACTTGAAAAAAGTTGGACTTTTTAAAGTCAAGAAAATATAACTAAATATCAAAACTTTTTAACTTTTAAAAATTATTAGAATTATAAAAGAGAGATAAAAATTTTATGTGCACTTTGAACAGTACCAATTCTTTTTTTTTGCCTCATTCTTATCAGCTTCAAATGATACACATGAAAAATGGTACTTCAAGCAACAGGTTGCACACATGACACTAGGACCGTCTGCTATAATGTTAAAGCACTTGTAGCATTTGTAAATTTTTTCTTTTTTCTTTTTTTCAACACAAGTTTCTACGTGATTAAAAGCCTCTGTACTGAAGAAGGAGTTAATTTTTTATATCAACATCCCTATTCATAAATGCGTCACTCAAACTGTTATGGTTTAAATTTTGTACGTCAGACAATTCAATGATGCAAGCCTTTTCAAAGAGATCTTCAATTTTTTGATTCATTCCTAAAGCTTCAAGCAACATTTTCTTCTTGTCACCAACGCGTAATCTCTTATATGGAACCAGATTCTTCTTTGTTTCTTTTGGTCTACCTTTAGGCTTAACTTCCTGGAACTTGATGCCACTCATCTTCTCTACTGTCTTCGCTACATGCATATCATCTGAAATTTTTTTTTTTTTAAATCTGAAAGCTTTACATAATATATATTTTATAATTGTTTACCTTTTAGTCCAATTCCTTCCATAGATTTCCTTATTTCTTCAGTTTTTTCTTCCTCATTTTCGAAAAACCAAGAAACAATTTCAAGAGGCACCTGAGACTCATTTGAATTTGTTGCTGACGCTGTTGATGTAGAATGTCCTGGCCAAGAAGTACTGATGGTTCCAAATTCTTTCACTTTCAAGGGTTGGCTCCTGAGATTCATTTGAATTTGTTGCTGACGCTGTTGAGTAGAAACTGTCTGGCCAAGAAGTACTGGTGGTTCCAATTCTTGTCACTTTCAAGGGTTGGCTCCTGAGATTCATTTGAATTTGTTGCTGACGTGCTGATGTAGAAACTGTCTGGTCAAGAAGTACTAGTGGTACCAAATTCTCCTCACTTTCAAGGGATGCCTGGAATTCACTAGCAGTTGTTACCGTTGCTGTTGCTATTTTTAATCCTGGCAAATCCAAGGTAAAATCCTCGTCGTTGGAAGTCCTAAATCAAATAACATAAGTTCGCGTCAGTATGATCATTTAATACCAATAAAATGTAATTGTTATTGCGCGACGCGAAAAACAAGAAAGTGAGAGAAAGTACGGGATTGTGCATAAAATTGATATTATTCGACGGTAAAAACAGGAAGAAAAAAATGTGGTTAAGCTGCTCACACTCGGCTGCTGTTGCTGTTTGATTCGCTAAACTAAAACCTATTCAATATGTGTGTTAATGTGTGTGTGTCTGTAATTGCGTGGAAGCGAGACGCGAGCATGTCGAATGAAGCGCGTTGACCATCGGCCTCGTGTAAATATACATGTACGATACGGTTTTTCGTGTAGGTCGTCGACGAACAACGCAAAAATATGTGCACGGGTATGTATGCATAGAAGTGCAAGACGGCAGAAAATTGAAAAAGCTACCTTCTTGAAAAACCTACCTTCTTGCGATAAAAATTTTTTTTGTTGCACTCCTCATTGTGTACGCTGTCCATTTGTACGACCTGGAGAAAAGCGTGATTTCCTTCCTTTTTATGAATCACTTTATAACAGCTGGGCAACTACACTGGCACTTTTTTTGGGGTTAACCATTCCAGTACCCCGTGGCTTGTACACTCCATGTCCTACGCACCTGTAGTACAACGGAATGATATTTCAGGCGATCGTGATCTTTGTGACCATCAGGTAACAAACTGTATTGGATGTCGAAAATTTTTTATTTGTTTCAAGTTGAAACCTTTGAATGGCCGAAGTAAGTTCTTCGACCGAATTGTACGTCGCTTTTCAGGCCAACGTCCATGTTGTTTTTTCGCTGCAGCGACACGCGTACATGTGTACTTCTCGAATGCTGAGCAACGACTGACGCTCGTAGAGTCCGTGCCGACGTGGAAGGGGAATCGCCCTACTACGGCTACTACGACGCAACGACTTCTGTGAGACTACACAACAGTGCTGCCACAGAGTCAATAGACGATTCGCCAAAATATAGACGCAGCGCGCAGCAGCAACGACGGTCACGACGACGAAGACGTTGAACGATCACTTTCGATTCCCGGAATTGACTCGACTCTACAATTTCGGAGGAATCGGAGTCGCCGTTGCGTGTTATGACATGTCGATGGAACATTTAGGTCTCACGTACGCGAGATCTGAACGTTTCACGTGTCGAAGAATTATTGTCGCGTACGCGATGATACACCACCGCGTACGCGAGAGCTGAATGTTCCGTGGGTCGAAAAGTTATGGTCGCGTACGCGATGATACACCACCGCGTACGCGAGAGCTGAATGTTCCGTGGGTCGAAAAGTTATGGTCGCGTACGCGAAGGATTTCGCGTACGCGAGATCTGAACGTTTCACGTGTCGAAGAATTATTGTCGCGTACGCGATGATACACCACCGCGTACGCGAGAACTGAATGTTCCGTGGGTCAAAAAAAGTACCGTCGCGTACGCGAAAGTACTCTCGCGTACGCGATGGTTAAGCGACGTCCATAACAATGCCCATGTCGCGTACGCGAAAGTATTTTCGCGTACGCGACCGACGCTGAATAGACAGACTCATAAATATACTATGATTTTTAATAAAATTTCAATGAAAAGTGTATATTAAGATTAAAAATTACAATTAATCATAGTTTTCATTAAAAAAAAAAAATAATAAACATTATAACTGACGTGGATCGATAAAAAAATTAGATTCTTCAATCAACAGTCCCCCGCAGAATCCACATCGAGCACCTTCAACAACATAATTTTGCGCATAATGGCACGGAACTACGTCTCCGATAACCCCATCAACCATAATTAGTAATTCACCGTCCCTTTTATATTGTTCATCCTAATAATAGAGATAAATGGTAAAACTTTAAAAAAAACAGGCAATAATTTCTCAATTAAAAAAAAACCAAAACGAACTTGCTGTTTACATTCCACATTCTCTTCAGGTTCAATAATATTTCTTTCCATTTTTAATTCTAAAAAATTAAAGCAAATATTTAACCAGACTAAATAAAATTCAAATTACGTAGATCAATAAATCATAATTAAACAAAAAAATTTTGAAAAAATAAAAAACTAAATATAAGTAGATATAACTAAAAATTATTTAGGGTAAGCGAGAGTATTACTGCGAAGCACCTATTATTGCGCATTGCAGAAAACAATTGTTTATACAAACGTCATTGCAAATAAATGAATAATAATGATTTTAATAATATATATTGTCCTCCCATAATCATACTGATTATTGGAATATATTTATAATATGCTTTAGCGCACTCGACTCACTAGGTGCAATAACTTTCAACGTCGAAATAAGTAAATAGTCAAGCGTAAGCGCAAATATACATATTACAAAGCTTCATTTGTAGTCTATACGTATACAGAAATATAAATTTGGTCAGGTTGATCAAGTTTACACGATTAGCACCGCACTAAATAGTATGTATTAGTATAATTAAGTTAAAATTCGATTTAATTTACTAAGTTTGTAAAAAAAACCAAATTCCAATTGATTCGCTTTATATATAAAAAAAAACTGTCAAAGGTGTTGTTGCGTTCTCGATATACCTTTCAACTAAGCATTAACAATCGTGCTATTGAATTCACAGGAGTTTTATAACAAACATCTCGAGCCACGAAAGACTGCAATTCAACCCGAAATTTTTTGCTCGATTTGGAATCCCACGCGAATACATAACGATCTTTATTTATCGTACATTAAATACTCGCCCAGCAATTCCACGGCGCTGTTACACATACGTGTATCGTATGTTTTCATGCTTATAACCTGCGCTCATACCTGCAGGCTGCCTGTCTCTTCCCCGAAAACTGTAATTTATATATATACGAATATAGATATTTTGCATACAAAAATAACCTCTTAAACATACACACGGACCGACACTCGTATACAGGCAAACGATATATACACTCACACCTACGATGAAAGGCATGTACAATCGATTTACTACAACAAACCTTTGTAAATCACTACTAAATCAAGCGTCTACTTTGGTAGTACGGTTGCGTGTACGCGTACGCGCACGCGCGCAATTAGAATAGATCAGCTGGCGATGTATAGTACATAAAAGGCACGCAAAAGATAAAAAAAAATAATAATAAGGAGAAAGTTTAAAGTTCGAAAAAAAGGAGGTGACTTGAGAAGGTAAGCTAGCACGGGTTCAAAAGGTAAAAAAAATGTTTTCGAGTACGTATAGAGGTATATTGCTTCCAACATCATGTGTGCGAATGTAAAAACATCAACGACATGAAACAAAAATTGAATATTTACTTCGGCGGAAAAAGTCTCGCCTGCATAAACGGCTGTATGAAATATGTAGTAGATAGAGATGCATTTTTACTCGCGTGAATAGTCTAGAAAATGTCCAGATAAAAAAATATCGATCATAATAAAAATCCTTGCCTCGCCTAGGATACACATAAAACCTCTGCATCGACTAAATTTTATCGAAGCTCGCCAGTTCACCAGAAAACGAATATTCGCGCGCCGGGCATTGACGTTTTAATTCCGGGTTCTGAAGAATAATTCGAATAATGAATTATTACCTTTCATTCGTGCGAGAAATCGTTTTTCGGAATTCGTTCAAGCGTGACTCTCCATACCATCTCTATTATATATATAGATATCGACTAAAAGTCGTCACCGTAACCACCTCCACTCAAAAAGTGAAATCAAATTAGCTCGATCTTTAATACGCAACGTTTCACCGCTCTACGACTTTTCAGCTCGCAATCACGATCTTTCAGCAATTCAGTACGTACTACATATACATATGACTGATAATAATGGTATTTTATCAAGTCTACGTAGTAGCTAATTTTGGAAATTGATCAATTAAAAACCAGAAAGTAAAGTAAAGAAAAACATACAAAAAGGATCAAACGACCAGAAAGTGTATGTCTGTGCAGACGTAAATTTACATTATTTATCTAAATCGAGTTATGCGATATTGTTTAATTCTTTCGTCCAAATTATCACTATTCGTGCCGAACGAAATACACAACGACGCCGACGTCAACAATGACGATGGTAAACTAGCACCCGTACTAAATCGAGGGCCTGACACTTCGTACATTTAACTACCTATCTGACGCTTTCGAACACGAAAATTGATAATTGTACATTAAATAAAAAAATACTCACGATAAACGAAAAACCGACCAGGCAAAATATATATAAGAACAGGATAAAGAGAGAACTGGCAAACGGTAGCTCGCGGATCGGTTCAAATATCAAAACTGCACGCGTGATGCGAATCTGCAAAAGCACGCACACAGCTACGGCCACGTGATTCACCACTGTGTACAAAGTATCCAAGTAACGACTAATTACTGCTGTTCAGGATTATTACCGTCCGACTCAGCTACGATCAGATGTAATCTGCGATAATAATCAAAAAACACATTAATTATGTATTTTATCGAGTCTACGTAGTAGGTAGTTTTGGGCATTGATCAATTAAAAAAATAATTTAAAGAAAAGCGTACAATAATGATCAAACGACCAGAAAGTGTATGTCTGTGCAGTCAAAAATTTCCATTATTGATTTGAATCGGGTTTTGCGATATTTTTTAATTCGCTCGGCAAAATGATCACCATTCGTGCCGAGCGAGATACACGACGACGCCGACGTCAACGATGACGATGATAAACTAGCACCCGTACTAGAACGAGGGCCTGACACGTCATGCATTTAACTACCTATCTGACGCTTTCGAACTAGAAAATTGATAATTTAACATTAAATAAAAAAATACTCACAATAAACGAAAAACCGACCAGGCAAAATAAATATAAGGACAGGATAAAGTGAGAACTTGTTAGAGGGCCTTTCTCCACAGGCGCAATCAGCGCGAGGTCCTCGACACCCCTGAGCTTCCCCCAGACACCGCATGTGTGTGTACGAGATTGACGAGCGCTCTGATCGCTCGCTACACACGCATGACGAGGCCTGACCGGCTGCGACTCACCACTGTTTGTATAGCCATAGCTGCGTACACATTGAGTTTCGCTAGCCGAACACAAAGTTCCTTAATTTCATACTTCGAGTATTTATATATAATTATTTTCTTTTCATCGAGTACTTCGAGCGTCGAGTGAAAAACAATAAACTATTACTGTGTTAATAATTGAACTATTAGTGTAATTCATTTGTGTGATCCTGCTCCTAATTTTCTCCACGAATATAGCTTCATCCAACAGGTTGTGGACCCAGCATCGCGTGTTTATTAGTGAGCAGTGAATCCTCAGTGTAATTAAATCGAGCGTTATTCAAATAAAAACAATTTTTTCGAGTGTTATCGACGTCCTTATTTCGAAGTGCTATACATAATGTCGCAAGAAAACATCAACGAGTAAGTACATCATTTTTGTTGTATATCGAGTCAATAACATCAAGCACAGTCGAGCCACGAGTCGCAAATTTTCGTATACGCGAGTGATAGTAAGTTCTAATACGGCATAGAACGTTCGAGACACGTCGAGACGAAAAATTTGCAAATAATATAATCTTCGAGACGGTCGACGGTTAAATTTCGAGATCCTGAAATTAAAATTACATTGAACTGTCGTGGATCCGCGGCATTTTTGCTGTCTTGCGCACACGTAAAGCCGTGTAAAGAATACGGTCGGTGCGCAACACGTGTGAGTGCTTGTCGAAACGTGCGCGGCGACCGCATTTTGTTTCCCCGCTCTTCGAGTTCCTTCTTTGTGCTGTTCCGAGTCGAAAGTCGGCCATCTTGAGTCGCGCGCAGCCGAAACATCGCGCGAGCAAGAAGAAGCACGAGGCGGGAGAGTTCGAGAGTCCCCGCAGCGAACGCAAAGGCGCGCGCGGAGAAACGGGCAAGCAACGGCGCGGGTTCTCTACGCTCACGTCACGATACGCGTACAAGTGCGGTGCACTGGCGCGAGCTAGTCGGAGCAGACGAGAGTACACGCGCGTACAGATGCCGATGTATTTTTTCAGAGCGAGACATTCATTAATTGAAAAATTGCGTATTTCGTATAAGTATAACAGTGTGTGTGTATTGAGTCGAGACATCGAGTCGAATAAAATAGCGATTAAATTTAAAAATAACGCTACGAATGCACTTTTTTTCGAGATATGATCGAGTAATTTTTTTTTCGATGTTCAATGAAAAAGTGCATAGACAATTATCGGCCGAATCCAGCGTCACCTGCGTACGTCAACGTAATTCCGCATTCTCTCACACGTGTACGTACGTCACTCCCAAGTAGTAACGACGAAACAGTGGTACTGCGAGTCGGATTGGGAGGGAGCACGAGTGGTAGAGAGTCGAGTTTCGCGCTTGATTGAACATTTAAGCAGAACGCTCGGATATTATTATCTGCGGTGTAGTTAATAATTTATATCGGCTAAAAAGACAAATTATTTATAAATATTTGTTTAAATAGGATACAATCGAAAGACAAAGGAGACGGCAGACACGACCGAACGCCTTCAGAGGACGAGAGTTCGTTAGGTGATTGATAATCATATTAACATTTATTATTAAAAATTCAATCAACTCCTTCTTTCTGATATCCAATAGAATACAGATCTGTGTAAACAGTTGTAGACAAAAATAGTTCAACAATCGTTTACTCGAAGTCGAGTTAGTAGAAGATCGAATAGAGTCGAGTTTTTTTTGAAGTTTTTTTGAGCACACACACACATACAAATACTTATACAAATTCTTGTTCAACAATGTTTTCCATCCAAACAGGATCTGAGTCCTTGTGTCTGGAGGACATCTCAATCAACTTGAGAAGCTCCAAGTAAAGTTAGAGAAGATGGAGAGAATTCCCGATCAAGTCGAGAGACTCCGAGCGAGAGTGGAAGAGATGGCGAACATCTTCGACACCGCAATGGACAACCTCGAGATCGTCCAAAACAAAACCCTGGAGATGATGCAGACCCTGGACTACCTTGTCGAAAAAGTCGACAACACAAATCGAGTAGTCCTGGATCTGAGTCTCAACAGGAGGCTCGAAGCAGAAGGAGTTCAGGTGAAAATACCGATTGCACCTCCGACTCGACGTAACGTCCCTATCGAGACATTATTGAGTTCCACCATCGCACCTGTCGAGAATAAGACCCACAATTTGAATGATTCAGTCGAGCCCATCGAAGTAACTACGAGTATCGAATCGCAATCGAATTTAAGTAAAAGATCGAAGTTTGAAACGACTATTAGCGAGATTAAGAATAGAGCGCGAGTTAAACGAGATTACTGCCTAAACAATAAAATGATTTTTTCTGATTGGTTAGAATTTTTGAAGGCGGAACTTGAATACAATGACTTGTTGCAATATATCGAGTGTGAAAACTCTCTCGTAGAGTCACCGGAAGAAAGATCGAAAATAAATAGCATAATAAAAGATATTATAATTAGTCACGTGGATAAAAGTTTCCAAACTAAAATCTTATCGATGAAAGAGCCAATCGAGATCTTGAAAAAATTAAAAGAGTCGCGTTTAGTGCAATCGAACTTCGATTCCTTCGATCTAAAAGTTGACATATTTAAAATGCAAATGAAGCCCGGTGAAAAAGTTGCAGACTTCTGCGATCGGTTCGATGCGATGGTAAAGTTATTCAACGAAAGTGAGCCACCGGCTCCACTGTCAGACCACGATAAAGCCAGCGCATTCTTTGGTGCCACCAAGGAACATTGCGCTGAAATGCGACAATCAAATATGATGCAAAAAGCCAAAACAAAAGTTGGCTTGACAGTAGAGGAAATGAAATCCTATTTGTTGCAGGCTGAAGCCAATGGTCGAGATCGAGCAAATCGAGTCGAGGCACCCAGAGCAGCTAGAGTCGCCGAAGTGATGGCGAATCGCTGCTATAGATGCAACGGGAAGGCCACCTGGCGCCAGACTGCGAACTGACGCGGCAGGGAAGGCGCTTCTGCTATGAGTGTCGCCAGGTGACAACTCATATAGCAGCAAATTGTCCTCAAAGAAGGTATGCTAATAATACTAAAAATAAAGGCGAAAACGAGCGTGGTGGAGGTGGAAGTCGAAGCACAAATCGAGGTAGAAATCGAGGTGGTGGGAAAGTTAGAGTCGGAGGGAGACACGAATCGCGTAGTCACCCATACTCGAAGAAACAAATAAAAACGAGAAGATTCAATAAACCCAAACAAGGTGAGTGCTTTACAACAAAATTAAATAGTAAAGTAGAAAATACAATAAACCAGGCCAATCATATCGAGTTTATTGCGGACTCAGGTGCTACGGAGCACATAACAAATAAAGTATTCGTATTGAAAAACCTCGAGAAATGCGATGGCGAAATAAGATGCGCAAACAGCGATGAAAGCGCAAATATTTCGATAGATGGTAAAGGCACCCTTTTTCTAAAATCGGTTATAGATAATAGAAACATAGAGCTTTCGAATGTCCTACTGGCCAAAAACGCGTCGGAAAATCTTATGTCCCTTCGAAAATTTGTTGAATCGGGATACAGCATCTACCTCGATGATGAGAAGTTACTTATTTCGGATAAGCTAACAGGCGAAAATTATCTAACGGGAATTTATGAAGCCCCCCGAATTGGATCTTGAGTTTCGATGCAAATAATAATTTTGGACAAACGAATGCCAACGCAACAAATATAGAGTCACGGCACGGTTAGTAGCATTAAGTAATTTTGCGAATCAAGCGCCAACGGTCGTCGAAGCCCCTATAGAAACACCGTCAACGCTTGGGAGGGAGGAAAAGCAAAATTCGATCGAGATAGAGAGTAACGATGCCCCGATTAAAAGAAAAATCCTTGATTTGAACGAAGTAGCACCCCAATCGGAAATAGAGAAGTTGAGCAATCAAGCAAAGGAAATAGAGCCTATAACAAAAGTTCCAACAGGTGGAATGTTATGGCATATGCGATTAGGCCACGCGTCATTAAGATACTTACAACAACTCCAAAAGCAGGAAGAGGGACTTCGAGGCGTAAAATTCGGTAATGAAATTTTAGACTGTGAAACGTGCGTGGTGGCGAAAATGGAAAAACTTCCATTCAAAAATAATCGAGATCGAGCCACGAGAAGCCTCCACACGATTCACACAGACACGATGGGTCCCATTTCCCCCATATCTTTCCCCGAATAATAAATTTATTATAATCTTCATCGATGACTACTCGAGATACGCAAAAGTATACTGCGTCAAAAATAAAAGCGAATCAGGTAATTGTCTCGAAGACTTTCTGAAACATGTCAGAAATCTTTCAGACAGCAACGAGAAGGTATGTTACATCAGAGCTGATAACGGCACTGAGTTTACTGGAGGTAAGTTCGCAGAGATAATGGAGAATGAAAGGATAAGTAGCGATTTCGCTCCCCCGTACACACCAGAATTAAATGGCATGGCCGAAAGGTTCAATAAGACCATACAAAAAAAATTACAGCGATGATGGTAGATTCTGGCTTACCAGCGAGTATGTGGGTGCTGGCGGCAGAAGCAGCTACACGTGTCTACAATAGGACACCGCATAAGGGACTATCCTTTAAAACTCCACTGTCGATGATAAACGAGAACAAAAAGAGTCACATCTCGGAACTCAAACGATTCGGATGTTTGAGCTACATAAAGATACCAGTAGCAGAGAATAAATTTTCGAAGAAAGCAATCGCTGCATACTTAGTAGGACATACACCTACAGGCTATCTTATGTGGCATCCACAAACGAATAGGTTTATTACCTCGAGACATGTACAGTTCAATGAGAAAGTATGTATCAAGATCGAGTTCGAGACCAAGAAAATGATACACAAACGAAGAAAATAATAGAACAATTGATCTTCGACTCGGAACCAATAACATTCGAAACAGACAAACACGAAGAACGAGTAGAAAATCAGAATATCGAAGATCAAACAGAGCAAACGATTCTTGAGGTGATCGAGCCACCAAAAAGAAAAGCGACAACGAAGAAGCGAAAAAATATACCAGAGGCACGAAATGCCTGAACGAAGAGCCAAGAAAGAAAAGCTCATGGACCCGAACTTCGTGTATAGAGTCAAAGTACCCGAGTTGAAAATCGATGATGTCGAAGTACATGCAAACCTAGCGAAGACCAATAGAGACCCAGCGAGTTACAAAGAAGCCATTCAATCCGACGATAAAGACAAATGGAAGACAGCAATCGAAGAAGAGTTAAAATCGATGAAGGATAACAAAGTATGGACAGTAATAGACAAGCCTGACAAAAACCTGAATGGACAAAAATT
This sequence comes from Trichogramma dendrolimi, assembly GCA_034770305.1. Classification (NCBI taxonomy): domain Eukaryota; kingdom Metazoa; phylum Arthropoda; class Insecta; order Hymenoptera; family Trichogrammatidae; genus Trichogramma; species Trichogramma dendrolimi. The sequence continues at coordinate 291,394 of JAPMIB010000119.1, read as the reverse complement.
GAATTTGATAGACTCGAAGTGGGTATTCAAAAAGAAGATCGACGAAAGTGGTAAAGAAAAATTCAAAGCCAGACTTGTAATACGAGGCTTCAAAGACAAGAACAGCTATGAATTAAAGGAGACATATGCTCCAGTCTCACGACTATCGACGATACGAACGGCATTAGCTATCATTAACAAGCTAAACCTCGATGCAGTACAACTCGATGTGAAGACGGCTTTCCTGAATGGAAATCTAGAAGATGAGATCTACATGGAAATTCCTGACGGTCTAGAAGTAACGAAGGAAAATAATCGAGTCAAAGTCTGTAAATTGCAGAGAACAATATACGGATTAAAAACAAGTCCGAAGATTTGGAACCAGCGATTCACCATGGAAGCGAAGAAACTAGGTCTAGAAAAGGATCTACACGAGCCATGTCTTTTCACCTGGAGAAAAGAGGGAAAAGTCGCGCTGCTAGTATTATACGTCGATGATATAATCCTAGCGAGTAACTGCAATCGAGATTGAACGAGATCAAAGATACTCTATGCAATGCCTTCGAGATGAAAAACTTAGGAGAGCCATCGAGGTACCTAGGTATGGAAATTACGAGAAATCGAGCTGAGGGAGTAATGAACTCACTCAAGTGGAGTATACGAATAAAGTGCTCGAAAGGTTTAAAATGAATGAAAGCAAACCCCAAAATACGCCGATGGTGACGAGACAAGTAAAATCGAGAGAAATAAAAGCAAAAGTGACGTCAAACGAGGTAAATAAGTTCGAGTACATACAATTAAATCGAGGAAAATTGCCATTTAGAGAGGCCATAGGTAGTTTGATGTACTTGGCAACGGTATCGAGACCTGACATAGCTACGCGGTGAATTACTTGTCGAGGAAACAAGCATCGCCTAGCGAAGACGACTGGAAAGACGTAAAAAGAATTTTCCGTTATCTTCAAGGAACCAAGGATGTAGGTTTGACGTTTGAGGGTAAAGGGGATAGTCTCACAAGTTACACTGATTCGAGCTTTCGAGATCACATAGACTCGACGTCCACGAGTGGATACGTAATTAAGTTATTCGATGACCCAGTAGCTTGGAGAAGTCATAAACAAAATCTAGTCACCCTGTCGACCTGTCAAGCTGAATATCTTGCAATGAGCGAAGTCACACAAGAACTAATTTCGCTTGATAAGTCGATAAGAGACATGTTAGGTAGAACTACTTTGCCCGCGAAAATCTGGTGTGATAACAAATCCGCGATCGATTGTACCCAAATGGATGGATGCCACAAGCTCAAAAACTTCGATGATCCCCTCGAGCATATAATCGAGTGTTTGAGAGAAAGAGAAAAGAGTGGTAAGAAAAAGGACATGGCAGACACCCACGGGGATTACGTAAAGAGTTGCGCAATGGATGGGAAAGTAATTATCGAATGGGTTAATACAGTCGAGAACGAAGCAGATATAATGACTAAGCCTCTACCCGCTCAAAGCCACGAATACCTTAGAGATAAGATAATAAATAGAATGTGATAAAAGGAAAATAAATTCCTATCGAGTTTTAAAACCTAACCATTTCGATGTTCTTTGATTTTCTGTTCCAGGGCAAGGCAAGGCCACTAGTGAGAAGCCAGCAGAGGAGTAGTTGGAGAAAGGGGAGGGAGTGTTAGAGGGCCTTTCTCCACAGGCGCAATCAGCGCGAGGTCCTCGACACCCCTGAGCTTCCCCCAGGCACCGCATGTGTGTGTACGAGATTGACGAGCGCTCTGATCGCTCGCTACACACGCATGACGAGGCCTGACCGGCTGCGACTCACCACTGTTTGTATAGCCATAGCTGCGTACACATTGAGTTTCGCTAAGCCGAACACAAAGTTCCTTAATTTCATACTTCGAGTATTTATATATAATTATTTTCTTTTCATCGAGTACTTCGAGCGTCGAGTGAAAAACAATAAACTATTACTGTGTTAATAATTGAACTATTAGTGTAATTCATTTGTGTGATCCTGCTCCTAATTTTCTCCACGAATATAGCTTCATCCAACAGAACTGGCAAGCGGTAGCTCGCGGATCGGTGCAAATGTCAAAACTGCACGCGTGATGCGAATCTGCAAAGGCACGCACACAGTCACGGCTACGTGATTCACCACTGTGTACAAAGTATCCAAGTAACGACCAGTTACCGCTGTTCAGGATTATTACCGTCAGACTCAGCTACGATCGGATGTAATCTGCGATAATAATCAAAAAACACATTGATTATGTATTTTATCGAGTCTAAGTAGTAGGTAGTTTTGGGCATTGATCAATTAAAAAAATAATTTAAAGAAAAGCGTACAATAATTATCAAACGACCAGAAAGTGTATGTCTGTGCAGTCAAAAATTTCCATTTATTATTTAAATTGGGTTTTGCGATATTTTTTAATTCGCTCGGCAAAATGATCACCATTCGTGCCGAGCGAGATACACGATGACGCCGACGTCAACGATGATGATGATAATCTAGCACCCGTACTAGAACGAGGGCCTGACACTTCATGCATTTAACTACCTATCTGACGCTTTCGAACTCGAAAATTGATAATTTAACATTAAATAAAAAAATACTCACGATAAACGAAAAACCAACCAGGCAAAATGTATATAAGGACAGGATAAAGTGAAAACTGGCAAGCGGGAGCTCGCGGATCGGTGCAAATGTCAAAACTGCACGCGTGATGCGAATCTCAAAGGCACGCACACAGCCACGGCTACGTGATTCACCACTGTGTACAAAGTATTCAAGTAACGACCAGTTACTGTTGTTCAGGATTATTACCGTCAGACTCAGCTACGATCAGATGTAATCTGCGATAATAATCAAAAAACACATTAATTATAGCAAATCAATTATACATTCATACTTTACACTTATTATAATAAACTCCATAAAGCTGTTTATCTCAATTTCAGTTCAATTGATCGATCTAAACTCACCAAGAACAGAAAGTTAGGACTTAACAAATTCGAACTTTCATTAATATTTATAACGATAGATGTCGTTAGGTTATATTAAATAAAAGAAATATAGATTATTCGACATTACACATGAAGTAATCTAAAAATGAGTTACTGTACTATATACGTAAACTATATATGTATATAGATCAAACTTATCGTACAAATCAAATAAATTATAGATTTAAATAGATCCCTAAAATTTAAACTATATTTTGAAAATAAAATCTACCAAATTATACTATATTAGAGCTCAGTGCATAATTGCATATATAAACGAATAATTTTGTAACAACCAAGCTAGGTGGAAATATATTCATGAAAAAATAATTTTGCATAAAAACTTCAGTAAACCATGAGATTTTTTGCGACATATATGTTACTTCTTATTGATTGTTTATACTATTAAAAGTAAAATATACGAAAAAAACTCTTTGGATTTAAAAACAGACGTGTACAAAGAAAAAAAATTTCATGGTCATACCTACACATGCATTTTATTTTCTGTTCTTATATTTTCTTTATTTTCATTTTTTACGCTGTTAAAGCTTAGCCATGTTATTTATAAGAACTAACTCCATTATTTACCCACACTTTATAACACCAAGTACTACTGAAAAGAGCTCGATAGCTATACATAAATAATATCGTAAAAAGAGTGATTCTATTTTGTTTGCTTGTTTATTTTACAATTCAAGACTATAAAAAAAACTAACATACGTAAAACAAATAAATGAAAATTTTACACAATGTTTAAATATTAAAACAGAAATACTTGGGTTAATCTCCCAGTCGATTTCGAAAAAATGCTCATTGTATTAAAAAATAACATCGCACTGTGCTCGCACTGCTCGAGCGGTTCCGGATCGCTGAAGTAACGTTGCTCGTTGGCGTTGGCCAGACAGCCCCAGGCGTGCAGACACAAGCGAAACAGATCTCGGTTCCACAGCTAGCCAATGATCCGTTGCTGCACGACGCCGGGCTGCAGGCTGTGCTGCAGCTCGTCGAACAGCGACTTCAGGGCCCATGGTCCCCAAATGGGCAGCGACACGCGCCCCTTGCGAAACAGCTCGCGCAGCGGCTCCAGCGCCCAGTGCCAGAAGAACGCCCGGCATATCAGCTCGCGAAAGGCGCCCGAGTGCGCGAATTCCTAGTAGGCTTACAGCGTGGCCAGTCGCAGTGCGTCCGCGGGCCGCGAGCGTCGCAACATCAGCCTGTCCAGCGTGACGCCCTTGCTCACCCTCATCTTCTTCGTTTTGATCTTGAACTGGACATACTCAAGAGTGAAGTTCTCGTCAGAGTCCAGCGGCTTCTTGAACATGCCCAGCTCGGCAAACGTCTTCATGATCGTCGAAGCGGCCTCTCGTGTTATCGCCCAGCCTCGCAGGTGCAGCCGTTCGGCAATGTCCATCACGCTGGCCACCACCCCGGCCTCGTAGCCGTCCAGATTCTTCACGTGGGGAATCTCGTGGGCGAAGTAGTCCTCGGAGGGAAAGACGAACTTAGCCAGTTGGGCGCGCCGATTCAGCAGCGCGTCCACGGAGACGGGCTCAAAACTCACCCACTGGAGCGCCGTGCGACCATCGTTGTTGCGCGCATCGATGTCAGCCAGCGTCACGACACAACGCCACAGGGGGTCAAAGAAGCCCACCGTCCACAGCTCCTTGTGCCGCCAGTAGATGATCAGCAGCTGGGTCAGTCCGGCCCCGTTGGCGAGATTGGGATTGGCGCATCGACGCAGCAAAATCTCGGCGACGAGATCGCTGGCTCGCCGCCCCCGAAGAACCCAGTAGTGGCCTAAGGCGCATGCGGTGACGACGGAGTCTGATTGGCAGTCTCTTCCGGGGCGACTTCTTGTTGGAGCCCTCGAATATATTGGCGAATAAGTAATCACCCGGAAAATCGGATGGTCTCCCGCACAAGCCACAGATCGGCACCTTCTCGCCAACCTCCACCTCCCAACATTCGACGTGGCAGCGCTCGTATTTGTCATATACTTTCTGTAATAAAAAAAAGTAAAGGAATTAAATTATACATCAAGTGAGTTATAAGAATACTTACAATGACGACGCCGCCAACTAAAAATTGTACTTCACTCCCGCTTAATTTGATGCTGAACAGCTTTCCATTGACTGGTACCGACACAATTATTTGCCGATACCAAGCCAGTTTACGATCCATTGCTGTCCCTCTCCTCATCCTTGCCATCAAGATGCGCGAATATGTCACGTCGGGAGACGGGACTTTTGTAACCTTACGGTTACAGTGGTCTTGTGTAAATTTTTGTGCCAAGACGAGACGTCTTATAGCACCGGTATACTTCCGCGCATTTGTGCGAGTCAAAATATCGTAAATTAAAGTGAAGGAATAAGGGTCACTTTCCACAAGGCGAAATGGTTACCCATTGATCGCCTCGGGGCAGTGATATTATTAGGAATTATATTTGTTTAAAGTATTCGATCATTTAGAAAGGAAAAATAATTGAAGTTAAAAGCAAGCAATTGAATTTATGAAATAGATATATTATCCTTTAACTTACATTGTTCAGATGATGGGCGACTGCAGGCGTCGTGGCACCGAGACAGAGGCACAGAAAACAGAGGACACAGAAACAGAAACTGAGCACTGAGATCCGCACTGGTCGGAGTCGCGAACGAGATTGATTGAAAATTTTTAGATAGAGAGAATCAGTTACAGATCTTCGATGTGTAACTTTTCGTTTGTAACGGCTTCGGCGGCTAAAAAAACTATGGGAACTTTGTTTCTGTGAGACCCGTGTCTTTGTCTCTGCCTTGGTGTCGCGAGCAGCCTGCAACTCGTCCATCGACACATATGTTGTTATTCGAACTCTGATCTTCTAGATCGTTCGATTTAATTTTCTATTAATTTTCTATTTTTATTTAATAGCAAAAAAAGAAGGTTGATATTCGTAATAAATATAATAATAAATAATAAATAATAAATAAAAAAAAAATATAGTTTGTAATACATAAGGAATAATTTTCTATCGCCAGCGAGCCATCTCATCTTTACTGCATCTCTGACGGATTAAACGTTGGGAAAAGGGATCTGGGTTTTTGATTATGCTTATAAATAAATTATTTATAAGTGTGCAATTATTGCAGTTACTTATACGTAAACAATAATGTAGAAAATGTTGTTCATAGTAAAATCAGAATCAATGCGCGTGAGAACATCGAATCTTCGACGGTTGCACCGGGGGCCATGTGGTTTATATTCAATTTGACAGGCCCGGGATTCGAAATATTTCGTTTACCGGCCAACTTTTGTAAAGATAGGGTTGCCTATTTTCTGGGGTTTTTTGGTTTTGATTTTGTAAAATATATCGCATTTTTAGAGGCGATATCACACCCCCATTGTTAAACGGTGAGTAGGTGATGATGAAAAGAAACTACGAGCCGTAGCTCTGGGCTATTGTAAAACAATGATGAACCTGGTATTTTTGGTTGATGATATTGAATAGTGGTTTCGTTATACGTATATAAAATAACTGTCATGCATTAGCATAAATATTTGTAGAAGAATATGAAAGTTTTACGGTTTATGAGTTGATTTCTATTGAAGGATGGGAATGTACGTCATCAATTTAGTATTGAGGGATTGCTCGCTGACAATTTTACATTTTTTTTTGTTAATACAAATAAATTTGAATTATCTCATAATACAAATAATATTGGATTGTAATTTGATTAAATTGCATTAATTACAGTTAAATAAAAAAAAAAATTAATCTATGAGTTGATATCTTAAGATATAGTGATACTGACACAAGTTATGTGTTACAAACAAAATTATGGAATAATACAATGGAAAATACAAACGGTTGAACAGATGTAAATTATAAATTTCATACACAAAGTAAAATAATATATCAAATAAATTATAAATGCACACAATAAAAATATAAAAAGAAAAAATTAAATTAAATAAATGACAAAGAAATAGAAAAAAAAAAAAAAAAAAAAGAAAAAGGAAAAAAATTAATATTAGGAAAAAATTTATAAGTTAGCAAATAAAATAATATAAATAAGTAGGTGCATGATTTTAATGTATAGGATGTTGGTTTTCCGCATCTCATCGTTGTTGGCTGTTTATGACGCTTCTCCCTCGCCCTGATGTTGATCAAATGCTCGTGTACCCACGTTTATTCGTTCGGGTATCGGAGGATGGGACCTGTGTTCTTGATCACCTTCGGCATTGTCTTGGACTTGTTCGTCAGTGCGTTTTTTTAATTGGAAAAGTTCGAGTCGGTATTGTTGTGTGAGGTTATATATGATGTAAGTCGCTACAGCGCAACCGATTCCTAGGACCCATATACCGATGATCGTTGAATAGGTAGTGTAGTGATGAAGTGAATCTGACTGACTTTCCATTATGGCTTGATCATATCGACGTTGTATTTCGTTAAAGGATATTTCCAGATCTTCTGTTAATGGATCTTCACTCAGAGGTGCGATTACGTGATTGATTTTATTTGGAATTTTTGGATCAAGTTTACTGACATTCAGAGCAATGTTCGGTAAATATAGAAATTGAATCGATTGTCCGATACCTTGTTGCGAATAAAGTGTTATGTGTTTATATTTGGCTTCACATTTCGGTCGTAGCTGTAGGATACCTAGTCCTTGAATATTAATATACTGCATTTCCTTTTCACATTTGATTAATATGCTATAGTTCTGCTTTAAGGAGTAAAGCCATCCGTCCACCGTATCAAGATATACCCAGGTATCCCTTTTTTCGTGGGTTACCATAATATCGCATTCAGTTAAATTTACCAAGCTGGGTTGATGCAATAACATATATTCACAATCTGCCCTAGCTGCTGCTTCAATCATACGGTGTTTCCTTGGGCAAATTTTCCTGTGTCTAAATTGTTTACAGTTTAGTAAGTCATCTTCATTTAAAAAGCTGTATGATTTCAAATGGTCGTTTACGGCTATATACTTAGATTTTGGTTTAATACTGGCAGAAATTCTTGTTGTTGTAAGGCCTTGAGGTATTGGAATTGGATGCATTTTGTATAGATACGTTGGTTCCTTTTCTAATAATGGTACGGTTATTTTGATGACTACCTTTCGTGCTTTGTATCCCAGACTTATTTCTGCTAGGTGAGTAAGTTTTTCTATTCGAGATATATCGATGGGTAGGGGAAATTCGACATTTTGATGATGATCTTCAATTTGTCTTATTATTTTCATAAGTTGATCCGGAGTAACCAATTCTGGATGAACTAGGTCCATCTTCGAGTACGTGATGATAGATAATACATCCTCGAGAGTGTCTGCAAATAGATTTAATAGAGACTCTACCTCATTCAAAACATAATTCAAGTCGGTCACGTATGACCATCGATACCAATCGCGTCTCAAATAGTACAAGTCCTTAGCCGTTTCGTTCAGCACTTTCAAAGCTTCGGAGATATCATGTCTTTCTCTCTTCATTCTTAGCTCGATGTTATTCAGTCTATTGTGTACTAGATGAGCATCATCCTTCGCTATTTTAGCTAATTCGATTTGTTTGGCAGTCAAGTGTTTTATTTGTTGGTCGTATTTCTCCCCATCTTCTTCGCTTAGCGTGCCGAATAAAAATTTGCTTGCTGTTCCGATAAATCCTAAAGGTACTGCCCTCTTTTTTATACTTTTAAGCGTGTCAGTAGGTTGTTTTGGCTCAATATTTTTCAGAGATTCGAGAATTTTTCCAAAATGGGTTTGAAGATGTTCAATTCTGTTTTCTATGTACGACATGCGATGTAGGGTCTTTTTGCACATCTCGGGATCTTTACATGTTGCATTCGCTTGTTCAAGTGCAGAGTGGACGTGTGGCATGAGATTGTATAATGGATCAGTATCAATAAAAACTACTATGTCCCATTGAGCATTGTAATATCTTATATTCTCCTCTTTTTCGAAGTAAATTCCGGGGCTATGGTCAATTTTCTCGTTTAGGTAGAGTGCGCAATAAGCCATGGATACGAGGCAGAGCAGCCTCAGAGATAGTATATTCATCTGTAAAAGGTTTAATTTATGTATGATATTCTGATCCTATTTGCATGAACTATTTTGCTTTTCTTTTTGATTTGTAATCTAACATTGTGATTATTTAGGATTTCCAATATTTTGAACGGTCCAGAATATTGATCTTTCTTTTTGTTCGTCGATCCAGATAATAGAAAAACGTAATCTCCTGGTTTAAAATTCTTTTCATTCGTATGTGATCATATATTTCTTGCTTCTCAACTTTGAACTTAATAAGTTATCATATGCCATTTTCTGTAAGCTGTTTAGCCTAGAGACTAGTTCCTTCAGGTATCCTTGATAAGTAGGAACAAGATCATTTTCCCTAAGAGGGAGTGCGGAGGGCAAACTTGCTAACCTTCCAAATATAAGTTCATATGGTGTTAATTTAGTGCTTTCTTGCACGCAAGTGTTGTAATTTAAAATTGCCAAATCTACCCATTCGTCCCAGTCATCGTCCGTGGTAGTATACATTTTTAAAAACTCCTTTAACACGTGGTGGGATCTTTCTAATGAGCCATTACTTTGAGCGTGATACGGGCTGGTTTTAACCTGTTTAATTTTGAAACGTTTAGCGACTCGATTCATCAAAGAACCGACAAAGTTGGATCCTTGATCAGTGAGTATAACTTTTGGCGTACCGAACACGCTAACGAATCTTTTTATGAATGCATCCGCTACTGATATACCGGAAATATCTCGTAAGGGTACGGCTAGTGAAAATTTAGAGAAATTATCCTGCATTGTTAAAAGGTATTCATAACCATCTTTGCTTTTTGTTAATGGTCCTACGATATCGAGTGCGACTTTCTCGAAAGGCGCACCAGGTGTGTCGGTGATAATCATCGGTTGGCGTGTCTTCAGCCTTACCAATTTCTTTAGCTGACAATCTAAGCATTGCTGGATTCTGCGTTGGACGTCATCTTTAAGATTTTCCCAGTAATATAAACGTTTAATCCTGTTATAAGTCTTCGAAACACCACGATGTCCTCCAATAGCTGAATTATGCAATTCATGAAAAATTTCATCGCGTTGATCTTCTGACACATACGTGAGTTTTCCAGTACATATAACTATTTTAATTTGTGATTGTTGAAATGCATTAGAAATACATTCGATGGTTTCAGACCAAGGTAAACCCTGTATGGTTTCACTTTTTGTAAAATATATGATATCCACTTCTCTCTTTTTGAGGATGGCTTCAAGTGTAGAAAGTGTATTTTTTATGTTTTCTTTACAAGCACTAAGAGATATTTCCTTTTCTTCTTTAATACATAATGCAAAATGATTTACTCGTTTGTTTACTTCAAGTGATACTTCGCCAATTGATATATTCGAGAACTTCGGTAGTTTGTTGAATTCGTGTAACTTTCTGGCTCCTTCATCAACGGGTTGTCCTTGATCGTCAATAAAGTAAGCGATGTTGCCGTCCATACAATGCATTAGTCCTGTTGAGTAGACTATTTTATAATCAGTTGTGGACTCATTTTTCTCTGATGGCTGAGAAGATGTTGTATCGATGGGTTCATTTTGTTGTTCATTTTCGCTCTCGCTTTCTTGATCAGATTCTACTGAATTCTCTGAGTCTGATGGTGGTATAGGAAAGGATTTTGGATCAGGCTCGGGTTGTTTATGGTAGATAGACGGGTCAAATTTCTGTGTCTGTTTCGTCTGTCGTTTTGTACTGTCTCGCGGGGGAATAACTGGCTTTGGCTTTTGTAAATGTTTGGGGGGTCTTCCTTTCTTTTTCTGGTTTGATTTGGGTGTAGTTTGTTCTTGGGTTGATGGCTCTGTACAGGGAGCTTCATTATTTTGTTCTTCTGTACGGTTTGCTTTTGAACGTGTAACTGTACACACAGTGGCGTCTGTCAGTGGTTCGGGTACATTACGTGATAGGCTGTCGGCGTTTACGTTCGTTTTTCCCTTTTTGTACACCACAGAATAGTCGTAAACAGACAATTTAAAACGCCACTTCTGGACTCGGGTATTGAGATCAGCTGTTTTAAACCACACTAAAGGTTGATGGTCTGTATATATGGTAATTTTTCTATTGTAAATATAAGAGTGGAACTGTTCTACGCTGTGGATAATAGCTAAAGCCTCTTTTTCATAAACTTCGTAATTAAGCTCGGGTCCGCGGAGGGCACGTGATGTGAATGCTATAGGTCTGTCCTTCCCTACTTCGCCCTGTGATAATACTCCTCCAATAGCATAGCCTGAGGCGTCCGTTGTTATGTTATAAGGCTTGTCTAACTCAGGAAAAGCTAATACGGGTGTGGTGGTTAAAAGTGTTTTTAATTTATCGAAGGATTCTTGAGCTTTTTCATTCCATTCAAAGGGTGTATTCTTTTGTAATAATTTGAAAAGGGGTTTGGCTATGGCTGCGAAATTCTCAATAAAGCGTCTGTAGTAGCCTGCGAGGCCAATAAACTGTCTCACATTCTTTACGGTCTTCGGGCGTGGGAAACGTGTTACTGCTTCTATTTTCTTAGGGTCTACCTTGTCCATCTTCACAAAGTATGTGCCCTAAATAGCTCACACTAGGCAACATAAAATTGCATTTACTCGGCTGTAGTTTAAGGTTGGCTTTTCTTAACCTTACGGCAAGCTGGTTAAGTTTCTGTTCATGTTCTTCAATCGAATTGGCGTACAAAACAATGTCATCTAAATATACGAATAGTATATTCCCTTGTAGCCCTTTCAGTACTGTATCCATTAGCCGTTGGAATGTAGCAGGTGCATTTTTTAGTCCAAAAGGCATCCTTTTAAACTGGTAATGCCCAAAGGGCGTGCTAAATGCACATTTTGGAGCATCACGGGGATCAAGCTTGATTTGCCAAAAGCCCCACGCCAGGTCTAAGACTGAGTAGTATCTCGCGCTACCGACCTGATCAAATATTTCGGTTATATTCGGTAAGGGATAGGCGTCACTAATAGTCTTATCGTTAAGGGCGCGAAAATCTAACACTATCCTCCAACGCTTGTTTCCTTCGGGGTCAGGTTTCTTTTCAACAATCCACAGGGGATTGTTGTAAGGAGATTCTGAAGTTTCTATTATGTCATTATCTAGCATTTCCTGTACTTGTCTATTCACCTCGTCTTTAAGGGCGTGTGGATATTTATATTGTTTTACATTTATTGGGTCATCGTCTATTGTTATTATCCTATGTTGGATACAATCGGTTCCCGGTAAGGTCTCGTTGGGCAAGTGAAAAATATCTTTATAGCGGTCAATTAAACCGTGAACATAATTCTTTTCTGTTTCTTTTAAATTTTCGGTGGATATAAGGTCCTTTAAATCATTCTTTTGGATTGAGAAAACGTATGCTTCGGGGATGTGATCACAAGGGGATAGAGTGTCGAAGTCGTCGGGGCCGTCGTAAAGTTCGTATTCTATTTCTATGGGTTTAAATAAAATATTATCGTTGTTTATAGAGAGGGTATCCTTTCTTTCAAAAATTTCTATAGAAGAAATCACATTATTTATGTTTATACGAAGGGTTTTGAAATCTACAATGGCTTTGCTCAAATGGAAAAAATTTACACCTAAAATGCCGTTACCAGGTATGTGAAATGTGTCGTCAATAACGTAAAAGAGGACTTTAACTCCATGTATGTTAAGGGTGGTTTTACCTAGGGTCATTTTTGGACGCTTCTCTATTCCTTCAATAGTTATATTTCCTTTATTAACTATGGTGACACCCAAAGGAAGTAAGTTTATATTTATTAGACTGATTTGTGCACCTGTATCCAATAAAAATAATGAATCAATTTTGAATATATTAATACGTAAATAAGGCGTGAATTTACTGAGACCGGTGATTTGAAAATTTGTAACTGCAGTTTTGCTTGGCTTATTAAGTGGAGTATCTTCAAAATGTAATTTAATATTTAGGTTATTCAAGGTCAATTGTTGTTTCCCAAAATCAATTTTTGCTTCACTACTAAGTAAAAATTCGGCGCCAAATAGTCCATGAAAATTTATCGGAAAGTTATTGCCAACTACAAGAAATTGTGTCAAATCATTGTTAATTTTTAATTCAACTGATCCTAAGGTTTCTACTTCCTGTGAGTTCACCCCGTTTAAAATAAAATGGTAATTTGTATGTACTGTTGCTTCTAAGGGGATGGTGGATTCTGTAATTAAGTTCACTTCGGACCCTGAGTCTATTAGAAATATATTGGGCTGATTTTCGACCATGAATCTGATGTAAGGGAGGCTATTTATAGAGTGGCTATCAATTCGTTCAGCAATTGATCCTCGGACGTGGTTGACTGAGAACGCGGCTTCGTCTCGTTGCTCGTCTCCTGCGCGTTCTGATTCGGACGAGCTTGGGAGTTTTTTGCCAATGCGGCTTTTCTTTTACGACAATCTTCGATTAAGTGTCCGTTATGACGACAATATTTACATACGAGATGATCTAAACAACGTTCCGTCGTATGATTTGACTTCCCACATTTGCCACAAGGTGATTGAGCATTAGAGTCCGCCGAGGGCTTCGAAGAACCCTTTGCTTTCTGTACTTGATCATACACATACTTAAAGCATTTGTCGACCAAATGTCCGGGTTTTTTACAATAGGTGCAAACTTTTTTAGACCCGTTTCCATGTGCGTTTGAGTGAGTATTAGTAGTTGTTGCTACTACGGTGTTCTCTCTTTACCCTGCATTGCTCAGTTGCATGATTAGTCCGGCCGCAATTGCCGCAGCGCTTTTCTAATTTACGCCTCATCATAGATTTTACTTCGAGATCTTTTTCGATTGTAATAGCTTCTTTAATTATATCAGTTAGGCTTCCGGTAGATTTCATCCGAACAGAGATATTATCTAACAATCCTTTTCTAAAACATTCTTCCTGACTACCCTTGACATTTTCTTCAAAATCTTTGGGGATTGTAGCACCAGTAGCGAGAGTAAGTTTTTTAGTTTGAAGTATTTGATTGCCTAGGTCACGGATCTTAGTAGCAAAAGATAAAACGCTTTCTCCTGGCTGTTGTATTTGCTGCGCTAGCAATCCTTGCAAAGCACTCACGGTTAAACCAGATGAGTATAGTCCGCGAAGCTGCTTCTTTAATTCTGCAACGGTTTTAATGTCAATGTCTTTAAGGCCTTTTCGGGCTTCTTCCCCTATTTTCGTGCGTACGAGCTTGACTAGCAAGGCCTCCTCACCACCATCGATTATTTCTTTCGCGTATTCTACTGAGTCTAAAAAGTCTTCAAGGGACATAGTCGCGCGATCGAATTTAGGTATCGTGGCGATTGCATCTTTTAATTTTACATAAGTAGTCATGGTTGTTGCTTTTTCAGGGATTTGTTGTATTGGGAACTTTTTTGATCTGCGTGGAGTCTGACTACTCTTTTTGCTCTTGTTTTTGGTGCTATTTATATCTCTGAGATCTTGCAAATTTGGTATTCTTTTAAGGGTTGATAAGGAGGCAGGATGAACGTCCTCCCACTCGCTGTCTGATTCTGAGTCCGAAGTGTTAAATAATCGTCTTTGCAAGAGTTTAGCTTTGTTAATCGATTGACGGTATTCGTCTAAAAGTTTTTTTCGCTGACGCGTTATTACAGGAAATCGTGGGTGGGGAGTCGTTTTGGAAATTTTTGAAGGTGGCTGTTCATTCAAGAACAACCGCCGTTTGATCTGGTTTTTTCTTTTTGGAGGAATGAGTTATTTCCCTACTAGAAAAACGGGGTACTTTAGATCGAGACTTAGAAATTTAATATTCCTTTCCGTTCTTCAATATTTGGCAACACTATAACACAATATTATATTAGTATTAATATTATTAAATTGAACAAGGCTACTGGAGATCAAAGTTTATTAATCGATTAGTATATATCACCAAATTTTATAGAAAATCATTGCCTTGTTTTTTTTTGTTTTAAAATAAGAAAGTATTTTCGTATATTTCTTTCTTTCTTTAGGAATTATTTTTCCAATAATGATATTGATCAGAGGATTCAGAGTTTTATATCTCGTAAGCTTACATAGATTCAGAGATTTATGATTTGTTATAAAATATTTTTTTTTTTTTTTTTTTATTAAAAAAAGAAACAGAGGATTTATAATTAATTTTGATTTTGAAATTTACAATAATTAGGCCTTTAATATTTTTCTCTTTTGAGCTTATTATTTTCATTTTCAAAAATTTAGAGTACTCATATAATTCAATTTCGTTAAGATTTTGAATAATTAACTAATATAAATGATTCAGAGGTGCGCGCGTATTTATACTAGTTTCGAGTCAGAGGAATCAGAGGAGTCAGAGGAGACAGAGGAATCAGAGGAATCAGAGGAATCAGAGGTCAACATTTCATAAGAAAAACGTTGTTAAAAAGGTCGATGATTTTCTAGTAAAATTTAGCAATAATTAAACTAATTTTTGTTATTTTTACTATTATATTCTGAATTTGCGAGCTTCGGAATTCGGAACTTAGAAATTTTTTCTAAGCATTTGTTACACGTATTGTAAAGATTTTTAATGATTTGTCCATGTGGACATGTTGTCGGAGGCGGCTGTTTTTTAGCCTTTTCTCGCTCCAACGCTCGCGCTCTTTGAGCAGCACGACGAGATTGTTCTTCTATTGAAAGAACAGCCATTTCTTCTTTTGTGCCCGATCATGACGATCGCGACACAAAAATTTATTTTTTTCATTTGGCTGTAATAACCTCCGACCTTTCGATAGGTCAGAAGCTATAGCTTTAAGTTTTTTTCGAATTCTTGCATCGCGAGACAATTGTTTCTTTTTGTTTACCGCACTTTGAGCTCCTTTAGCCATGTTATAACTTTTTTATATTTCTTTTATTTCGCGCGAGAGGAACACGTAATTTTTAGATTGATATTATGCAAAGCAGCGACAGAGAAAGTGAAAGGATAGAGACACACTAAAAATTAGAGTAACTTTTCTTTTACGATACTTTAAATCACGCAAATACACATAGAAATATTTTACGCCGATCCTGGCAAGATCGCCAATTTTAGTTGTCACGTCGGGAGACGGGACTTTTGTAACCTTACGGTTACAGTGGTCTTGTGTAAATTTTTGTGCCAAGACGAGACGTCTTATAGCACCGGTATACTTCCGCGCATTTGTGCGAGTCAAAATATCGTAAATTAAAGTGAAGGAATAAGGGTCACTTTCCACAAGGCGAAATGGTTACCCATTGATCGCCTCGGGGCAGTGATATTATTAGGAATTATATTTGTTTTAAAGTATTCGATCATTAGAAAGGAAAAATAATTGAAGTTAAAAGCAAGCAATTGAATTTATGAAATAGATATATTATCCTTTAACTTACATTGTTCAGATGATGGGCGACTGCAGGCGTCGTGGCACCGAGACAGAGGCACAGAAAACAGAGGACACAGAAAACAGAAACTGAGCACTGAGATCCGCACTGGTCGGAGTCGCGAACGAGATTGATTGAAAATTTTTAGATAGAGAGAATCAGTTACAGATCTTCGATGTGTAACTTTTCGTTTGTAACGGCTTCGGCGGCTAAAAAACTATGGGAACTTTGTTTCTGTGAGACCCGTGTCTTTGTCTCTGCCTTGGTGTCGCGAGCAGCCTGCAACTCGTCCATCGACACATATGTTGTTATTCGAACTCTGATCTTCTAGATCGTTCGATTTAATTTTCTATTATATTTCTATTTTTTTTATAGCAAAAAAAAGAAGGTTGATATTCGTAATAAATAATAAATAAATAAAAATAAAATAAAAAAAAATATAGTTTGTAATACATAAGGAATAATTTTCTATCGCCCGAGCCATCTCATCTTTACTGCATCTCTGACGGATTAAACGTGGGAAAAGGGATCTGGGTTTTTGATTATGCTTATAAATAAATTATTTATAAGTGTGCAATTGCAGTTACTTATACGTAAACAATAATGTAGAAATGTTGTTCATAGTAAAATCAGAATCAATGCGCGTGAGAACATCGAATCTTCGACGGTTGCACCGGGGGCCATGTGGTTTATATCAATTTGACAGGCCCGGGATTCGAAATATTTCGTTTACCGGCCAACTTTTGTAAAGATAGGGTTGCCTATTTTCTGGGGTTTTTTGGTTTTTGATTTTGTAAAATATATCGCATTTTTAGAGGCGATATCACAAATAACAGACAACATGTATTGTAAACACGAACCTACAATTTTATGACATGCAATGCGAAATGAAGCGAGCGCTTAATCGAACGCTACACTGCAAAACTGACTTGGTATCGGCAAATAATTGTGTCGGTACCAGTCAACGGAAAGATCTTCAGAATCCAATTAAGCAGGAGTGCTGTACAATTTTTAGTTGGCGACATCGTCATTGTAAGTATTCTAATAACTAACTTGATGTATAATTTAATTCCTTTTCTTTTTTTTTATTACAGAAAGTATATGACAAATACGAGCGCTGCCACGTCGAGTGGTGGGAGGTGGAAGTCGGCGAGAAGATGCCGATCTGTGGCTTGTGCGGGAGACCATCAGATTTTCCGGGTGATTATTTATTAGCCAATATATTTGAAGGCTCCAACAAGAAGTCGCCGCGGAAAGAGGAAGAGAGATATTAAGTATAGACCATCGAGTCTCTAACTATTTTTAATCTGAATCGGAAAAGTGTGCGCTTTATCTGGAACATACTGTATTTCCACCTAGCTTGGTTGTTACAAAATTATTCGTTTATGTATGCAATTATGCGCTGAGCTCTGATATAGTATAATTTGGTACATTTTATTTTCAAAATATAGTTTAAATTTTACAAATCTATTTAAATCTATAATATTTACTTTATTTGTACGATAAGTTTGATCTATGTACATATATAGTTTTACGTATATAGTACAGTAACTCATTTATAGATTACTTCATGTGTAATGTCGAATAATCTATATTTCTTTATTTAATATAACCTAACGACATCTATCGTTACAAATATTAATGAAAGTTCGAATTTATTAAGTCCTAACTTTCTGTTCTTTGTGAGTTTGGATTGATCAATTGAACTAAAATTGAGATAAACAGCTTTATGGAGTTTATTATAATAAGTGTAAAGTATGAATGTATATAATTGATTTTCTATAATTAATGTGTTTTTTGATTATTATCGCAGATTACATCTGATCGTAACTGAGTCTGACGGTAATAATCCTGAACAGCAGTAACTGGTCGTTACTTGAATACTTTGCTCACAGTGGTGACTAACGTAGCCGTGGCTGTGTGCGTGCCTTTGCAGATTCGCATCACGCGTGCAGTGTTGACATTAGCACCGATCCGCAAACTTCAGCTTGCCAGTTCTCACTTTATCCAGTCCTTATTATATATTTTGCCTGGTCGGTTTTTCGTTTATTGTGAGTATTTTTTTATTTAATGTTAAATTATCAATTTTCTAGTTCGACAGCGTTAGATAGGTAGTTAAATGCACGAAGTGTCAGGCCTTCGTTTTAGTACGGGTGCTAGTTTACCATCGTCATCGTGTGTGTATGTGTGTGTGTATGTACGTTTGGTGGTTTGGAACCAATGTAACTTTTGAACGAAAACACGTAGCAAAAACTTGTACAACTTTTTTTGAAGTATTTCTCTGTCGTAATAAGCGTCAAAAACTTATTTTAAGATCACATCACAGGTAATTTTTAGCGGTATAATGTTAGCGGAGCAGCCAAGCTTTAATTTAAAACCCCAAAACGTAAAGATTGACTGAATATTAACAAAATAGATCTTAAAACGAAAAGTTATTTTTTGGTATGTTATAGACCAAAATTGGCCATTATGAATAAGTGTAATTTTTGAACGGAGACACGTAGCCTAAGATTGTTCGGCTTATTTCGAATGATATGTGTTTCGTAAAAAGCGTCGAAAACTCGTTTTATGTTTCATTGTTTAGGAATACACCCATTTAGGATTGCACAAGACTATAAAATACTAGCGGCAACCCAGGTTGCAGTATGCTGAGCGAAAGATTATGTCGTACTACTTGACAATTTATTAAATATAGAACATTATTATGTGTATGATAATGGTGCTTAACAGAAAACTGCACTGAGGAGAAAATAAACAAGGAATTTAAAAACTGTATATAATATAGAAATATATCAATTTATGAGTAACCCATGAGTTTACATTTTACACAATAAAAAAATGTTTTGTTATATAAAACATAGTTGGTACATTGACGAAATTTTTTATTTGTATATAATTATTTTTCAATTTCACACTGTTTTGAACTCTTCGTGGCCATAATTTACAATGCGCTAATCTGCAAATAAATCAGTATTAATGTGATTGGGCTATAGATTTGATATTAATGAACTTAATTTGTTCATGTAATGTTGTATTAGTACGTACTTGTGATTTTTTTCTCAGAGTAGATAGGAATACAATTTTTTTCAATGTTGTACTAGATTTCCCTATTGAGTCAAATCTTTTTTATCGTAAAATCGAGAAAATACCATGTCATTTAACGTCCTTACTCTACTGAGTGCTACATATGTTAATCTGGCCGAAAATTCTCTTTCTCCAATATCAATAATGGCCGTAGAAAATGGTGTAAAATTTCTGACTTCGATTTCTAAAAAAAAAAAAAAAAAACCAACTATTTTTTTACTTTTTTTAATTTTTAATTTTTTCAAAATTTACACGTTTTTTGAAATTTTTTAACTTTTTACAATTTTTTGAATTTTCGATTTTTTACAATTTTTTATTTTTTCCTTTTTACAATTATTTTTAATTTTTGTATATTGGCGATCTTTACTCAAGCCACACCGTGTATTTTTATTAATTTCATTGTTCAAAACGATCTTTATCCTACATTTTGAACTATGATTTCTGGTTTACTTCTACTCATATTCTTTTTATTAATTTTTGTATAATGGCGATCTGTACTCAAGCCACACAGACTATTATTTTCATCAATACATTAAACGAAATTACACTTTGTGACGATTTATACTAAAGCCACAAAGAATAATTAATTATAATATATTCATAATATAAATAATAAATGCGACAATATATATTTATAATATAGAATTGATTATTATTATTATTATATATTATTATATTATTATATTATTATTATATTATATTATTATTATTATTATTATTATTATTATTATTATTATTATTATTATTATTATTATTATTATATTATTATATTATTATTATTATTATATTATATTATTATTATTATTATATTATTCTTATTATTATTATTATTATTATTATATTATTATTATTATTATTATTATTATTATTTATATTATTATTACTTTACTTTCATACTTTGATATTATCAACTGAGTTTGCACAGAATACGATTACCACATGACTATCACGTTTTATCGACATAACTTGATATCACCGAGATACACTTTTAGCCACGTGCGTTTGTTTATTGTGTTACCCGTGTGTATTCAATGCAGAACATCGTTCGAACTAAGTTTGGTTATAATCGTAAGTACAATTAATTTATTATTCCATGCATTTCCGTGCGTATGTAGTTCATACCAATCACATTACTCAAATGCGTTTTTTATTTTACAGTTATTTTTCAATTTTAAATTCACAATGGGATCTTTTGTATCTAAATCTTCAAAACCAGATCTTGTAAGTGTTTTTTTTACATTTCATACACATACAAATTACATACACATTACAGTGATGATCAATACTCTAACCAATTATATGACATACTCCAAAATTATACTTTGTGACTCTTTGTACTCGAGCCCCCAATTAATATTATTATATTTTTAAATTATTTTATTTCACGTATGAACATTTATATTTGTAGCCACAGCAAGATACGTTGAGGGAAATGATTGATGCAGTACACAAACTGCAAGAAAAACAAGCCATTGCAATTGAGACATTGCAAGATACTGTGAGACAAGTGAAATCAGATCTCCATGATACGGCGAAGGTACTAGCAATACCCAAACTTTACCATCACGTTGTGTGCAACCACCTTTGCCTGCAACAACAACTTCACCATCGACCTGCTATACCCAGTCTACGGAGCAGATACAGTCCATGCAAGTAGTGCCGTATATACAACCGCAATTTGGCTCTTCTACCCAATATGCGCCTATGCCGGCTACTGCACCGGCCAATACGCCAGTTCCAGTGCTCATAATACCTTCCACTTCTTATTCATATGGTACGCACTCTGCTTCTCAGGTTTTATTCTTTCTTCAACAGTTCAATTTTTTTGTATGATTTCCATAATTTAGACCATTTCGTTAATTATAATTATTGACCTTCATTACATTCTCTTGTAAATTATTTCGAGTTTCAAACCGTACCATGTCAGCATAGAGTGCATATAACATTTATTATTTCAGATACGGTACGAGTCCGTTATCGAGGGAGCGGGGGCCAAAGTCGTCGAAAATGGTATGCCCAGCGAAACCAACCGTATCGTCCAGGACGTGGACGTAACAATTAACAGGAAACTGCACTGAAGAAAAAATAAACGAGGAATTAAAAAATCTGTATATATAAAAATATCAATTTATGAGTAACTCATGAGTTTACATTTTACACAATAAAAAAATTTTTTGTTATATAAAACATAGTTGGTACATTGACGAAATTTTCTATTTGTAATAATAATTTTTCAATTTCACACTGTTTTGAACTCTTCGTGGCCATAATTTACAATGCGCTAATCTGCAAATAAATCAGTATTAATGTAATTGGGCTATAGATTTGATATTAATGAACTTAATTTGTTCATGTAATGTTGCATTAGTACGTACTTGTGATTTTTTTCTCAAAGTAGATAGGAATTCAATTTTTTTCAATGTTGTACTAGATTTCCCTATTGAGTCAAATCTTTTTTTATCGTAAAATCGAGAAAATACCATGTCATTTAACGTCCTTACTCTACTGAGTGCTACATATGTTAATCCGGCCGAAAATTCTCTTTCTCCAATATCAATAATAGCCGTAGGTAACGTCATTCCTTGAGCCTTGTGAATGGTACACGCATATGCCAATTTCAACGGGAATTGTTTGATCGTACATATTTTTCCTCGTTTTTCATAAGATCGCGTTACAGGTTTAATCGGAAATAAATTGTCGTGTATAAATGGTCCACGATACAAGGGAAAATGAATTATAACGTAGGAAGGCAAATTTGGCGGAGACACATTATCGTCATATAAAATGGCCTTAACTGTACCAATTGATCCATTGACCAGACCGCCATTGACCCATATATTTTGAGTAAGCATAACGCTACATCCTATTGCCAAATATAAAGATGGAGCAAGGCCACAACAATCATCATTGACCATATGTACATCCCCATTAACCAGAGCGTTAATGCACAGAACAGGTGTACCCAGTTCACGTAAGCAACATTCATTTTTTGTCGAACCAAGTCATTTGTCGGTATTAAATGAATTGCTCCATCAAATCTTTTCTTTTCAGTTTCACCTAATAAAGAAATTTTACGCTGCGATAACATGTTGTATTCGTCTACAGAAATATCTCCGTTAGCCAAATTATCCAATAATTCTGAAAAAACGCGATCGTTTCCTTGACGATGCGATATAGATAATTCTATGAATAACTGAAACGATTGGAATGCAATAGCTCCTTTAGTTGTCATTGCATCACTAACAGTGTTATTGTACAATGCAACATCTTTAACCGGCGACAATTGCTTATAATCGCCAAACATAAATACATTTAATCCCGCAAATGACTCATCTCGAGATGGAAATAGTTCATGACATCTGCTTTCCATTTCGCCCAGAGTTTTAGCACCTATCATGGACATTTCATCAACGATCAGGAATTTCAATTCTTTATGTTCCAATTGTAAATTTCGCTGTGATTGACTATTTAATGGTTCAAATTTATTATGAAAAATTGGAATTTTAAATAGCGAGTGAATAGTGCTTCCATTTACGTTCAAAGCTGCAGCACCCGTAGGAGCAACTACTGCTATAGCCTCACAACCAAGCGCATCAGTAACCTCTTGGACAATTGCGTTGATTAATGTACTTTTACCGGACCCAGCTTTTCCCTGTATTATCACACGTTTAATTATATGATTGGATTTATCACCGATGTTGGACTGAATATGTTGAATCTGAGTTCTACAAATCTGTACAACTTTCAGTTGTTCCGGAGATAACGTAATGTGTTGCAAATTGCTGTAGTTCTTTATCGAGCGTGTTGCGTTTTCACTTTTATACGTTTTTAAAAATGTATCAATGTCTTGCAACGAGGGATACAGCGCGTTGTTCACATTCCAATCATATGCTACGTCTATTAAACGTTGTCCTAATTTTAGATCTGATCGCTCTTTTATCGTTGACGAAACCATTTCAAATGCATTATAATATATATCACGAGTTAATGGATCATCTTCGTTATCAATATCTCCTATACACGAAATTGGCAATTGGATACTGTCTATCGGCGTTACGTTATATTGTTCAAATAAGGAGTACCAAGGATGTTCGTTGTTATTGTCGCATAATTTGGAGAGCTCATCTATACTTTGACGGAATGGGATGTGAAGAGTGCACTGTTGCTTGTAGTATAAATCGCTATCTATGTCATCTGATAAGTTCAACTTTGGCCAAATTAATACAACATTCTCATTTCGGCTTTTAACGTAGCGATTTCCATATACATTAATAGTTTGCGCAAATCGAAATAACGAGAGATCATTGTATATCATAGGCCTATCGATATATTTATCGATAATAGATTTTGAATTACGATTAACGTCTTCTTCGTTCAGCTGTAATCATAGTTTTATGGAATGGTACGTAAAGTATCAATAGAATTAATTGCGAAAAATTAAATGTTATACGTTACCTCATATTTTTTCCAGCTGTCTTCATAAAGTATAAGCGAGATGAAATTGCGCGTAGATTTCATTAAAGACCAACCCATTAAAAGATGCACAACCTCTTGAGCAGAATAATCCCGTTCGCTGACAGATGAAATAATCAATTTCATTACGCAAGATTTTGCAGAAGTAACGTCGTCGCTATGATTGCATAGACTGTTTATTACATTCATGTACGAGAATGAAGCAACTTCACTCTTTGTTGTATACTTAACGATGTATTTAACAACTGCATTAATGTCGAGTATGGGAGTAAAGTCCGTATTAGCCCGCCATATTTGGGTTACGACATTATTGAAGCGCTGCACATACGGATCGTTCCGTCGAGGAAAAAACTCATAATATCCGTGCTTATCATCAACGGAGCTGCTTTCTTGAAGGTCTTTAGGAAATTTAAATCTGCAGTGTGTATTTGCGTTACCTCGTCTGTAGCAATGGGTTCCGCACTTTGTATGACGTTGAAAGGCATTTAGTTCACCCAAATCATTTTCATAATCGGCTGGCGAAATGTCAGAAAATGTTCGTTGAGAAGGATGGTTCGAACATGTCGGATTAGCACTTTTAGGATTAATGGCTAAACATAACGTATCAAAGTATTCTTGTATTTTATGAATATTATCCTCAGACAAGTCATTAACAATAAACTCGGGTTCATCTTGTAAGTACAGTAAACCATGTACATGAGGACTTCCACGATTTTGCCACTCAAATCTGTACCAATAATCTTTCACACGAAATACAGGTTTTAACACTTTACTAATGAATAATTCAACTCGTTCCTTAAAAAAATATCCTACTATGAGAGGATTGTCGTGCATTAATTTTCGCTTTTGTTCAGATTGTAAATCAGAATAGTCCGTAGATGGCGCCAAAAGACGAAATAAATCAGGCCAATGATAGTCCGCAGCCGACAACGTAAAAAAAATCGTCGGTTTACCTATCGCAATATAAATCAAATTAATAATGTAATCATTTTAATCCATCAAATTCGACACGGAACTAATTTTGATATTATTATCTCTATGTCGTTCAATGCAAGTATAATCGACATCTAAACATATCGTGATTAAACAACTTCAACATGTAATTAAATTAATGTCAAACGTTTAACATAGGACGGTCATTAAAATGAACAGATATATGGCAGTGGAGACGGTTTTCTATAAAAAAATTGTGATTCATAGAGGAAAAAAGTTTTAACGAGTACCCATGTCGGAGTTGATAGATTAACAAAATCAATTATATTAGGTATAGCGGAATCACCTAATTCGAGCTCTAAAAATGAAAACGTCACATGAATCGAAGAAAATGTCACATAAATCTTTTGCGTTTCCAAAAATCATAAGAATTATGTGAATATTCCATACAAATATAATAATTATTTAGCATTAAGCGACCAAACAATGAAGAGTTTGTTAAAAAAAAAATAAATATAAATAAATAAAAATAATTAAATTAAGGCCGTCGAATTATATGATTTCCAATAAATATGTAATGTTGCTATTGCTCACCTATTTGATCAACCATAGTCGTTAATTCCCTATATCGCCTGGACCAATAACTCTTGGTAGATTTAATGCGTGCACAATGCACCATAATATTTGCTAGTTTTGAATTATCCTTTGTAATAAGATCTCGTAATTCGAGAACTGAAAGATCTGACAACTTGAATTTTTTTACATACAAATTTGACTGTGTTATGGCATTGTGTCGCAAGATTGTATTAAGCGCAAAATATCTAAATCTAGGATCTTTTGCAAATCTCCCATCTTTATAACACATTAGAAATTTGAAATAATTGAGACATGTAATACTGTGAATCCTACTTTGCAAAAAGTCACATGTTCCATACGGAAATAATGCAGGAAATGCACACGCTATGTATCCTTCACTTTCAAATTCGTTCAATGGTTTTTTCTCACATGTGGGATATGGAAGTTCTAATTCCTTATTAATATACTGCTCCTGGTCCGTGCTTTGTAAATTAAGTATGTAGTGTTCATCTAGCTCAATCGAAGAATTGCTTTCAAGTGTCTCAATGGATTCGTCAATATTAATATTTTTCAACATGCTATCGATTTGACCATCTCTTGGTAATTTATCCAAATTATCGTAAGAAATACTTAATCATTATAATAAATATTATGCCGTTTCAACCACAACAACGCACGAAGTACTTTATCGGAGCGCACTCGAAATTGGGCAACTCCATGTGCAGTATCTTTGTTGAACATAATAGTAGATGTTAATTCTTCTACATTCAACGGCAAAGTGTCAATGTACTCGTGAATATTTTGTGTAAAATTAATCACACTCCCAGAGTACGCATATTGGCCACCATTGATTCGATACAGCGATACAACAGGATGAACACGCGATATTAGCATTTGCTCTATATAAGTCAGGTCTTGTAATTCTGCCGGTATTTCACCAGGATCCATATTATTGAACGCGGTGTAATATTGCCTATGATCAGGACTTTTACATAAAGAACAATAATCGTTATATAATTTCAAACCAGGAAACGACCTTATACAATTTACGCACGAGTTCCATACAATTTTTGCAATGGACACATCAAATTTTTTACCAGCGCTAATCTGTGTTGCGGTCAGTTTCAGTAGACTCTTATTTGAAAACCGTCCAATAGTAGCCTTTGCCTTTCTAATTGGTTGATATTTCTTATTAATCGCTCTCCTGGTTTTTGCCGATTTTCGTTTGACGTTTGGCATTTCGTTGAAAGTATATTTGCTGTAAAAAAATGTTGCCAGAATAAATTGCCGTAATTAAAACGAAATTGACATATTAAATCATCACGTGAACCACGTCGATTGTTAAATATGCAATGTTAATAAAGTAGTTGCAGCTTTATAGAATCAAAAAATAAACAAAAAAAAAAATAAAATTAAAGGTTAATTGTTTAATTATGTGTAATTAAGAATTAAAAATACATATTATTTATTGAGTAGTCATATTACAACTCGCATATATCTCTTCATAAATTAGTGAAAGTTTGCGATATAAAGATGAGAATATCTCAGTTTGGTCATAATTTATGAAGTATATGCGAAAATCTCAGAAACCTTTAACCTCTATGTTATGGCACTTTGATGAATTATTATAAATAATTTTTCGTTCGAATTTTTGGAATAGTCGCTTTTGGCGTAACGCACATACGTACACACACGAATACACGCACGTTATACACTATTAAGGAAAGCAAGATATTACTTTCTCATATTAATTATTTCTATTTAACACGTTTATGCTAGAAAAAAATGGAAAATTTCATTGGTTATCGACGAAGTTGTTGTTGATGTAATAATTTATAAATTTGGATTTATAAATAGTACCTTATTCGAAATGAGATTATATTAAATAAAAAACCTAATTATATTATATCTTTTAAAAAACTAACACGATTGAGCTTTCATATCAATGATACGAGCTTTCAAACTTTGTTATGGATTTCCGATGTCGCGTCCGCACCACGACACACTTTTAAAAAAATAATGATCAAATCTAATTTAAGTATAGTTCGCACCCAGATATTAAGAAAATTGATCATTTTTCCTATATTATAAACCCATAGCACGTTGAATAAATTTTACTTTTAAGTCATTTAACCGTAGGTAAAAACTCAAAAATTGAAACGAACAAATTGCATGTCGCATCCGCAACGCGTGATATCAAAATCAATTTATTGTTTTCGACATTCCCCTAGGCTTTGATCGTTAAGATTATTACGTTCCTCAAGATTTTTAACTCATAAAAAGTCCATCGAAGCATACGTTTTATAAAATTAAAATTGAACAATTTGTAACCCATTTAAATGGCTTGCAAAATTTCATTATTGTGCTCATGATATGAAAAAAATTATAATTATAGTATGAGTCGGTCAAAGGTTTGTGAGATTTTTATATAATAACAGCGTCACTTTGCGTGTGATATGAAACAGAGTCAAGGATACAATTCAATTCGACTAACATTTATGCACAATGTAAATATTGAATCTAACCTACATGTGATTATTATTAACTGAAATGTTGCTTCACTGAAACGGCGAATTTCGTACGTACAATAAAACAGGAATGATAGTGTAAGATATGTTCAGCCATATAAATGACATATTCTAGCAACCGTGAGTCTGCTAACCGGCACTCAATGTAATGTTAATCTACGTAATTACGGTAATGTACGGTATCTAAGTAAAATTACACATATATTGCACTATTGCTTTAGATATTAAATACGTTTGATAAAGATCATAAATGATTTAATGCGTATAATACATTAATCGTAATGTATCATGTAGTGAAATTGTACCCACCTCTGTTATGCAATGTAATGATGAAGTATTATCCAATCACAAAGTCACTAAAAAGCACCGAGTGGATATATCGTTCAGTCGACAATAAGTACTGATGATATTACGTTTGTTTATTATTAAATGCACTTCATCACTAACATCAATTGAGCACTCAAAGAAACCTTTAATCTGACTAACTAATATTCAACGAACTTACACGTTTAGAGCGAACATTGCGAATTATACGTATACAACCGACTCCAAGTATAATAACATCGAAGCGTATTCAATCGGTATGACATCCACCCCCCGCTTTTAACAAGCTTTGGGCGCACCTCATGTAAGCAGCGCCGCAGTTCGTACTGATTTAGAGTTCAACGATCGGTTCCAAATGAAAACAAGTAGACCGCTCCCGTAACGTGTGTATGTGTATGCGTGTACCGTGCAGGTGTCAACGCTTGCATGTTTGAGACCAAACACGGCATACCTTACATTTAACAACTTCCCCGCGCACACACATAAGCGTTATGGAAACTGTATGTATTCCACACAAATCTCGAATATATATTACTTTGAACAAATACCACGAACTCAACGAAAATTTAAAATAATATATTTACCAACGACTGCAATAAACTGAATATAAACAAACCGCACACAGTACATCGTGTTTGAAAATGAATAAAAATTGTAATATAAAATTAATAATAAGTAACAGCGTTTTATTTGCCGAGTATGCGAGATATTACATAACACATTAATTGCTTCAACAATATTATAACGATGTGTAACAAAATAACACTATTTCGCACCAAAATATTCACAATACAAAAACGACGCATTACATACAGTCGAATAATTATCCAATATCATAATTAAATTTCACAATCAATGTACATAATCATGTATAAACGCCTATCTATCTATTTATGTACATAATCATATATTAATGCACAATCATTTATAAACGTACATAATAATAATGTAGTAATATAATGTATTATATAATGACATAATTATATAATAAGATAAAAACAGATTATACACGTATAAACAACAAAATAATATAATAGTAACATATTATTGCATTATAAAATAATATAATACAACACATACAACAATAAACATAATAACAAAATCACTATGTACACACTAATCAACAAATATAAGCAAATGCTAAAAAGTTAGATTGCATCGTCGCACTGCGGTGACATCTCTGAGTGCGACGAGTGGATGCTTGTTTATACGCGAAGGTATAAAACGCGCGTGCGTTGAACTACGGCTCTGGCAGCAGCTCGTCCAATAGACCCTTGAACCTGCAACATAATTAATATTTATAAAATCTAAATATTTCAGCACGTAACAATAAAACATACGTACAGAACACTTTTTTCGTTGTCAGCATCTTTAACAACGTTAGAGGTGCGGTACAGCTTCACGGTATAAAAACCACAGAATTCATTAACCCCCGCTCCAGTGATGGTGATGATATCACGGGGCACATAGATCCAATCTTTTGCATCATCCCCCCACATAGTTACCACACACTGCAAAAGAAAAAAAAAATTTACAACAATAATAACTTTTATAATTCAAATTTGAATCCTTAGTACAAATGTAAAGTAATTACGCACTGTATTTTTTGTATCATCCATTAAAGTCACATCGCGTTTGTACAAAGTTTTACCCGTCAGTTTTGCCGACACTTCCTTGATATCGCCAACACGTTTTACAATGCCGACCACATCTGAAAAATCACAAAAGATACATATATGAAATAAATTAAAGCGACAATACATGCACGATATATTCATACACAACCACATACATGAAATACTTACTGATAGCAGTGTCAGTCGTCGATTGTATGTCATGAAATTCGGTAAAGTTTAAAGATTTTTGTCGGTTGACGGCTGGACAATTAATTACTTCACGTATAAGTGTGCGTTCGTCAACTTCAATTTCATAATCGTTACCAGTCGAATTAAACGCAGGATTAACAGATTTATCTTGAAATTATTCAACTGCATGTTCATCCCGTTCTACGATTAAACAACATCATTAATAATAATTAAGTATTAATAATTAAGAATAAATGAAAAATACCTGCAGCTTATCGTGTATCTTATCTGCTGTTTTACCATACGCCGTAGCACGCACCACACCAGTGTCGTCGCGTAATTCGAAATTAAATACGGATTTTTCTGATTTCCCGATTGTGCACGTTCGAAGGCACGATACTGAAGAGACCTCGCCTTGCACAGTCCAACTAAAACACAATGTACAAATTATAAGTATAGTTTGTAAATGTACAATTCATTCCAAAAATGAACAAAAAAAAAAAAAATATATTTTATAATTTTTAACGGGATATATATAACGACATACCTTTTTACGATTTCCGACATTGAACTCAATTTAACACACTCCGTGTTCTCGTCGTATTGAACACGCTTAATTACAGAAAATTCAGCGACATTACTTCTCTTCCGTTTATTAGCCATTATTAGATTTAATACGAAAGGTAGACGAAAATAACACAACTATTTTTTTGGGATCGAAAACACGGACGCGACTAGAACGAACACAGCTTTACTTCACACAATATAACCGAAATACAATAACACACACGAAAAAACTACTGCGAGTCTAACAATTGGAACAATCGATGGCAAATGAACCGGACGAGAGAGAGCTTATCCCGCGCAAATATTGTCGCGATACAACAAAAACACGAACAAAATTACGATAGTCCAACTATTTTGTGGGGTCGAAAACACAGACACGACTAGAACGAACACAGCTTTACTTAACGCAATATAATCGAGATGCAAAAACACACACGAAAAAACAAAAAAAAACGACTACGAGGCTTACAATTGAAAGGATCGTACACACGTTTAAACAATACTACGAAGCATACAATTGGAAAGCTCGATGGCGAATGAACCGGACGAGAGAAAGAGCGTATCACGCATAAATATTCTCAAGACACAACGAAGAGACAAACGGAATTACGAAGAGTAGCAAGTTACTTGATACAAGCTGATAACCGAGATACACGTAAACAATACTCTGCGACTTACAATTCGTAGGATACATGGCAACTGAAAGGAGACAAAAGAAAGTATACCGCGCGCAATTATTGTCGCGACACTTACCTATACATTTCTTAAGATTAATCAACACATTTCACGCAGTCTCAGTGTAATATCCACACGTGTACGTTCGATTTGTTACCAAGTGTCAAAAATGGAGCCAGCTCAATGTTTTTACGACCGTGTTATTATGAGGTAAGCATTTATTATCATATAATTTATTATCATGTAAAAATTCAGCAAGATAACCATTTCATGTCAAAACGACTTCTTTTGACATAATTTGGACTAATCTAATTCTAATTAAGGTGGCTAGTCAGTAATCATAACAATAGTACAGCGAGGCGTATGTCTGTCTCTTTCTCGCACATGGCAGACAACCGCTCGCACCATTCGAAATCAATGATTTTACGCACATTTTGTTTAATTACATAATTTAAGTCTAATGACATAATTGAGAATAGACATAATAGAGAATAATAATAATAATAATAATAAATAATAAACAAAAAACTTTTATTTCTAGAATATTCTCACGTTTTCGAGGCAAGGTGGTGTGCATAACACCCGTCCAAGACCGTGTCATCAACGGCGAACTTCTTCGAACGTTTACGTTCGACGTTCTGAATGGGGCAGGACTAAGAATACGCTGTATTGCAAATAATGAATTTGCCAACAGATGTTCCCGAGTCATTAAGGTAAAGTATTTATTATTTATAAAATCATTTTATACTGCAATTAACAAAATAATTAACCATACATTTTTAATTTCAGACAGGAACGTCCGTGTCGATGAGGAACATATTCGCGCGATCAACAACAGATTGGCACGTAATGGGGAACCGATACGAAGCCGTAGTCGACGAAAACGCAAGAGTACGTTATGTCGCTGTAATATAATGTTTATTTAATTGTTTTTTTACGGTTTAAATATTTATATGTTAGTTATATTGTATTTATATGTTAGTTCTATTGTATTTATATGTTAAATTTATATGTTATAATATGTTACTTATATTTATATGTTCATTATGTAATGAACGAGTACTTAAAATTATAAACGCAATGTTGTATTTATATTTATTGATTAGCATGTACACAGTGATTTTGTTATTATGTACATTGTTGTATGTATACTTCGTTAAAATCGTGTGTAGTATTTATACATAAGACGTTGCGTATGTTAATTGTATTTTTATATTTTGTTGTATTCCCCGTTGTGTTATACGTAATGTGTACAGTGTAATATGTAATAACTTTAAGATAAGGATTACATTAGTAAACAATAAATACTACACAATTCAAGGCTAAATATATGTTTTATTTTCCGCATTTCCTAAGTATGTAACTGATTTGTACCAAATCAACATATCATTGTTTCGTGCATGTGGATATATAAATTAACACCTCTTAATGTCGAGAAAATCCATATTGATTTTTTTTGTACATATTTAAACCCCAAATAACCCATGTTAATATTTACTTCTAAATTTGTTCTAAAAAGTTTGGGAAATAACGGACACCCTAACGCATATGCCAATTTCAACGGGACTTGTTGATCGTACATATTTTTCCTCGTTTTTCATACGATCGCTACAAGATCGATACGATCGATACGATACAAGGGAGAATTGTTGAATCTGAGTTCTACAAATCGGTACAACTTTTAGTTGTTCCGGAGATAACGTAATGTGTTGCAGATTACTATAGTTCTTTATCGAGCGTGTTGCGTTCTCACTTTTAAACGTTTTTAAAAATGTATCAATGTCTTGCAACGAGTATCAATGTCTTGCATATTTAAGCGTAAATGTATTTAAATTTAAATATTTAAATTTAAACTTGTATAATTATCATCAGTACAACATTAATTGTAACACGATATAATTATATGCTAACACAATGATTTTTCGTTCAGTAATATAACTCGAAACACGATGTATAATTTCAATACAATAATAACTAAAACACAATATGTTTAATAACCCATGTACATATATAAACCAAGTAACCCAAATAACCCATGTACATATTTAAACCCCAAATAACCCATGTCGTCGACCCAAGTAACCCAAGTAACCCAAATAACCCATGTACATATTTAAACCCCAAATAACCCATGTACATATTTAAACCCAAAATAACCCATGTACATATTTAAAACCCAAATAACCCATGTCGTCGACCCAAGTAACCCAAGTAACCCAAATAACCCATGTACATATTTAAACCCCAAATAACCCATGTACATATTTAAACCCAAAATAACCCATGTACATATTTAAAACCCAAATAACCCATGTCGTCGACCCAAGTAACCCAAGTAACCCAAATAACCCATGTACATATTTAAACCCCAAATAACCCATGTACATATTTAAACCCAAAATAACCCATGTACATATTTAAACCCCAAATAACCCATGTCGTCGACCCAAGTAACCCAAGTAACCCAAATAACC
The DNA here is from genome assembly GCA_034770305.1 of Trichogramma dendrolimi. Classification (NCBI taxonomy): domain Eukaryota; kingdom Metazoa; phylum Arthropoda; class Insecta; order Hymenoptera; family Trichogrammatidae; genus Trichogramma; species Trichogramma dendrolimi. The sequence continues at coordinate 257,637 of JAPMIB010000119.1, read as the reverse complement.
CATGTAATTTATATATTTAATGTCCCCAACCGATTAATAAAATAAAATTCCCGTCAAATTTGAGCAAATTAACATTATTTTGAAAAAATGCATTTAAAATGCATAAAAGTGCATAAAGAGTTGAGCAATCGAGATTATCAATGTCATCAGATCTTCGTCTAGCTTCCCTTATCAAATTCCTAAAATTTCAAAAAGATCGGTCCAGCAGTACTCACGGTACCGCGTCTACAAAAAGCCCTTGCAAAATCACGGGAGTTCATGCAGGAATGACTTCGCTTCGCTCAGCATAATTATTCGATACTCGAACCCATAGAGGACACTTTTCGGCCCAGTGTTTAGGACCATCACTGCGCTCGGGCCCGAAAACTACTATTTGTACATTAAACGTTTAATTTTAGAATAGTATCATTGTTACTTATAAGCCCCTAAGTCATACTAACTTTGTTAAAAATTTTATTTGTTGGATTTTCGGCGGTTAAAACTTCAAACATTGGACGATGGTTTTGAAAAACCACAGATGTATCGGCAAAATCAAACAATAAAAAAATTAGTTTACTTCGTTAGCAAAGAATGCGTCTGTAAAAAAAAACCATTTTTAACGTAAAATACCTAGATAAGTTCGTTTTTAAAGAGTCCAAGTCCTAATTATTGGCGAAATTTCACAAATTTACACTTTGTATAACTACGATTTGTCTGTTCCGCTGTTGTCCCCCTTTTAGCAGTACTCGGTTTCATCGTAGGCAAATTACTCTTAAAATGAATTTTAAGTTCTAGTTGTATACACTAGCTTTTTACCACTTATCAATCCGAAATATGGATGAATCGAGATAATCAATCATATATTTAATTTACAATTTTTCTAACATAAATCATAGAAAATTCCTTTTCTTATCGTCATTGAACTCACAGAAATTGTTCAAGAATACGGTCACGTTGTCATCATTAAAACCTTCAGAAATTATACAATAATTCAACTAATGTTGTGAGTGCACACAATAGGATCTCGCCATCATTGTTGCAAGAATCGACTTTAATCGGATGATAACAAGTAACGTTCTTGCAATTTACTCACAAAATTTAATTTTTATTAATCATTAATTAATAATAAATACATTTGTTTTTTCAGAAGTTTATTGGTTACATCCATTTTTTGTTATAAGTTATTCTACTTACCGAAATTGCACCAAAAAAATAATATTGTTTGGTACTATTAAATTAACACGTAAAAATTAAACAAAACAGCAATATCTCACGAGAAGCAACTTTTTGAAACTAATTTCATCAGTTTCTTTTTTCCAAGTGTATTCGATCGGAAATTCATCAATAACCAATCTGTTTTTCGGACAAAAAAAACTTTTATTTAACCTATGTTTTTAATCAACGTTTAAAAAAAAATACAGATTTGAGATACGAATAATAATGGCTAACAAAATGGAACCAACACCAATCATGGATTTGACAAGAGCGACGAACATGTAACTCGTTTAAAAATTTTTACTCATACTCTGAATTTATATGAAATAATTTTACAAACTTTAAAAAAGCTTTATTGTAACACACATAAACCTCTATTAAACAATGTGCCATCGGTGCATTTACGTTCGCGTTTGAATTCGAGCTCCAATTTTTTTTACGCCGTTCGAGTTTTGCTTATTCGAAGCATTAATCGAGGACGCGCTCGGAATAAATGAGTAGCACTACTAGTAATAAACGTTATTACGCGCGGTATAGATTTTCGCTGATGTCAATGAAAGTATACTACTGTTTCTTCTTTACAGGGAATCCATTATGATATTAGTGAAAATTGTAACAAAATCACAAAAAATTATATTCGACAACAATAGAGAAATGTTTTACATCAATGTCTCCGATAAATCAGGGGAAGTAAAATGTTCGGCTCATGGTAGAAACTGCAAGAGATTATACAACGTATTAAAGGTTATACACCAAATAATAATCATTTTAATATTATTATTACGCAATTTTAATGTTTCCATTAAATTAGTTAAACAACAACTACGAATTTAGAAATTTCAAAATAATTGATGCGAATAACAAATACAACAATCTGAAGAACGATTACGAATTTTTATTTACGAATGATACAATTCTTCATTTGTATAAAAACGAAATCATATACACTTTAAAACCTATCACATTTACAAAATTGAAAAACATTGTACATTTACCAACAAATACAATTATAAGTAAGTTAATACTTAATCTTTTATACATATACTTAACTTTTTTCAATTAAATAATTGTAGAATATATATTTTATTAAAAGATACTATCGGATTTGTACAAAGCATTGGACTACGAATGACAATTTTTTCAAAATCGACAAATAAAGAATTTGTCAAAAAGGAATGCACTTTAATAGATGAAGTAAATACTAAGGTACGTTATAAATTTCCATTACATTACCCTGTTGAAAAAAATTACGTCAATTTCGGACGTCATTTTATGACGTCATTAATGACGTTATTAATGATGACATTATGCGTGTCAGGTTTTGGAACCAAACAAGACGTCATTTTCGTCAAAAAATAACGTCATTTCTGCAATCAGTCACGAGCCGGCAAATTAAAATGATAACATTTTTATGAAAAAAATTACATCATTGCAAAAATTAAATTATGTCATTTTATAAAAAAAAACAATTTCTTCTGCAAACAGTCGGCAGCCACTTAATAGAAATGATAACATTTTTATGAAAAAATTACATCATTTTGGCAATGAAATCATGTCATTTTCAAAAAAAAAAGTAATTTTTACTAGCGGTCGTGAGCCACTGAGTTGAATGATTACATTTAATGGCAAAACTCTCAGGCGGCAAACTTGAAAACCTCCTGCTCCCATTGAGTAATAACCTACTAATATCATGCCAGCGACTGAAAAATTGAATTTTCCAGTTACCGCGCTAAACAGAAAGTCGCTATTTTCCGGTCATGAGGTATGGAAAATAGTGCACTGTCGTACTCACATAAGCCTCGCCAGGGTATTATACGTGCACCGGGACTTTATTTTTTCCTGACCGACCTATAAGACAGTGAAGTACTAATAATGAACGAAATTGGATTTTCGCTGAGAAATTTCACCTGTTTTTTTGTCAACTCGTTTTCAATAAAAAATAAATTTTTAAATCACTCAAATTGGATAATTGACCGGATAATTAACCAAATTACGTAATTTACGATGAGAAAGTTCACTATTATTATAGTTTCCAAACTATTTTTACACTCATCATCACGAATATTTTAAATGCACATTTATTGACCATATTTATCATTATTTCAAAAAGAATTCAATAAATGCAGGATTATCAAATAATTATAACTTAAAAAAGTAGCTAGAAATCATGTAAACTATTTATCGTGAAAACAAGCAATCATACAATTTTTCTTGGAAAAGAGTCATCGAAATTTATTAAAAATTACAATGTGTCATACGAAATTAATAGTACAGGTAAGTTTGTATAAAATATTATATAATTATATATAATCAATATGAACTTAAATTAGGTACTGGACTAATATACATTTCATGTTCATTTTGAACGTGCAAACAGATTTTATCGATATCACAAGTGTTTACAGCATTTAGAGTATCATCAATCAATGAACATTTTTTAATGTGAAAGTTGTTCAAATTGTCATTTTGAAATATATCTGTTACATTTACAAAATTACAAATTGTGTATTCAATGTTTTTTGCTCTATCTACAATAAAATAATGAATTTTTACAAATGTATTTATTAGTTAAGAGTGCATAAGAATTATTGGAGCGATGTTGATTATCATTAGATGCTCCATACAAACAATCGTTTTTCACCATTTTTTTTTATATAATAAAGCTGTATCAGATAAATCTAGCTTTTCTCTCCAATTCATCGGTGCATGATCTGCTTTTCCAAAGTACCGACATGTATCTGTTTTATTGGTCTTTATGGATTCTCTATTTTCCAAATAATCTATGTACTCAAGTATCATTGAATCTGGATCTTGGTCATCTAAATATTTTTGTAGTATCAACGCACTTCTACTTAATCCAATATTTTCTGCAAATTTGATGAACGACTCCTTTTGCAGCCTTAATTCGTTCTACTATTTTTCCATTTCCATTTTCAAAGCAATAACCAGAATGAGACCATAATGGACCAAAATTAATTACGCTGTGACTAAGGTGAACTAATTGATGGACATTAAAAGTCATGGCAGTTGTAGAATAGTAATATTCTGTGAGGGCGACGAATGTTTTAAGTAAATGATCTGCTTCAAATATTTGCTCTCGAGTAATATTATCTTGTAAAAGAATAAAGTAAGCTTTCACTAGATAGGACCAATGTTGAACATAATTTTTGAATCTTGGAATTTGAAGAAGAACGATTGTACTGTAATATAGTACCCAATTTTCGTACTCGCGTGCCTTCCAGCAACTTCTCTCTCGAATTGAACGAGAATATCGAGTTAACTTACTTGGAACTTTAATCCTTGTCAAAATGTCATCAATTAACGCAATATCTTCATTATTTAATGAATACAGGTTGTTGCTTGTATCCAACCAGTATTTTATAAATTGTTTCGCAATTCCAAGGTTGATACAATGCATTGAGCATGGAACAAATCCTGTTACAATGTTGAAGTGCGTTAATTGTACCAAGGTTGACTGTTTCATTACTCCATATACTGCTTCTCCACTCTCCATGGAGTGTTGCATATGTTGCAATGTACCTGCAGCAGATCTGTTCAATATAATATCGTCCATGAGGATATACTTAACACAACTACCTCTTCCCACATGTACGTAATACCCCGGATGTAAACACCAATTACACCCGAAATATCCGTTAAATTGGGTAATACCTTGCATAGGTGCACGAGCAACTGAGTCAACACACGAGCAGATTGCGAACACGAAAATTTTGTGTGACTCTGGTGGCATACTGATTGTAATACCATCATTTGCCAATTGATTCATTTGGTGTACGAAAGGTTCAAGAAATACATTCATATCCGGCTTATGTTTCCCAAACCACAGACCACAAACTATAGGATTGTTCATTCTTACTTTGAGTGGCGTCTCGTTGATAATAATTTGAATCGGCCATACAGAAAATGTTGAGCTTTCAAATACAGGCGAACCGTCGCTATTGAAAGTGGCAGTTACAAAATTTGTTTTTTTTTCATCCGGCAGCGAATTCATCAAGTATTTGTAACATAAACCGTCGTAGAAATCTTTCAAGTCCCTATTATTTTCATTTGATCTTTTCTGTGACACTGATTCATAATAGGACCAGTTTTTTTCCAATAATAAGCTATTTCCTTTCGGGATTTATCGTTACGAAATAATCGACATATGAGGGATCCTTTAGACCAAATTCAAATTCACAAGGTTGACATTCTGCCATGTCATCACTGTCACGGTCAAACTGTTTGATATATCTTTTACATTTTGGGCATAATGCGTGGTAAGTTATATCTTCCTTGTGATTGAATAATTTATCAATCAAATATCTTGATTGAGGAAGAATGGACGATGAAAAAAACAAATTTAACATTCTGAACAAATCCGCAATCGCTGTTTGCGATAAATTATGATAAGAGAAAACTTCAAGACAGCCAGGAGAATTTCGGGGACGCTAACATTAACACGTGCAGACATGTTCTCGTTTGCTTCATACATATCCAGCAAATCTTTCAAGGGATGTTGCTTAAGTGGTATATCATCTGCAATTTCTATTTCAATAGGTCTATACACCTCATCATCCTCACTCAATTCATGATACTGTTCCATCATATCCTCACGTACATGAAGTTCCCAATTATCCTTGTAATGAATGATAAAAAAAATTTTATAATTCAAATATAATAAATACTTCAAATAAAATATAAGCTAAAAAGTATTTCTTTCATAAAAATTTAGGCACAATAGAAAAGAAACGAATATTAGTGCATGCTCATTCGAATGGTTTTTCTTGTGGAAGTGTTCAGAAGTTTGAAGATTACTAGTAAAATCATCGTCTCCAATAATGTTAGAACATGATTCAGTTACGTTTTAATTTTTATCAGTAGTATGCCGCACTACACTCGATCATCAATCAATGATACCGAATGATTCAATTGCAGAGACACAAAAAATTAATAACACGACGTAGTAAAAAAAGCAATTAACGAAGACTTACGCCATAATTTTCATCATCATCTTCTACTGTTTCGAGTGATTCATTCGTTTCTGAACTGCCATTATATTTGAAAGGGGAGTTTGAGTTCCCATCAGTGCTTAAGGAAGTTGCTGAAGAATCTGAATCCTATAACAATTCATTATTTTGAAAAAACTTTCTTTCTACTTTCATTGTATGGCTTACCTCGGGTGAATTATTTGAGTTATTTTGAACTGTATGTGGTGATGCCGTCAAAAAATTTGCTTCACTTACGGAATCATGCTCACTCACTGATTCAGCCGATGGTTCATCTTCACTTTGTGGACTATTTTGGGACTTTTGAATAATTTCATGGACCAACTATATTCATAATTTAAGTAGATATAATTGTCGATTTTTAAAAGTCATAGATCAAACATAAAAACGAAATTATGGGAGTTATATTTACTTCATAATTACGACGCCACTTTTCATTCCCTGAATTAGAGTCGGTAGAAGAGCTTGAACTCGTTCTTTTTCGTTTTCTTCTAGGTCTGTTAGAATTTGTAGTTCTAGGCGTTGATACAGATGAAAATTTGCGTCCTAAGGGCATCGTAATCGATATGTTGCTCGTATGATCTGTACAAAATAAAAAATAAATCCTCTTAGATAATAACGGTGAGACTCCTCGATCGTATGCGGATGAGAAAATGTAAAGAAATTCATTGAACTTTTCATATGAACGTCTCTAATGTTTCACGACAATTTATGAGCTAAACCTTCAGTTTCATTTGAAATTGACTATGAAATAAACTGCTGAAAACTGCACGAATAATAATGACGAAATTTATGTAGAATCATAAGCATTTCTAATCCTGACAAATTTAATAAAGATATTAAAAAGGTCCACTCGTGTGATTCAGGTCTAAAAATTCAGGGTGAGACTATCAGTACGACAGCTTTTATTTTCTAGTGATTTTTATATAGGCATTCCTTTTAACCTTTTTTCTCAAACCAACTTCACGTATGTTATATATGTTCCGCGCGATTATCATTGATCAATTTTTGGACAATTTATGGACAAGAGTTATGAATCCTAAATCGATTTATATTTTCTGGATTTATTATTACGTATAATGTTATATGATTGTTCAATAGAACAAAAGTTCTAGTTAAGGTTGATAAGGCTGCATACGAGCCGAGACCACTGCACGGGTTGGATTCGCCTAAGCCTTTACTCATACCATCAATCTGCTTCTTTTCAATGATTCAATGAAGGGACTACTAAATTTTTTAAGTCGATGGTACAACCGATAGACCGAAATCTAACGCACTTGATCGGTTCATCCTAACGGCCCAAGACATCCGACGCCAAGCCCAGGTGAAAATAGTATGTAAGATCTGACTATAGATCTGGCATCAGATCTGGTATAAGATCTGACAAATGTACGCCAGATCTGACATCAGATCTGATACCAGATCTTGTATTCGATAATCGACATCAGAACTTATATCAGATCTGACATCAGATCTAACGTCAGATCTGCAGTGACTGTATTGACTCTAATTAATTAAACAATACGTTTATTAATAATTAAAATTTTATAACAAATTTAGTTATATTTTAATTATCACATCGATAATATCTTTAAGAAAAATTCCTACAATATTTAGGTTTTTGATAATGTGAATTTAAATTGATTCAACAACTTTTATTATTGAGATTTATTATAAAATTTTAATTATATAACTTATTGTTTAATCAATTAGAGTCAATACAGTCACTCCAGATCTGACATTAGATCTGATGTCAGATCTGATATAAGTTCTGATGTCGATTATCGAATACAAGATCTGATGTCAGATCTGGTGTACATTTGTCAGATCTTATACCAGATCTGATGCCAGATCTGGAGACAGATCTTACATACTATTTTCACCTGGGAGGGCGGCGGGGGTGGGCCCTGGTTTTTTCTATTTAAATTTTAAAGTTAAAACTTCTAAGTATTTGAGCCATTTATAGTGGTACAATCACAAATTTTATTTTCAAATTGTCACTTTGAATTATTTTCGGTGTTATAATAAAAGCACATTTTTTGATTTCTTAAAACTCAAATTTCGCTTTTACGCAAAAAGTTATTTTATTCTGCGAATGTATTCTGAAATTGGCTTAAGGAAAAATTAAATTTCAGTCTGCTAGTGCAATTCTCCGTCCGTCGTACATGACCAAAATGTTGGTTAGTTTATCCTGATTTTGAGTTTTCGTAGTTTTTTTTATTCAATTATAATTTTATTGCTTGAAAGGTCTCTAAAAGTGCTATTTGTGATTATTTAGTGAAAAAAAAATATTCCAAAAATCTACGTTTTTTTTCTTAGCCGTACGACAAAATTAAAAAAAATCCCTATATCTGACGTACCGCTAGACCCAGCCAAAAATATATGAAAAAAAATGTTTGTTTTTTACTTGAATTGCAAATTTAACAATTTACCAATTTCAAATTTCACGTACTTTTTAGCAAACTACTGAGTTTTCTGGATAGGAGGAGGTTAGTTTTCCCTGCTGTGGTAATAAAATGTCAAATAAGTAGAACTATAAGTATCATTAGTTTATTCTCTGATGAAATCATTATCATAAGGCAAATTACCTTACTTAAATTGCTATCAAGTTTTAAAAGTATGTCTGCTAGTATGTCAAGCATATAAGTACATGCATGATAAAGGAAAAAATGATAAATCTTTTTTCACTTTTCATTTCAAAAGTATTTGGTTTCAAATCTAATGTTTGATAGTTATTCAATGAATTTGAGACTAATTGTTATTGAATATCACTCTTTAGCAAGCCATGCGATTAATTATCATGTGTCTTTATTGATACTATAAAAATATTAATATTATTAAACGTTGAAAACACATCTTAATACGCACAAACCTAATTATACATTAGTTGTAATTTGGTTATTAGTTAATTTATTTGTTACTTAGCGTTTGTCATAAGACAAGTAATTATGTACAAATTTGATTCATTTATCTGTAACAGAAATCCTAAGATGATTGTTTTAAAGTATATTGTTTGTAAACACAAAAATATTATCAAAAAATTTAGTATGAAATTAGTATAATATTATTATAAAATGAATTTAAAATTAATTGTCGTTTCCAAGTATACGTGTCATTCAATTTGAGAAAATTATGACTAAATCAAAATTAAAATAAATTTATGAAATTTTAAAATTTTTATGAGTTTATCTACAAGTTTACTTTCAAACATTTATCATAAATTATTCTGTTATAGATGAATAAAATAAATGTTCATATGACAACTTATCTCATAAGAAGCACTAACACAAAAATGAATTAACTTGATATGTTAATTTGGTATCCGGATCCAATTGTTGATTTATCTTTAGAACCCTGACAAATAGCATTCACTTATTGCACAATGATTTTTATTATAAAAAGTAATGGCATCGTAATTAATCCATTAGCTACTCAAAAAGCAATTTAATTATTCACATAAAATAGATTAAGAATCAACAAGATTTATCAACATAAAAGGTCGACAAAGATCTTGAAAAGTTTATTTTGCTTTTTGTGGGATTATTCATTTATGTGTCATAGCTATGTTTCTCGACAAAAGCACTCAAATCTATTTCATTAATCAATGGTATTTTGACATTTGATATCAATCATGTTGAATAAACTTGATTTATACTAGTTTTTTATAATATCATTTATAAGTAAGATTGATTTTTGGTCCTAAACAATGATGTACAGTGTATATGTCAAATTTATGTTAAAAATGTGTGGAACTAATTGAAACATGTTCAATACTTGTGTCACCACCGTATAAGAAATGAAATTTCACTCACCTTTTTTTTAATAATAATCGTTTAAACCATCCGGGTGCGATACAGCTCAATGATATCTTTATTGCCTTTTTCAAATGTATATGAAAAATACTTGTGCCACAACCGTACAAGAAATGAAACTTCACTCACATTACTTTTTTAATAATAATCGTTTAAACCATCCGTGTGCGATACAGCTTAATGATATCGTTATTGCCTTTTTCAAATGTATATGAAATACAAAAATGTAGAATATTGGCTTGGCAATTATGTATTTACAACTTTTCTAACAAGTATAACCATTGAAGTTCGTTTATATCAAAAACCACTCGGGCGAGAGCTCCCGCTAAATCTTGGTCGATTTGTTATAACGTTCAATTCAAACTATCGAACGACTATCGAATATCGCGTTTCATGCCTTTTGGCCGAACGATATACAGCTCGCTCACAGTCACGCCACCAAGGAAAGAACAAGAAGTTTCGCGCCTTTCTCATTGTCAGCACAGGTTTTGCCGAGCTTGAGATACCGGCTCTAAAAAAAAATTTCATTCCGACTTTTAATTCATTAATTTGTTATATAACAATTGTTTTTGAGTTAATGAAGGCGTGTAATATTGATTATTTCAAAGTTAGTGACTTGGCCATATAAATAGGATCTACTCAATCAAACGCAAGTATATTACGTATAATACATTAGATAGGTTCAAGAGATAATTCATGTATAACCTACATTTGAACAAAATTTTTTTTGCTTTGTTATTTTTCAAAGATTTTGGGCATAACCGTCAATACTTTATATTATTATTTCGTGTTTTTATTGTAACTATAACCTGAAATTCATGGAAACATTTTTCTGATTTTTGTACAGAAAAATTGAAATTATGGCAAGGAGGAAAAATAAAAACTGTGCAGTTTCTCGAGCAAAATATTTTGATCGTGTTAAAGAAGCTGAAAAAAAGTATGCAGGCAGTGCAAGTGCTGTCCATGATGATGTCCAGACAAAGGACATTGATACAAGAGTTGATAAAGACTTCACAAGGAGTACAAATGCAGTCACCGCCACCAATCCACCACTGTCACCGCCACCGTGTTTGGACATGCAGGCTTGTGGAATTAATAATTTGTATGCAGCAGTGAAATTCTATGTAGGCAACTCCTCAGTTAAAAGTGTACCGGTTGGAGAGATTTTAGAGTTCGACAAGTCACGTACAAAGTTTCCTTATGATGCTTATGTCGGGACTGGCAAAGTAGATGAAAATTATGAGAAAGTATATGAACCTGCATCTGTTTTAGCTGTCTCTTGTATGTACACATGTGAACAATAATGAAGTTACTAACAAGGGAATTTAATTGATTATGTGGTTTCTTATACTTTACAGATAACCGGGAAGAACTAGATCACCCACCTAAAAGATTTTCAAAACCAAATAAGCGTCGAAGCGACGTCATAAACGATTTAGCCAAACCCAAAAAACAAATAAAATTGTCAAATTCCAAAAAGAAAAATAATAAACTGAAAGAAGTGCAAAATCCTAATCAACAAAAACAACAATTAAAGGTTACTAGGTTTTTAGAAAATATTAGCTGTGAAATTATGAAACTAATTCATTTATTATTTTTGTAGGGTAACAATGTCAATGAAGAAGATGTATCTCTCGCTGAGGTTAAGATGCAAAATTATACCAATAATATGAAAGCCTCACTGGACTTGGAATTAAAATTGCAAGAGAAGGATGAATTAATCATGCAGCTAAAAAGACAATTGGATGCTCTGAAGACTTTGGAACCTGTTCACATTAGTAATGAACCAAAAGGCTCATTTTCAGTATCAAAAAATCAAGACCCATTATCTAGTTACCTAAGTACACCAAAGCTTCCAAAAGGTGTGGATAAATCCCGAGCAAGCTTGAATTTATATGAACATGAATCCAATTTGGCAAGCCTCAATGATTCTCCCTTGGAAACACCGGTAATACGACCTCGACCAAATTCATATTCTTCTGCATCTTCGAAGGCATCGCATAGCAGAGGATTATCAAAGAAACTTTGCTCTTCGCAGCTTCGTGAAAAGGTAAAATAATTGAGGCTTTTTAGTAATTCTTTTTGTTCACTTATTTCAATGAATGGATAATTTTCAGGCTCCTACACCAAAGAAAACACCGATAATATCACCTTGTTTAAATTCATATTCTTCTGCATCTTCGAAGACATCGCATAGCAGAGGATTATCAAAGAAACTTTGCTCTTCGCAGCTTCGTGGAAAGGTAAAATAATTAAGGCTTTTTAGTAATTCTTTTTGTTCACTTATTTCAATGAATGAATAATTTTCAGGATCTTACCCAGAAAAAAACACGATTATGTCACCTCGATTAAATTCATATTCTTCTGCATTTTCGAAGACATCGCATAGCAGAGGATTATCAAAGAAACTTTGCTCTTCGCAGCTTCGTGGAAAGGTAAAATAATTAAGGCTTTTTTGTATTTTTTTTTTGTTCACTTATTTCAATGAATGAATAATTTTCAGGATCTTACACCAGAAAAAACACCGATTATGTCACCTCGATTAAATTCATATTCTTCTGCATTTTCGAAGGCATCAACTGTCGGGCATAAAAAGGATTATTACAGAAATCTTGCTCTATGCCGCTTCGTCAAAAGGTAAAATAATTGAGGCTTTTTTGTATTTTTTTTTTGGTCTCTTATTTCAATAAATAAATAATTTTCAGGCCACTGAAAACGGTTATCGTGGGAGGCTGAAAAAAGTTGTTGATTCTCGTGATATAGGAAATTAAAGAATCGCGCTCTCAGGGCCCGATTAAATGCAGAAGTATTCAATTATTATAGCAAGTACCAGAGAATGAAAATATTTCGCTCCCAAATTCAAGTACTGAAGAATTTCATAATGATCATAATCTTGACAATTCGGAAGATGAAAATGATCATAATCTTGACAATTCGGAAAATGCAAATGATCATAATCTTGACAATGCGGAAATGAAAATACTTCAAATGTTGTAAAAGAAAACTCATATACCTCGAAAGTCAATAATGGTTGTAAAGTTTTTGATGTCATCAAAATCTTAGAACGACAACCAGCGAATAAAAGATATGTAAAAAAAGTGAATATTGTTGAATACGATACAGATAATTACAACGATGAACCGGGGCAAAAATGAGCCCTTTTAAGAAGTGGACTGAAGAAAAGATAGATGAAGAAACGGGGGATACAAAAAAGTGAGTGGATTTATAATATTTTCCTATTTTAATTTATTAACAAAATACATCGCTTTTTGCAGAAACATATGTTCCATTCATTACGGAATTTCAGTTCCTTATAGAAATTGGAAGAAGGCATTAGCGGCCAAAAGTGATTATGGATTTTTAAGAGAATTAACTGATTACATTTGGGATCCACAATATTTTTAACCAATCAATCCAGCCTAACAGAACTGCAGATAAAGAAAGCAGAGAAAAAGTAACTCCAAAAAAAAAAGAAGCCTTAAAAAGTGAGTAGTAGTCGTAGTTGATACAAATTAGCTTCATCAAATTATTCCAAATTCAACATTTTTTGAATTCCTATTACAGAAGGATACGTACATTTTTGCTTCATAAAATTTAGTGCCACGTAAAATTACGACTTACGATGATCAAAAGCAACTGATGACAATGATAAAGGGGTATGGCCGGGCCCTAGGGGTAATAATTGATCAGCAGCGAGCTAAAAATAAAGCTCGACATTACCTGTTACTCTATTATCATTTGGTTTTGGTTTGATGTCAGGCGCGATTCGAGGTAAAAGTCATTTTTTTACAACAATATTTGTTAAGCTGAATTAGTCATATGTGATAATGTATAACAGTAAGTGAGAGTTATTCTCTATAAAATTGTTGCCAAAAAATTCTGTAAACCACATCGAATGCCTCATTTAAGTATGTTTAAGTTGTTCAAACTCATTATTTTTATTGAGATGATAAAAAAAACAAAGTTTCTTTTCCATTGATAAATTAGCATTTAGTATAGTTGAGAACACATTACCATTTACTCTATTATCATTTGGTTTTGGTATGATGTCAGAGGCGTAATTCGAGGTACAAGTCATTTTTTTACAACAATATTTGTTAAGCTGAATTAGTCATATTGTGATAATGTATAACAGTAAGTGAGAATTATTCTTGATGAAATTGTTGCCAAAAAATTCTGTAAACCATATCGAATGCCTTGTTTAAGTATGTTTAAGTTGTTCAAACTCATTATTTTTATTAGGATAATAAAAAAAACAAATTTTCTTTTCATTGATCAATTAGCATTAAAGATAGTTCAGAGCCCATTACCAGTTATCGATTATCATTAGTTTTGGTTTGATGTCAGGCGTAATTCGATATTATAGGCAGTATTTTGTTCAACAATTTTCGCAAAACTGAACTAGTCTTGTTTGGATAATTACACTATGTTGTAAATTAATGTTAATAAGAAAACCGTAGAAAGTACTGCAAATCGTATCGAATGACTTGACGTTTCAGTTGTTTCAACTTGATATAGTATCAATGTAATTCAAATTACAAATTTTTCTTTTCCAAATAGGAACTTAATTTACAATTAAGTTTGCTAAATGATTCAAATTTGTTGATTATCTTGATGTAGTTACAAATTACAGTATTGTACTGTTTATTTTCATTTTCTCTTTAATCATGTAAACTTTTTGTCTAATAAAAATATGGGATTACCAAGTGTGAGTATTTATTTAATGCAATTAATTGTCTTTCCATAATGAGATCTAATTTTTCTTATAAACCTATAGATTATTTCACAATAGAAGTTTTACATTCGCAGCTGCAACATTTCATAATTTTTTCCATAAAAATGTCATCATTTTATTTCAGTATCCCCCGGCTACTTGCAAAAATGATGTTAATTTGTATGAAAATGATATAATTTCATTGCCGAAATGATGTTACTTTTCAATGAAAATGTTATCATTTTAATTCAGTAGCTCCAAACCGCTTGCAAAAATGACGTATTTTTTATGGAAATGACTAATTTAATTTTTGCAATGATGTTTTTTTCATAAAAATGTTATCATTTTAATTTGCCGGCTCGTGACTGATTGCAGAAATGACGTTATTTTTTGACGAAAATGACGTCTTGTTTGATTCCAAAACCTGACACGCATAATGTCATTATTAATAACGTCATTAATGATGTCATAAAATGACGTCCGAAATTGACGTAATTTTTTTCAACAGGGTAATATGAATAATTGAATAAAATAATATTAAAATACTATAAACCTTACAGATAACTTTAACATTATGGGCCCAACAAGCAGACCTTGATATTGAAATTAAAAATATATAAATTTTCTAATTCACGAGTGACTCAAGGAAATTACGTCAAAAGTTTAAATTCTATTAGTGGAACAACTGCTACAGAAGATGACGATTCGTCAATAGCATTAAAGTATTTATTAAATTAAAATTTTAATAGATTACAATTATTTAAAAAAATTTATGTTTACAGATTAAAGGAAACAATTAAAAATAGCATTTCGATTACAAAAAATTCTACAAATACTTTCATGAACATGGACTTCGAAGAAATAGATGAAACATTACTCATAACGGCTTTAGACGATACGCTCTCAGAATTACAGAAATACACGCCTTGA
This sequence comes from Trichogramma dendrolimi, assembly GCA_034770305.1. Taxonomy (NCBI): domain Eukaryota; kingdom Metazoa; phylum Arthropoda; class Insecta; order Hymenoptera; family Trichogrammatidae; genus Trichogramma; species Trichogramma dendrolimi. Next base: position 241,981 of record JAPMIB010000119.1, on the reverse strand, counting down.
CAATCGCAGATGATAAAAAAGAAAGGGTTAGTCACCAACATTGAAATTGAAAAATCAACAAAACAGAAGATATTGTTACATCAAATGAAAAATAATCACCCACGAAAACAATAATTACATTCAAACCAACAAAATGACATTTTCAAACATTCCAAAAAAATCACCAAAATTCACGATACAAATGACTTGCCAGCTGCGAAAAAACAAAAAAATTAATATTTTATAATTTTCATTACATTTTATATTAATTTACTTTTTATATTAACCCAATACTACATTTATTAACCCATACTTACTTTATAACATTTATACATTTTATATTAATTTAATTTTAACATTAATTTAATATTAAGCTATACTTACTTTACGCTATTTATACATTTTATATTTTGAAACATTTTAAATATTTTAAAAAATAAATATAGTTTCATTTGTTTTCTATTGAGTATATTGTATTGTAATATTTGTTGTAAATTTTATTTATATTACAGGCGCGAATATTCCAACATCAAACCACTTGAAAACGGGACTAAAAAATAAATCGTCGTTACAAACGTACAAGTATATTTCGCGTGCGTGCGGCTAAAAATAAGATCAAGTGTGTACAGCGACAATGTACTAGGCCATTAGTTTCTTTTATAAATTTTTTATACATTTTTAAATTTATTAGTATCCACTATTAGGTTACTATTTATTATAATACAATAAAAATTAAAATGAGGAAGCACTTTGCCAATAACTTGGCAGCGGTTTTTTCCTTAAGTCTTCGGATTTACGATTCTATTTTGTTTTTTCTTTGAGCAAGCGAAAGAATTAAAAGTTCTCCATTTAAGAGTTTGTATTGCAAGCCGAAACAAAACCATTATATTATAGTTTATTGACAGTAGTGCACACAAAAAAGCAACAATTGCAATATTTTTTTATTCGCAAACTAAAGACTATAACTTAAAACGGTCTCGATATTTCGAAAGCTGAGGATTGCCTCTTTATCGAGATATTTTTAGTTTATTTTTTTACTCTAGTGCAAATTATTTATACGCATTTTTACCAACCAACTTTAACGTGTAAAGCATATGGAGGACCCGTTTGTTTTACCTCCAGGCAAATCAGCTGATCGCTGCAAACGGTTAGTGACGGTCAATGAAAACAGCCTATAAATAGTAAATGAATCATTTATACTCGTTGAAATACGCGGCGCTTCAAATTGGCCCAAAACCCAAAGTCGCACACGTTAAAATCTGGTGAACGGGGAGGCCACCGTACTGGCCCTCCACGACCATCCCATCTACCTTCGAATCTTCGGTTCAAATACTGCTGCACTAAATCATTACTGTGCGGGGAAGCGCCATCCTGCATCCACCAGGCATTTGGATTAATTTACATGAGCCTGGGGATTGCATGTCTTCTTATGAATGCGAGGTACGTTCTGGAATTTACCCTCCCTTCTAAGAAAAATGGGCCAATTATTTGATCACCAATAAGACCAATCCACACCATAATCTAGAATTACACATAGAAAATTAAATAAATTGAGTGTCAGTACTCGGACAGAAAATATAAGGAATATATCCGTAAAAACCATGTTTTTGAATCCTTATGATGCTCTCAAATAATTTCTATTATTTCAATCATCACTAAACTTTATTAAAAGTTGTATTTTGATGAAACGATGATCATATTTCAATTTTGACCTTGTCAATGGAGACGAAAACGTTTATTTTCTTAATTTTATGCTACTTTTAATTTTTAATGGGGTTTTAGTTTATGAATATGATTTTTGATAACAAATTTGAGTTCCTAATCAAAATTTACATTAAAAATCATGTTTCAACAATTCTTTCATATTCACCCTAGAAAATCAGAATAAAATTTGAAAAATAAAATTCCGAACCTGAGACCCTGTAGATCCATGAAGGATGGGCCGAGAGGGTAAAAAAATTCAGTATTTTCATTTTTCATGTGTAGCGCTACGGATATATCCCTTATATTTTCTCTCCGAGGAGTGTGCTTTTTTTTCTTTTAAATTACTTTAAAATCCGGAAATTGTTTTTTTTCTGTGACCCAAAATGGATTTTCCGGTGCCCACTGACGCTCAGTTTGTTTGTTCCGTGTTCCAATATTGGAGAATGTACTTTCATCGGTGAAACACATGTTCTCGAAAAAAGTTTGATCTTGATATAAAAAAAATATAACATGATAAAATTGTCGACTTCCCTTAAGAAGACACACACTCATAGACACGTATACATACATGCATTAATCAATATCAGATTTGAAAACATACATGATAGTGCGTAGATTCTCGCGACGTATACGCATAGACAGCACATACGTATTCTATATATTATCGATATGCATAAGTAAGAGAGAGAAAGATATATCAACTCAGGCAATCCCGTGAGCTAAGCAGACTGCTGTTGCTTATATTGTTACGTTGTCTCGTGTGTATACGTAAAGACAGGCATACGCGCGTGCGAGAGCGAAAGAGAAAGAGATACGCGCGTCGAGTCTCGGCAGCGGGCAGCAGCAGAAAGCAGTTCTATGTAGCTGGCGCGGCAGCCAATCACAGCGCGCAGCGCAAATCGACGCTGTATAGGCACTTATACTACCAAAGTCGCGCTGCTCGGACGGACGGACGGACGGGCGGACGGACGGACGGACGCTCGGTTTTCACGGGTTTACCCCTGATGCCAAACGCGAATATACATGTTTCCCATCAACATAAAAAATTACATAAGAATTTAACTTGGTACTCTGAGAAATTAAATCCTGTACTCCTCAAGGTTGTACGAGAGGGGCGCGAGCCGTTACCAGCCTGCAAAGCCCTTGGGTGTTTTATTTTTGAGTCACATGCGTAAATGCGACCGCACGACTACGATTGTCACGTCAGTCGTCGATAGGGTAATCGGTCTCTCGCTGAGGCTGTGTAACATTTATTAAGTAAGAATAAACCGAGTTGTCGTTATTGTCAACCTTGCGTGTGTGTGTTTCATTGAGTGAGAGAGCGTGATTCTCGAACGTCCCTTTTCTTTTCTCCTTGTAGGAACAGATACCCAGAAACTTTCACGAGCCGAGGCACATACGTAACTCGATTGGACGCGTGGAGGTGAAAAATTGATTTTCAACTCATACTGAGAAGCTTGTCGACAAATATCATATAATAAAACAATAATTACTCACCAATCATATTCAGACCCCATTGACAAAATTCTAATCTACGAGGGTAGTCTTCATCTTTCAAATGTTGTCCTGAATATGCTTTGAAGGGTTTCAAATTGAATGATTTTAAAATTTTGTGCACAGATGTACGTTTGATCCCTGTAAAAAAATTAATAAAATCAGTAAGGCTTGTAAACTTGTTTAAGCTCAAATCCAAAATTGTTCGGAAAAATTTCTCTAGACAGCTTGAGTATTTTCAATAAAAGATATTATTCAATTTTTTAAATAAGGTACGAAAATACTCTGTAAAAACTTGATCAACAGATGAGTAAAAATGGGAATAACCACTATCTAAATAATTAAGAATAAAGAAGTATACCTAACTTAGATAATTATAAACATGATGAAAATTTACCGGTTTCTTCAGCAATTTTTCTGATACTGTTCTTCGAGTTTGCACGATAAGCAGCTAAAACTCTTCTCTTATTTATGGCGCGGCCGACGACGGGTTTCGGTCGACTTGCTCGAGGAGGATCAATTACTTTATGGTCAGTAACTTTATCACGCAATCTAATGAAAGAAAAAAAAATTTAAAAATGTAACCTCGTAATTGAAAATGTACTCATACCTGTAAAAAGATTTTCTGCTCGGAACAGGCCTCACGCGTGGATTTCTGGCTGCGAAATCGCGTTGTGCTTGCACTACATTGTCGTTGCACCGGCACAAACTTTCATACTTGAGCGTATCTATTTGCTTTTTCGTAAGCTCCATTGTCCTTGCTACTAAAAGTTTATTTAGGTTGTTGTAAACATATGAAAACACATTATTACATTTGTTATTAAAATTATCAAACACTGTATTGCTCTACTTAATTTTGGGGATTATTAAACATACTTTCAATCATTGATAATTATGAAGTTCGAATATTCAGCACAGAATAGTCAGCAATACGTATACGCAATCACTCAGGATAAAATAGTTTATCAAAATAGAATAATGAGTATTTCGAATTGAAACAATATTCAAGATTAAATTAACTAGGACGCCAAAAGCGTCCAACATGGGCTATGAAATGCGCTTAACAATTTCAAGCAAGAGCTTAATGTATCTGAGAGCAATCTCTGCAAAGAATAAAGTTCTCGTGATAATAAGCACGTTTAAAGCTAAAAAAATTAATTGGATTAATCACTTATCTTTAAATGTAAGTATATCATCGCGTGTAGGAAAATTTCATTTGGTGCTTTCAATCTGCGGCAAATTAATCATTCGCTGATTCGAAAGCAAAATCACACTGCGTATACCTTTTGTATAGTGAATATGAATATATTTTTAGGCTTTGGAGCTTTCACCTGACGTGACGTGTATCAAGCAAAATCTTATGAGAAAAAGAAAATAACATTGAGAGCAGCGAAAACGCGATAAATTACTCATGAAGTAATTTGACAGAAAAACCTCACAGTGATTTTTCAGTGTGTTTTTTGTAGTGAAAGGCCAAAAACAATAAAACCTTTTATTTGTCTAAATTTGCTGTGATAGGAAGGATTAAATGAAAGCTCGGACAAGAATTTGTTTTTCAGTAAATATATTTGATTTATTAAAGTATGAATGTAAATGAGTATATTACAATGTATATAAAATGGTCAGAAAAATGGTATAAACTATCTGATTATTTATCAATACTCAAATTTAGCTCGCATTACACTCGCGATCCTCAATCTAATTTTCAATAGATTGATTTATCGGCCTCGCCGAGTATATATGCAGCCGCACGTTGCCTTTCGCAAGGCGGTCTGCTACAAAATAGCTAGACAGCAGCAGAAAGCATTGATTGCTCAAGTGATTGCGAGCTAGGGGTTGCCCCCTTCAACGATCAGCTCTCGAAATCGTCAGCGCGCTAGAAGACGAATCTTCTTCAGCCGACAACTCTTCGAACTTCGCAGCGCGCTGGAAGACAAGTCCTCCTCAGCCGCGAAACTTGAACTTGCAGTGCAACTGCCACCAGCTTTGGCTAAGTGAATGAATCTACGTTGGTAGCTCGGCTTACTTATGCCGCGAACTCGCCTTTTCTTGGCACGCGAGCGACGATTGGCGTCGCCGCCGCCTAGCGGTGACGAAGCGAAACACAGTGGGTTGCCTTTTTTATAGAAATTACGAATAATTTTTTGACCTTTGATGCGTTGGCTAAGCTCTCACATAACGAGTGTCTAGCCTTTTTTTTTAAGTCGAAAAAAAAAACATTGAGTGCGGCCAAACTTCGGCATCTTGCTGACTGAATGATTCGACAGCTAAACCACACTCTAAATTCCATTTCGACCGTCAAAATTTAAATTTTCTGTTTTTCTTGGTTTTGGCCAAGCGCTTGCATTGCTCAAGTCAAACATATTTTCATGAGTTACAGCAAATACAACCGAGAGATTAGATTTTACAGAAACTTACTCATTAAGTAATTCGACAGCGAAACCACATGACGATTTTCTTTTAAATAGAAAATACGAATAATTTTTCGATCCGTCGTGCGTTGGCTAAGCTCTCACATAACGTGTATATGGCCTTTTTTTTAAGTTGAAAAAAATACCATTGAGTGCGGCCAAACTTCGGCATTTTGCTGAGAAAATGATTCGACAGCTTAACCACACTTTAAATGCCATTTCGACAGTCAAAATTGAAAATTTCTGATTTTTTGGAGTTTTCGCCAAGCGCTTAATTGACGGTGTAAAGCTTTTTTTCATGAGTAGCAGCAAATACGACCGGAAGATTAGATTTTACAGCAACTCACTCATTAAGTTATTCGACAGCGAAACCACACGACGATTGCGTTTTGAATAGAAAATACGGATAATTTTTCGATCCGTCGTTTGTTGGCTAAGCTCTGACATAACGTGTGTCTAGCTTTTTTTTTAAGTTGAAAAAAATACCATTGAGGGCGGCCAAACTTCAGCATTTTGCTGACTGAATGACTCGACAGCTAAACCACCTTTTTAATGCCATTTTGACCGGCAAAATTTAAATTTTCAGATTTTCTGGAGTTTTTTCTCAAGCGCTTACATTACATGCATCGAGCATATTTTTATGTGTAGCAGCGAATACCACCGAGGGATTAGATTTTACAGCAACTAACTCATTGATTTTCCGACGGCCAAATCACACATTAGACTATAACTGAGCATTAATTAAGCTTTTTTTTTAATAGAATTTTTTTTATTAGAATTTTGTTGCCTTTTTAAAATTTTACATTATATTTAGTTAGTCCTTAGACCTAAGCATGTAAGCTGATCTTCTACATTTATTGTCGTCAGATGAAGAAGCTGATCTGTAAAACATATAGAAATAAGAGAAAACTATTCTAGATCATTAATATCTAAAAAGTGGAATTTACTCACGTCGTCGGTTCATTCGATTTTTCCTGCAATTTAGAGGCATCTTCCTCATCTGAGGTTTCATCAATTATAAATGTATTTCTGCATGAAATATTTTAAAGAGAGTCATATAGTGTTAAGTATGAGAAATACAATATTAAGATTGTCTATTTTGCTGCCGTAACGTATGCGTCAAGCATGTTCAAAAAAAGCAAGCTTGTAATATTATGAGTCATTTTGATGGATGAAATACACGCTTTCGCGTGCAATACGGCCGCAAAATAGATACTCTCAAATATATTACTCACATGAACTTTGCTGTCTTCGATACGATTACTTCATACAGCTTTTTGAGTGTTTTATATTTACTTTTAGACCTATTAAACTCTGCATCAAAAAGCTCTTCGGCTTCTTTCTTAGCCAAACTGCATTTCCGCAGAGCGTTCCGTATTTCGGTAACTGGCTTATCCGTGATTAGAAGATCCAAACCAGTCAATTTTTTCGCGACCTCTCTTGCTTTTTCAAAAGACGTATACACGATCGAGCATATCTCATCCAAATGGATAATATTAAGTCTGAAAATATAAAGTTATAAACAATTTCGAAATTTACACTTTAAAATTAAATTACTAATGAAAAATTTCATACTTACAAAACACAAAAATATACCAACAAGAACGAATTGCTGAAGTCAAAAATCTCAATTTTAAAAAATTCTTCCACACCACCATAAGAATTTATAAAATCGGCGAGATGAGCAGCACCGATAGGTTGTTCTTTGATAATAGTACCCAATGCCAATTCTGCTATACGCAGCGCCTGTACTTGGGTAATCAAAGAATCTGTCGCATGTTTACGAAACAAATATTCTCTTAAGAGAAGAAACTTATCAAGTTTCTTGAGAAAATAATCGCGTCCTAAAATGACTTGCTTTCACCCTTGCTTTTTCAAGATTGAATGATAAAAACTATAGAGTACTAATAACCTGAAAAAAAATCTCGAGCTCAAGAAATAATGCAAAACACAGCGCTGGCTAGCTAGTCGGCTGACTTCAGTTGTTCAGAAGGGATCTTTAGGAGAGAAAGAAAAGAACGATTACTTAGACTTGCTGTCTAAATGATTCGACAGCTAAATCACACTTTTCATGCCATTTTGACCGTCAAAATTGCAAATTTCAATATTTCTGGTGTTTTCGCCAAGCGCTTGCATTGCTCAAGTCGAACATATTTTCATGAGTTACAGCAAATTTAATTGAGAGATTAGATTTTACAGCAACTTACTCATTAAGTAATTCGACAGCGAAACCACACGACGATTGCCTTTTGAGTAGAAAGTACGATTAAGGTTTTGACTTGTGGCGCGTTGAATAAGCTCTTACATTACGTGTGTCTAGCCTTTTTTTTAAGTTGAAAAAAATACCATTGAGTGCGGCCAAACTTCGGCATCTTGCTGACAAAATGATTCGACAGCTAAATTACACTTTTAATGCCATTTCTGCAGTCCAAATTGAAAATTTTAGATTTAAAATTTTAGACAATAAAAAAAAGCTATCGTTATTATTTTATTGGTTTCTTTCAATGAAGGTAGATGAAAAGTTCTCCTTGTTAATGTTTTGTAAATTTCATTTCAAATTATCAAAATTTCGAATTATTGAAGTTCGAATTATCAAAGTTTTACTGTAATTGAAGTCGCTTGCAGTTGTATGTGATTCTGGACCACATTTGTTTCGTTCACTAGGCAACAGTGGCTTGCGACGCGTTATTACCGTCAGTATCGATTTCGCAGTCTCATCTCAGTCTCATCTCAGTCTCAAAACATTGAAAATGTCGGTTGACTTACGATTTACAGCTGAGGAGCTGTTGGAGGCCAAATACCACTTCTTCGAGGCTTTCGACTATGCTGCTAGGAGTTTTGCAATCAACCACGGGTACGATATCAAACGCGGAGACGCAGTGGACTTCGAAGTTCTGTGGAAAACCGCGGCTGCTTACATGAAGGGGCTTGAAATGATATTCGTCCGCGGATACTTTACCGGTAAGCGATTAATTTATTTCAAATAATTATTTTTTTTAATTAATATATAGAATATGTCTTTGCTTTTTTATAAATTTTTAAAAGTATTTTAATATTTAACCAAAAAACATTATGATAAGATCGAACAAATGTTGACACCTTGATCAAAAATAATATATTTTGCGGTAACGAAAAAATAATTTTGCGGAATAAGTTCAACAATTTTGCTCTTACAGTAAATCCTCTTGATTTTATTCCATCAGTTCACTTTTGCTCGTTCTAGTCCAAAGATTTTTTCAGTGTAATTTGAAAAATAAATTATTTGAATAATTTTTCATCTTCTTTGTTTCAGGAAAGAATTTAAAACGGCTTTTCCTTGATGCGAGAATGTACGAGCGCAACTCTTCGCTCATCGAAACGGAAGAAGATGAAGAAATGGTGCAGCAGTACGAGCTTTTTTACAAAGCGTACCAACTGCGTGATAATAAGTTTTTAAAAAATTTATTCCTTAATAATCATCGATATTGTTAAAATGATTGTAATTCGTTAAATATAAATATGTTCAATGTTACATTGTAATCAATAAATTAAATTTTCAATTGAAATTAACCGATCATCTGCTCTCTCTCTCTCTCTCTCTCTCTCTATATATATATAGAGATATAATATATATATATTATAGATATATATATATATATATATATATATCTCATAGTCAGTCGTCAGCTCTCGTAAGTGTCGGTTGTGTTTACATGTACTCTCGTGTAAAGTTTCCAAGATTTTGACTAAACTACTTTGTCTTTTTTCTTGTTTCCAATCTTTGGAAGCTTCCTGTTACAGAGCGGGCTTTGGACCTTCCTGGTGTACGCTATCTCGTTAACTCCTGCAGGTGTTTTACCTACAGTGCCAGGGTCCAAATTGCTTTGCTCATATGCAATATTATACTACTAATCAAGAGAGAAAATCACGACGTGGCCTGATTGTTTTCACCTAATACTGTCCAACCTATCGAAAAATCATCATTTCCCGGTGGATGCCTGCTCTGTTGCATGAAGTGAACCAGTAGAAGATTCAGCCCCGTAACGTACTTTCAAAATAGTATTTGATCGTATATGTATTTATTATTATTGATTCTCGAGTATCAAGCGTTGGCATTAGCACCTTACCGATTCTAAGTTTGTTTATGTTTATGAACGCGTATCGCTGGCTACGACTGACTCAACTTGGTATTTACTAATACGTTAATTAAATCGCGTTATAATTATATACTTATGTGAGTATATGCCGTCCGGTAAATTGTATAGTTTGAATCTGTATGCCAGCGGAATGTGCAAAGTGCCATAAAATAGTCAGGGAGTGACTACTTGCGGCAAATGTAAAAATACCTTTCACCCTGGTTGTGCTCGCTCATACGCGTCTGCGTCGTCTGCTCGCGATTGCTGTAAGATCGCTTTTAGAAAAAATAGATTAGAAATGAATCAGACTACTTCGACCACCTCATCTTTCACCTTTTCGGCGCCTCGCTTTACCGTACCTACGTCCACCTCTGCCTCTCGCGCAAATGCTACGTCGATCAGTTCGAGCATGTCAGGTCTTAGCTCGTCTTTTGCAAGTGTAGTTTCCACCGGCGCTTCTGTGATTGCTCAGGCCTCATCTGTGCTTCCTGACTCGGTGAATTTTCGCACCTTGTCGGGGGACGCAAAGCTTGACAAGCTGTTTGAGGCAATCTGTTTGTGGCCTCGCAAAATGCGAGTATTCACGGAGCTATACAGAACCTTACGACGATGATTGGTGAGCATGAGACGCGTCTTAGTGACCTTGAGAATGACATGTCACGCGCGTATTTGGAAATCGAGAAGCTGCGTGAGCAGGTCGATCGTCTCTCCTCTGTCTCTTGGCAACAGACTACTGAATTTACAGTGTCTGGTATTCCATCTGCACTGCCTGAGAAGGATGACGACGCAGTTATTGCCGGTGTCCTCAGGTGCATTGGCGCTGAGCGTTTTCTTGTTGACATTACCCGAGTGAAGCGAATGAAGCCGAGGAATAGCGCTTCGGAGTTTCGGACTTTGCTCGTCGTCTGCAAGTCTTCGGTTGTGCGTGATGAGATTGTACGTTTAAAAATCCAAAAGGGAGATATCGCTGTTTCAGATATCATTCCGAACCAAGCATCTGCAGTCGAGCGAAAGCTCTTTTTAAATGAGTGGCTCCCGCGTCCTGTACACGAGCTTTTACAGGAGGTGAGGAGCAAAGCGCGCGCATGTGGTTATCAGAGAGTCTGGATTCGTGGTGGAGTTATATTTGTACGTAAGGATGGCAACTCACAAAGAATCCAAATAAGTTCAAAGTCAGATATCGATAGAATGGCATGACTGCAGCCCTCCAACTGGTGCAGTACCATGTCTCGGGATTACGCGCGATTCACACGGTCTTAGAATTGCGCATGTAAATATAAATTCAATTAACCTTAAGTTACATCTCATAAATGATTTAATTCACCCTAATCAGTTGCATGTCCTTGGAGTCACGGAGACGTGGCTTACAGACCTGGTCGATGATTCATCATACAGTTTAGATAATTACTCACTTGTTCGTAATGATCAAAATTTGACTGTCGGTGATAATTATATGCGAGTAGGTGGTGTTGCCCTGTATATTCACTCGTCGTTACGTTACTCCGTGCTCCAGACTTCTTCAAACACGCAGGTGAACGAGACCGAGTTTCTTATTGTTGAAGATTCTTCAGTCTCAGATATTTTTTCACCGCATTTACTTATTGCTTTAGTTTATAATAGAAATCCGGATGGACCAGCTTTGTCAAATTTTTTCTCGTATCTCGACGCGCACACTCAATCGTTTAAAAGTCTTGTTATTATGGGAGATTTTAATGTGAATATGTCGCAAGCTACCGGATACTCTGATGATCTCAGAGCACTCATAGGCGATCGATCTCTGCACTTAATACCGTCTGGCCCGACGCATTTCAGAAATACTACCGCAACATGGATTGACTTGATGATTGCTGATTCTAGGGACGCGGTGGTCGATTACAGGGTGTCGGATGCGCCTATTGCGTATGGTCATTGCGCCACCTTTCTACTGTATCGTTTTGTTGTTCGCTCTTTTGAATCGCGTATCGTACGTTACAGGAACTTCACAAGATGTGATGTGAACGCGTTGCGATCTTCGCTGAGCGATCGATTGAGTGATGTTTTTAGTCTATCAAGCGCTGATGGCCCGTCTGATGTGTTGGACGCTGTCTCCTCGGCGATTTTGTCTGAGCTTGATTCTTTTGCGCCAGTGATTTCCAGGCCGTTCAGACGGCCACCCGCGCCGTGGATGACTGACGCTCTTCGTGCAGAGTGTCGTCAGAGGGATCGACTGTTTCAGAGGGCCAGAAGGCTGACTTCAGCCGATCTTATGACTCGCTATCGTACTATTCGACGTGAACTCAGGGCCCGCATGTTGTGTGCACGCCGCAATTATTTAAATCGTTGCTTGGAGGAACAGCCTGATCAGGCTGCTGTTTGGCGACTCCTTGAACGCCACGGGGTGACGGCGTCTAGGTCATCTTCCGCTGTCGGTCGCTTTACGCTGGACGAGTTGAATGAATTTTATCGTGGTGTGACCAGCGCGCATCGACCTTGCTCTCTCGCTCAACTTGCGGATATTATGACCATTGAACCATTTCAGACGGACTCAAGGTTTTCTTTTACGCCAGTTACTGCGATCGAGATAGGTCGGATTTTCAACGATTGTGTGAGACGCTCGCGAGGAAGGAGTTCTGATGGACTGCCACTGCAGTACTTGAGTCGGGTTTGGCCCACTTTGCTACCCTATATCGTTGAATTTTTTAATTTTTGTTTTTCATCGTGAGCTTACCCTGATGCTTGGAAGAGAGCTTTCATTGTTCCATTGAATAAAGTGTCATCTCCGGTAAGTCCAGCGGACACGAGGCCAATAGTGGATCTACCGCACCTCGCCAACATGTTTGATCGTCTGTTTACGCGACAGATGCTGGATTACCTGGAGTCGAATGAACTCATTTTACCAAATCAATTTGGCTTTCGTTCGAGCCATAGCACCCAGCATGCATTGCTGCATCTTACCGATGCTGTTAGAGCCGGAATTGAGGACGGTCTGGTCACTCTACTTATGCTGTTTGACCTGCGCAAAGCTTTCGACACTGTGGATCATGTGGCGCTTTTGAGATCTCTCCGATCCTTGGGGTTCTCTGATTCAGCTCTCACATTTGTACACTCGTATATCACGCGGAGGAAGCAGGCGGTTATTGGCAGTGACGGACACTCTTCGGATTTTGTGACGGTTACATCTGGTGTACCACAGGGGTCTTCTCCGGGGCCGGTGTTATTTCTTGCCGTCATAAACTCTCTCCCGAGGTGTCTCACGTATTGCAGAGGTAACTGCGTGTTGTTTGCTGATGATACTCAGCTGTACATCCAGTATCGCCCTGACGAGATGGAGTGCGCTATAGCGCAGATGAATGCCGATGCTGATTCACTTTCGCGCTATGTTGGGTCGCTGGGTCTTAGTCTGAACGCGGCTAAGACCAAGGCCATCATATTCGGTAGCAACCCTTCGTTTAAATATGTCAGAGGTCGTGTACTGCCACCTATTGTAGTCAACGGTCAGGTGGTGGAAGTGGTCGATCGGGTGCACAGCTTGGGCGTTGTGCTGTCTAGTGACCTGTCGTGGGATGCTCATTTGTCACAGATTTCTTCCAGAGTTCACTGTACCCTTCATAGGCTGAGAGCTCGGGCATGGTTACTCTCGCCTGATATTAAGAAGCTATTGGTGCAGGCTCTGGTTTTGCCCCATCTAGATTATGCTTGTTTAGTCTACAATGATCTACCAGCCAGCCTAAATCTTAAATTACAGCGCCTGGCAAATGCCGGCGTTCGTTTTGTTTTTAACCCATTAAGTCCGGGACGGACACTTTTTCGATACTTTTTTGAGGCGTTATATTTTTGTTGAAAATGGGGCCTGAAAAAATTGCGAATAAGCATATTCTACGCAAAATTTAATGAACTTTTTGAATCCGGTGTCAGATTTTCGATATAATCAACCAGTCAAAAGTTATGGATATTTTTATCCAAAAAAACGTGGTTTTGAAAAAAAAAATTTTTTTTCTTTTCAAATTTTCACATGGAAATCGTTGAAGTCCTGGCGTCTCGGGTGAAAATTATGCGTCCATGGACCCTAAAGTAAAAGTTATCGGGATTTAGATTGGAGAAAATAAAGTTTAAGTAAACAAAATGGCGGTTGGAACACCAAAATTTGTTTAAAAACTTCTAGAATTTTTAACTAGAATAATAAGGGCTTAAGGAAAAAATTTTACAAATGAAAAAGTTCTTAGAATTAATCACAAAATACGCTAGAATTTTTCTAGATTTTTTGAATTTTTTTTTTGATTTTTTAAAATTTTCAATCTTCAAAAATTTTAAAAATTATTCAAAAAAATCTGAAAAAATTCTAGCGTATTCTTTGATCAATTCTAAGAACTTTTTTATCAGTAAACTTTTTCCCTTAAACCCTTATTTTTCGAGTTAAAAATTCCGAAAATTTTTCAATATCTTTTGGTGGCGGAATTTTTAACTCGAAAAATAAGGGTTTAAGGGAAAAAGTTTACTGATAAAAAAGTTCTTAGAATTGATCAAAGAATACGCTAGAATTTTTTCAGATTTTTTTGAATAATTTTTTCAATTTTTGAAGATTGAAAATTTTGAAAAATCAAAAAAAAATTCAAAAAAATCTGGAAAAATTCTAGCGTATTTTGTGATTAATTCTAAGAACTTTTTCATTCGTAAAATTTTTTCCTTAAGCCCTTATTATTTGAGTAAAAATTCTAGAAGGTTTTAAACAAATTTTGGTGTTCCAACCGCCATTTTGTTTACTTAAACTTTATTTTCTCCAATCTAAATCCCGATAACTTTTACTTTAGGGTCCATGGACGCATAATTTTCACCCGAGACGCCAGGACTTCAACGATTTCCATGTGAAAATTTGAAAAGAAAAAAAATTTTTTTTTTCAAAACCACGTTTTTTTGGATAAAAATATCCATAACTTTTGACTGGTTGATTGTATCGAAAATCTGACACCGGATTCAAAAAGTTCATTAAATTTTGCGTAGAATATGTTTACTCGCAATTTTTTCAGGACCCATTTTCATCAAAAATATAACGCCTCAAAAAAGTATCGAAAAAGTGTCCGTCCCGGACTTAATGGGTTAACATGCGACGATCTGACCACTCTTCGGTCACTTGTAGAAGGGAGCAGCTTGGGTGGACTAGAGTCGAAGACAGAAGGTTCTTCTTACTCTGTTGTGCAGTGTACTCTATTTTCCACACCGGTCTGCCTCTACCACTCTATGAGAAGATGTCCTCGCTCGTTGTTGAGTTGCGCAGATCGGCTAGGTTGAACGATGGAGCTAGGGTTCACATACCAAACAGTGACACGTCGGCGTATTAGCGGTCTTTTTTCCAGGAAGCTGCGCGGTGTTGGAACTCGCTCTCGTACGAGGCCCAGGGTGCTCCATCGCTTACGCGCTTTAGGTCTCTCGTGATCGGTGCGCTAAAGCGAGGTGACATTCATTAAGCTCATTTTCACTCATTTTCACTCATCAATTATCATAGATAAAAAGTTACCTAAGGGATATGTTATATAATTTGTAAAAGATACTTAAACGATATGTAATAGTGTGAAGTAATACGAATTAATATGTGAAGCACATCGGCTGCTAATGTATTGTATGGTTGTTTGTAAAAATTGTGTAAATATTTTGTTGCTTTTGAGTTTTGTTATATATGTTATTATTTATTATAAATTGGTTTTGTTACGTTTGTAAATCTATACTACAGGCGATTTATATTATATTATGTTATATTACTGTAATGTTATACCGCTGTATACATTAGTGGAGGCATTCGGCATTGCCTTGCCTAAATAAATTTGATTCTATTCTATTCTATTCTATTCTCTTTCTCTCACTCCCCCTCTCTATCTACCCATCAACAACCATACACACACAACCCACACATCGCACGCACAAGCACACATTTTCTCACGTACATTGTACATACGTACACTCACTCAGTCACCTTGTAATTCGAGCTAGCTGTTTGTTTTTTTTTCAGTTTCGATTCAGAGCGCGAAGGAGTTTGCACTTTCAAATCGTGCACATTATCCTCCCATCTAAGCGTTGAGCTCCCACAACACGGCGAAGCGCGTCTCCTTTCGGCGATCAGGCGCGACGGCGGCGCGTCCCCGCTTCGGTACGACGTTAAGAAGGCGTCGCCTCGTCAGTTAATTTCCTACCCAAGATGCCAAGTAATTCGACAGCCAAACCACACGACGATTGCCTTTCGAGTAAAAAATACGAAAAATTTTCTAAACTATGTTGCGTTGGCTGAGATCTTACATTACGTGTGTCCGGCCTTTATTTTTGAGGTCAATAAAATACCATTAAGTGCGGCCAAACTTCGGCATCTTGCTGACTGGATGATTCGAAAGCTAAACCACACTTTTCATGCCATTTTGACCGTCGAAATTGAAAATTTCAAAATTTCTGGAGTTTTCGCCAAGTGCTTGCATTATTCAAGTTGAGCATATTTTCATGAGTTGCAGCGAATACGAACGAAAGATTAAATTTTACAGCAACTTACTCATTAAGTAATTCGACAGCGAAACCATTTGTAAACGTCGGTTTTCATAGTCGATATGAAAAATTGGATAAGCTCGTGTTGTTGTCGGTTCAAACTCTACCTGCGTCTTGCATATGTTTACGAGGGACACTAAATACCTTTTTGTCGATCGCAAGTTCGCTTAGCTGACTATTTCACATATTCAACAGAAAATCATTGCTCTTATTACGCATTTGATTATCAAAATAATAAGTAACAATGCTCTGTGGTTTTTGCGTAAATGCAGTTATTGATCGTCTCGAAGTATGACTTTCGAACGGGGCAAAGTATATTGAGGACCCACAAAGCTACATGAATGAGTGTTTTTACATCGTTTGACGATAAATGCAATTTTTATTATTAGTGTAGAAAGCCAAAATCTTACAATGCAATAATCGAAAAAACAATATCAGGGGATGGAGGGGAAATTTTCCATAGTTGGCCGTCGTTGCTAAGGGCGTATAGAGCCGCGCGCTGTATGGTGAAATTTATTTTTTCGAGTCAATGAAAAAATTTTTTTTTCAAGAAATCATGAGGGTTTTCGCCCTGGCGTTTCACTGGGAAAGCTGTCGAAAAAAATTAGTTTTCTGATAAAGCTAATTTTTAACCTATATTTAAACTTTTTTTTTCATTTGCCATTTCAGCATGCTATCTTTATTAATGGTTGTCTCTTATCGCTTCCATGAGTAGACCATCGAAAAGCTTAGACGATTACCTTTAATTTAATATATATTTCCTATAATCAATTTTGTTGCTGAATATTTTTGATCTCAAATTTCAATGTGTGCGCTTTATCGTGGACATACTATAGATTTCATGCATTGTCGTGTTCCACCATGCATATGAGCTCGCTTCTGCAGTAATTTTCGCCATTTCAGACTTTTTGCCAAATAACGAGTTACGATGACATTCCACGTAAATTTAAGGCATTTTATGGGTTTGTGATGGCTTATTTGACCATCTATTTATTAATAACAATAGTATGTCTGCTGACTGAAGTTAATGACTCGACTCTATGCGCGTTGTATGTTTCTTTGTGGGGTGAGGTGGAGGAAATGAATAACACAAAGGCATTGGTTTCACACAGGACTGTTCTATATTTTTACTGCTATAAATATTCATACAAGAACATCGACGTAACTTATCGGCTAATTAAATTTATGGCTTACGGTTATAGAGTGACGCGTGGTTCGGGTGGTTACAGGAGTGGCGGTGGCGCAGTTGATCGTGGCTGTTCGGCTGTTCGGCTGCGCGGGTGGCAGGCTGGATGAGCTCGTCGGCTGTGAGGCTGTTCGGCTGGCAGGCTGTTGCACTTAACGCGCGAGTTCTCTGCTTCGTATCTATGAAGCGTATACATTTCGCGGGTGCACTACTGTACGCTCGGGGTGACTCGAGAATTCGGCTAAGAGCTCGGTAGCGATCGTTGTGAAAATCCACTAAGTCCCGATGGTTAGAATGTTGTGCGATCGTGCATAGCTTCGCCCTCGTATGAGTTCGGTAACTGGCCGACTAGAGCTCCGCTCTGCGCGACGGTAAGAGTATCTGCCCCGAGACTACCTTTTGGTCCGGTATATATACTGACTTTCTTTGCGACACCCCCTTTGTTCGGCCGGATGCCGCTGTTGAGTTATGTCCGTCCTCCTGAGTTCGAGATTCGGGTATTTCGCATCCGGTCGATTTTTGTGTAGACTTAGAGCTCATAAACAATAGACGTACGTGCTCTTGTTCTTGCGGATGCTCGGGTCGTTTTTCTAATTACCTTGTTTGCTTGCCCGAGCATCGGCGTAACTCGGGATTCGACCTTCGCCGTCATTCGAGAGTTACTTATTGCCCGGGTCGATCGTTAATTTGCCTACTTTATTGCTCTTGTAGCGCTATTTTGATGTTTATGTGATCGCAAGCACGAGTCATGCTGCTCATGCGGTCGCAAATTCAAGTCATGCTGCATACAAGCGTGAGTCGCTTTATACGTGTGAGCACGCACACAAGTGCGCTCCGCTCTGTACGTGAAAGCACGCACACAAGTGCGCGCCGCTCTGTCCGTGCGCGCACATACAAGCGTGAGCCGCGGTGTACATGTGCGGTCGCACACTAACATGCGCTGCTCTATCTGTGCGCGCACACACACAGGCGTGTGCCACGGTATACATGTGCGGTCGCACACTAACATGCGCTGCTCTATCTGTGCGTGCACACACACAACTGTGTGCCGCGGTATACATGTGCGGTTGCACACTAACATGCGCTGCTCTATCTGTGCGTGCACACACACAAGCGTGTGCCGCGGTATACATGTACTGCTCTATGAGTGCTGGTACTACCGTGCCCGTGTATATGGCCGCGCGTACGTTCGCGCGTATGCACGTTTTGCACGCGAGGGCCGTCCAGCTATTACAGGTTCCATAAAATTATGCAATCATTTTCGCGATTTCAGACTTTTTGATAAATAACAACTTGAAAAGACTTTGAACGTAAATTTTATGCATTTCATGTGTTCTTTCATGCATAAAAACTCGTTTTTGCAGTCATTTTCGCAATTCCAGATTTTTTGAGAAATAACGACTTGAAAAGACTTTGAACGTAGATTTGATGCATTGCATGTGTTCGACCATGCATATGATCTCGTTTCTGCAGTCATTTTCGCGATTCCAGACTTTTTGCGAACTAACGAGTTACGATGACATTTCACGTAGATTTGATGCATTATTGTGTTCCACCATGCATATGAGCTCGTTTCTGCAGTCATTTTCGCGATTTCAGACTTTTTGAGAAATAACGACTTGAAAAGACTTTGAACGTAGATTCCATGCATAACATGTGTTTCACCATGCATATGAGCTCGTTTCTGCAGTCATTTTCGCGATTCCAGGCTTTTTGAGCAATAACGAGTTACGATGACATTCCACGTAAATTTAAGGCATTTTATGAGTTCCATAAAAGTATGCAGTCATTTTCGCGATTTCAGACTTTTTGCGAGCTAACGAGTTACGATGACATTTCATGTAGATTTGATGAATTTTAGTGTTCCACAATGCATATGAGCCCGTTTCTGCAGTCATTTTCGCGATTCTAGACCTTTTTAGAAATAACGACTTGAAAGGACTTTGAACGTAGATTTGATGCATGGCATGTGTTCGACCATGCATATGAGCTCGTTTCTGCAGTCATTTTCGCGATTCCAGACTTTTTGCGAACTAACTAGTTACGATGACATTTCACGTAGATTTGATGAATTTTATGTGTTCTACCATGCATAAAAACTCGTTTCTACAGTCATGGGATGTCGTAGAGCTTACTGTTGAAATCGTTGACTCTTGACTTGTGGATCCGTTGCCAGAATCAGAGCCTAGATGTTCGATGGTTCGCCACTTCAATGTAGATTTCGAGACGGGTGATGGAAGCCGCAATCGAGAACGTTTGGATTCTGGTTCGCCGGCAGCTTTATTGCCGGGTGCACGGTGTTTAACGCCCAATCGGTCGAATATCGGCGATTTTGCTACGTTGTCGGATGGATGGTTTCTTCTCTTGTTAACGATACGAGTCTCAACTGTGTGCACTTGTGCTGAATCTGAGCTTTCAAGAGTCTGTTCGTCATACTTATTCTTATCGGAGGACAATTCTTTTCTGACCTGATCTTGGGTCTCGTTATTCACTCCACATTCTAGTAAAATTGATTCTATCAATTCATCAGTGGGCTTCGTTTTCGGCCCTGCACCATCAATCGCCATCGCACACAGTTGAGACTCGTATCGCCTACAACAGTCTAGCGTCAATTGTTCGGCTACGTCCGTCGGATCCATTAACAGGCTTTTTATAGTTGCGTGTAAGCTCTGAGCGATGTACATGTATTTGGAAGAAGTGATTTCAGTCAGTTGCTCAGCGACGATGTTCGGATGGGCGCAATTCCATACGCGGCTTGCCAGTTCGTTTAACATGTGCGACGGCTGGTACCTCTTTAAATACGCCAGTAGAGCCGTGTTGCATTTAGCAGTTGATGTTACGGAATCGACGGGCATGTACAATTTTTCTGAAACATTATGAAGGAATATTTTTAAATGAACGGATAACAATTGAGCACGATATTATTGCAGGTGCACTTACGGCGTCTCTCCATCGTCAATGGGTCGTAAGAAATGTTGCCGAATTTCTGCACTTCAACAGAAACAATTTCGACGAAAATACGAAAATTTAGTTTTGTCCATACACGTATTTTCAAGTTATCCCCTTCGGAGCTCTTTAGGGTAGGTGCAACCAACCGCATCTCGGACAAGGAAAGTTGCTTCGACGGTATTTTGAAGTTGGTAACGTCTTCGACCCATTGGTAGATTTTTGCTGTAAGTCGCCGCTTGCCGGTTTGCACGAATTTGTGAAGTTTTGAAGCGATAGAACGCGCCGTCGTCCAATCGTCGCAAAACAAGGGAGGCACGAACAGTTTCGCTATGGTCCGGAATTCCACATGTGAGTTATCTGCAAGACCATCAATATTTAGTTGTTAAAGTTATATGCTACCGAAAGACAGGTATCGGGTAACACTAAAAAGAATACCGTATCATTTCGAACTAGCACTGACCAAGTATATATCTATATAAGTTGTATTATGACAAATGTATACATTGCGCGATAAGTAGGTGTCGTACACGGCCCACTCGTAAAGCAATATCGTCCTGCACCATATGATCCGAGTCCATATGGCATGACCTACAATCGATAGGCTCGATAGGTTGTTAGGTCACATCGCAAAACTGCACGACGATTACATGACATGACCTAGAAGCGACAGCATCGATGGGTTCGTAGGACACAACGCCCGACTGTTCGATAATTCGAACATAAACTGATCGGCACATTCAGAATTTGAAGTGGCGTGGCTCGAAGAGGGGCCGGCCGCGTTCGTAATAACTGATTCGACTCTGTGCGTTAACATGCAACATGCAATGAAATTCAAAACTTTCGTGAGCGCGCGCCACGCCGATATGTACAAGTGCTTTACCTGTCGTTCGAATGGCATGACCTAGTAACGGTAGCGTTCACGGGTTACTAGGTCACAGCGCGAAAAGTTACAAGCCGAGGCTCGCAACAAGGCGGGACGAAGTACGTGGCTTTCAGGCGATGCCACACGACGATGAGATGAGATAGTGGTATGCGCTTCAGGAACTGAGTTGGTAAATAGGACGGGTTAAGAAATATCATACACGGCAAATCTGTAGTGAAGCGAAACATTTTTAATGGTCACAAAGATAACAAAAGAACGAAAACGATTGAAATAAAGGTCACAGTCGACCAACAGTTAACTTATGAATATACATCTAAAAAAAATATAAGCTAGAAGAACAAAAAATAAATACGATATATAATTATTTCAATCAGACATATTTATTGCATCAGACGTACAATGAAATCGCTGTGCAATGACCTACGTCTTTTTGGCTTTGCCCTTACCACCCTTACCACCCTCGGCAATCTTTGGCGGCTTGAGAGACGAAGGACATGTAGGGCAGCTGCGTATCCATTCCAACAATTTCTCGTAGCACACCGGCTCATAGGCCTCGTTGATGAGTTGTGACCGTTGCATCGCGAGAATCGTCGGATGGCAATCTTCTTTCACTTCCGAGTCCTTTAATTTTAAAGGCAACACCTGCTCGATATTGTTTGGCCACTTATCCTTACAGTCTTTTTCAATGTCTGATGGGATCCAATTTTTCATATATTGTTTGGCCATGGGCACTGTGTCTTTTCCTAAGGCAGCAGTGCCATCGGAAGCGGGAGCGAGGTACTTTATGCGGTAGTACTTGGCGTACAGGCCGTGCAGAGCATTCGGTGCACCGACGAGTATCGCCGGCCAGTAGCAAGTACCATTGAATTTGACCTTGATTAGGCTGCCATCCTGCACGTCCTGGAATGGCGTCAACACCACTTCCTGTATACTACGCGTATACCCACGGGTCACATCGACTCTCGGAGGCGATGCTCGCACAGAAAAAGCGAAGGGGTCAATCCTATTGTCGGCAGGACGGATGCAGTTGGCGTCCTTATACCTCTGCCCCATCCGAGCGCGAACATTGGACGCTGAAGCAGCTACCAATTGGGACTCCTCCCGATCCCGCGTGACAAATAATTTACGTCGAGTCGGTCTTGCTGCAGCACCGGTGGACGACTGTCCTTGGAATGACGTTGCGGGCTTCTCACGAGTAAGTTGCATCTGGTTAGCACTATACTGACGGGCCGATTTTTCGCGTAGTACCTTTGGCGAACTCTCGTTGCTAGAAAAGAAAAAAAAACAAAACAAAAAAAAAAATTAGACATGTCATAAATGCAACAATACAATTATTACGCAAAGTGCGATTGAATGTGGTCAATTTACCGCGTCTTCCTGCACGATCGTTCCTGTCATGTTGCCGGTCTGCTGCGTAACAACAGTTTGTTGCGCAGTAGGGGATGGACTGTTTGTGGGTGAGTCCGTCTTCCGACGCTTTAGTGTTCGCATATCTTTCGGCGAACTTCCGCTATGTTATATTGGGCTAAAGCTCGGAGACGGATAATCGTCTTTGCCATACGTTGTCGAGGACATGATACCACCGGGTGCAGATGTAAAGGGCAGGGGCGTATCGGAGCTCGGCAAAGGACTATGTTCACGAGAGGCGTCGGATTGTGCTTCTCGGTCCGAAGTTGAACCCGAACGCTGCCGTTTTCGTTTGTCACCTGCAGTATTTGTGGGGACGTCGATTGGTTACTCCGACTTAGCAGGTGCGGCGCGCAGCTCAGGGCTCCTCTGCGACGCTTTTAGGCCAAATTTATCGAACACAGATTTTAGCGTAAGAACGGGCTTTTCTGCGGATGGTACGAGCGGCTCGCTTTCGTGATGCGTTGGATCGGGTTCCGAAACATTATTTTCTCCATCCTCTGCGTCGTGTTCGAATACGCCTGACTCATCTTCCTGGTCAGTCGCCCTGTCGCTCTCGTCGTCGCCCTCGTTGAAGGTCTCCATCGTCTTTTCATTGTTATCGGGACTGTTGGACAAAAAGAGATTTGTACAAAAATTTCATGTATATAAAAAATTATAATATTAAAAACACGGCAATCCTTACCCGATAATAACGTCCTCCGTGTCGGTCTCGTCGTCACAATGTGGGTCCTCGATTTCCGGCACTTCGTCGATCTCGATTTCGTCGGGGAAAAGGGTATTTGTGTTTGCCTCGTCCAAGATCGGTATTTCCGGCTTGAACGGTTCGGCGCGACTCTTGGACGGGCGCACGTCGTATACCTCTTTACTGCCAGGAAATCTGCTTCCGATTTGTTTGAAGGGGTTCTTACGGTCCTTGACGAAATCGGAAGCCATTAAGCCACGATCCACCGACACTGCAGGTCCGCGGTATACTTGTGCTCTGTAGGGCGCAATGACAGGACGAGCCCAGGGGCTACTGTAGATGCGGGAGACGAAGTGAAAGCAAGATGCACCGATATCGCGCTCGTCGTACATTCCATAGAACGCAGGGTACGAAGCCAGTGCCATGAATTCGGCTCTGACCTTCGGCCCCTTGCACTGGCTTCGTACTTTCAGGAGCTCCGTTTTGGTAAGTCGACGAGGATATCTATACGTGACGAGCTTATCCTCGGGCAGATGACCAAGCTCCGCTTTGCCCATTATAAGAACATGCACGATACAATTGCACTCGTTCAAACTCAAACATTTCCCCGTTTTAATCTTGTCCATTGCGCTCTCAAGATGCGCAACCACGTCCACGGCAAGCGCTCGCTGACAGCGTCTCACGTCCCTGCAACACAAACAGAAATTATCAGACGAGCGAATGAGTATCGACACGCGAAAAGTTTCTGTTCCGACAAATACTTCGCACCAAATGACGGTGAACCCACGTCTAAGCCAACGTGAGTTTATTCGCACATGCATGCATATGTACATAAAAAAGAAATTGAAATCAGGATTCAGTGTCGAATCGCGTTGTCGCAATTGTGCTTTCGATCGCGCCAATTTTCAGGCGTGACCTAGAAGCAGTATAAATCATAGGCTAATAGGACACACTGGAAAAATGAACGTGACAATCGCGCCTCGCTCGCATCGTTTCCTCGGCCTGACCTAGTATCAATAGGGTTTGCGGGTTATTAGGTCACGACGTAAAACCTTCTCGGCGGAGACGTTCATCATGCTTGCACGCGAGATCGTACATATTGAACATAAAGCTTACTCACCATTCCATCAATGACTTGACAATCAAGTAGGTCGTCGAAAACATGTAGACACTGACCCATGGTATATAGCAGCCTCTAATTTGCCTGATGAGTGTGTGCACGCTCTTCGTGGAGAGATTTTTCAAATCAACGCGGTGATCCGCGACGAGAGGATCGTGTTCATCGATGGTGTCAGGTAGCTTTTCGGAAGCGATTTGAGGCAATCGCTTTGTATAGGCAATCGAAATTTCTCTAATTTCGTAGTCCGTCAATTGGTCAATAGTGGCCAGAGTTACCCAATTGTACGGTCCAAACGCCCTTCGCAAGGCTTCGGCCATGCGATATGCTCGCAACGGATACGTGTTCAGGTAGCCTTTACAAAAATACGGAGAAATGCCTGTTTCTGTGAGTCGTCGCCCAGCTCTGGCTCTGCCAACGTGACGTCTCTCCACACCGTCATCTTCGTCATCGTCATCGGACCGGGTTTCGTCAACAGGGTTTTTGGCTGGACCGGTCGATGAAGCTTTTTTGGCTGGCCCGGTCGATGACGTTTGCGAGCTGGAGACCGTTGCTTTCGCAATTGCTTTTGCGGTCGACGGAGACACCCGTTTACCCGTGCCAAGGATATTCGGGACATGCTTCGGTTTCGGCAAAGACGCTGCGGGCGGTGTCACTTTCGTGCTCCTCGGAGCAACCTGCGGCGCAGGCGAAGGCCCCGCCACGACGTTATCTCCAGCTGGCTGTAAGGCGTTTGTATCCTTAGTTGGAAAGAGCGGCGTCACTTTCAGGCTCACAGAAGCGACTTGCGGCACACGCGAAGGCTCCGCCACGTTTCTGCAGCAGGTCGTATAGCGTTCGCAACCTTGGTTGCAACGGGCGACTTGCTACTACCAGCTTTTGTCGTCGGGGCGATTTTAACTTTTTTGCTGGCCACATGCAAGTTAAGCGAATCGGCAGGTGTAGGCACTGTGTTTGTGGCTGTTGCCGGTGCACTGGCTTGGACGGAAGACACTGCGACTCCCCGGCCAGGAACGCCAGGTCGAAGCGACCGTGTAACAGGCGGTGTCAATTGTCCACAGCCTCGTCCTCGGCCAAGGGGTGTCGTAGACGTCGCGTTTTGACCTGCAGCAGGATCGCCGGCACCACCTCTTCTAGGACGCTTGTAACCCCGTCCACGTCCAGCCATAACGCCTCGATACTGTTCCACGCGACACTTAAAGATTTTTGTGCTCCTGCACGCACTCGCGAACGAGAAAAGAATGAGCCGCTGACCGGATATTACGAAATACGGGACACTATCGCGACACGGCGTTGCTATGCAATAGCAATTGAAGCTCACCGTAACCGTTCCTTGCAAATGACGTTCTGCTAGCTGCGTAGGACGCGCATCATATACATAGATACTAGCTCGTGTAAAAGTGTACACTACGTTATCTCCGCCCCTTTTGCGTGCCAAAGTCAAAAGTTCGAACGTGCACTATTCGACTATAACGATACAAACACGCACACTTGGATGTTTCGCAGAATTGTCTTTATCGACAAACAGCACCGATGAAACAATCAACACGCACAAACGAATTGCAACTCAGACGCCAAAATTGGTTCAAATTTTCGGTTGACAATTCGATGACATCCGCCGTATCAAATTGTAGTGTAATGCATTTACTAGGATGCGTTTCGAGTAGTATCTGACAATCGCACGACTCAGCGGCGTTTCGATATATCGTTCGTCACATTAATCAAGCCTACAATAATACGACAAACGTCGTACGTTCTTTGAACGTTAGGCCGAATGCGTTGATTAATGATGCATTATCGGACATTGACATGGCTCGCTAATATGTGCATAGTAGTTCGTGCACGACGATTCGAGTATTGCGCAGCTGGAGACAACGTCGTGGCGGAGCCTTCGCGTGCGCCGCAGGTCGCGATCTACTAACCTCAAATCGCTACTTATAATAGATCACGCGAGGCGAATCCTGTTATGCGATGTTATTTTCCAAACTTACGTTGCTAAATTTTTGGTAAAATATTTAACAAAAATACACTGGAGACGGTTGTTATCATTTTTCCTACAATGCGCCGGGATAAATATTCTGCACTTAAAAAGTACAGTGTGCAATTTTTATTCTTTACTTCTTATGGCAACTTCTTTAATTACCAATTATAATTTGCCAAGGATTTAATGTGTTGAACCACTAATGCCATCGTAAATTATCATATCAAGAACCATTTCAAATCCTGATAAATTAAGAAATGTTGTATCATAAATTGCCATACAAATGAACTGTAAATTAAGCGGACCATCGTAGCTCCATGAAAATCATGGGTTATATAAATATAATTTTACTGGCTCTCTCGACATGTCGATCATAGTCGCCGCAGTCGTAAAAAAAAAATGCAAATTTATAATTACAAGTTGTTTTTTGCATTAAGAGTCAAAAACATAAACCTCTCTGTTTAAATAATAATAAACCTGCTTGTGATGTGGGTAGGAATCAGTAAATCAAAAATATCAGTATATTTAAAGAAATATAATTCTATTTATTTAGTATATAATCATACAATGATAGCATTGAAATAAAGTGAAAATATAGATGTATTGACAAATGTTTACAAAAGAAATCTTAGATTTCGCAACACTTAGCGTTCGTAAACTTAATTTATTTAAACATAAATTAACAGTTTGGCTGTCGCCGTTACTGAGAAACTGTCTCGAGCTTGCAAGCTCTCAAGCTCTCGTGTGGTACACTCGCTCACGCGTTGCTCCGGCTCGACGAATCGTAGTAATGGCGATCGAAGGCCAGGCCTTCCAACCATTCAACTCCAGGAGATGACTCGGCGTGCCGAAAACTCAATGAGTTCTCCGACCAAGTCAACTCCGAGTTGCGCGGCGACTCGAAATGTAAACACTTCGCTACCACGACCACTCGTCGAATAGAACAACTTGCAAGCAAGTTACCCGTTCGATCAGTTGATCGTATATACTATAGCGAGAGCGGGCTTGCTTATAAGCTAGCGGCCTTATTCGCTTTCATGCGGGTACTGGCGGGTCAAGTAGACGCCACCTAGCGGCGAAAATCTAAACATACCACCTACCGAAATCCATCCGTGGATTTCAAATAACTAATAAAGAAAATTTAAAGCAATAAATATTAGCAATAGGTATAAGTAAAGTTAACATAAAAATTAAATTCATATAAATCTTAACATAATAAATCAAAAACTCATATCGGAGAAGCTTACGCAAGTCGGATGTAACCACTCGTTGTATTCCTCGTCCGGGACGTCCAATCGCTCAGCGAAGATGTCACTCACCATTGGCTCGGGCTTCAGTCGTTGACGCTTTTCCGCTTCGAGTTCCCTCAGCTGTTGGCGCACTATAATTTCGCGATTCTCGTGAAACTCCGCTCGGCGCTGCAAGGCGGCTCGCGATGTTGGCCTGTATGAAGGAGTTATGGGGATTAGCCGCCAAGGCAACAGGCTCACGACAGCATCCAACTTCTCGGCTTCTGCTGGCTCCTCAGGAGGTACAGTTGTTGGCACAGGTACAGCGTCAACCTGGACGTCATTGAGGAGTTTCTCGTCGGTCGAGGGTAAGGTCACCACCTCAGAATCCGCACTCACGAGCACTAACTCAGCATCGTCGATGCTCTGAACTGACACTGTTTCATTTTCGCACGCGGCACAAATCACTTCCATCGGAGTCTCGGCCTTCCTTGCCATGGCACGCTGGTGTAGTCGATCTCTTACCACAAACTCGGTGAGCTGCTCTGCGGCGTCACTAAGAGCCTTCTCACGCTGCTCTGCGGCGTCACTAGAGCCTTCTCACGCTGCGCAGCGTCATGACGAGCCTTTTTGCGCTGCTCAACGAGTTCACTCAAGCGCTGTTTTCTGCGTGCCTTTCCGTGTAACTTAGGCGTAGACGTACCTGTGTTCTTCTTCTTCTGATGCTTGCGTCGAGAGGCCATCTTGGATATTCGCGCAAAGTGTCACGCTTAGCGCCACACTAGAAAACTAGTAAGTACAGTTTTCGCACGCAACGATGTCTCGAACTTATACTCGCTCCGAGCAATTTCACTTGTGGTTTGACATGCGACTCCTAGCGGCGAGTCCCCGCAGTTCTTTAGGACGAGTTGCTTTATTAAACTCGACTTATGCGTCGGGCTGGCCGACGATTTTGACGAGCTTAACGATGGGTCTCTTATAAGACCCGCTGGCCGTCGCGACTGTAGCAACGCGCACCAAATCATCTCTACCAGGGTGGATCGCCGTGACTTTAGCCATGGGCCAACGGGCGCACGGAGTACTTTCGTTTTTCACTAAGACGATATCGCCGACCAAGATGTTTGGTTCGGAATGTTGCCATTTATTGCGTTTTTGCAACGTATACAAGTACTCCTTGGACCACCGTTCCCAGAAGACTTGCGTCAACTGAGTGACCCTCTTCCACCTTTCTAACGCTCCGATCTTCTCAGCCTTTACGGAGGTTCGGCGATCAAAAAGGAAGATTCGCCGATTATCGGATGAGCGGGAGTCAGTACCGTCTCAGGCTCCGGCTCTTCGGGCAAAGGAGTGAGAGGCCGAGAATTTAAAATCGCTTCTATCTGAGCCAAAAGTGTAGCGAACTCTTCATATGTGAGAATCGTGTCGCCTATCATGCGCCTCAAATGGTGCTTCACAGATTTAACACCTGACTCCCACAGACCTCCAAAGTGAGGGGAACCGGGCGGATTATAATGCCAAGTTATGCCTTCACCACTCAAGTGCGAGAAAATCGACTTGTAGTACGCTGAGCCTTTCCGATG
The DNA here is from genome assembly GCA_034770305.1 of Trichogramma dendrolimi. Lineage (NCBI taxonomy): Eukaryota > Metazoa > Arthropoda > Insecta > Hymenoptera > Trichogrammatidae > Trichogramma > Trichogramma dendrolimi. The sequence continues at coordinate 212,760 of JAPMIB010000119.1, read as the reverse complement.
CATTTGGCGAAGCTGCGCATCTGCACCTACAAAGTTAGTGCCACAATCGCTGTATATATGCAAGCACTGCCCTCTGCGAGAAACAAAGCGCTTCAGTGCTGCAATAAATGAGGCAGTGTCGTAAGATGACACAGCCTCCAAATGCACGGCTTTAGTCACCATACAAACAAAAATGGCCATATATCCTTTGTATGAAAGCGAGCCCCTATGCCTGGACGCTTTTAACATAAAAGGCCCGGCGTAGTCAACACCGGAGCTTTTAAACAGCCGATCCGGTGTGACGCGTACGGCGGGTAAATCAGCCATTCGCTGCGATGCAGTAGCGGCTCTGTATCGCAAACAAACAACACACTTTCGCAATTGTGCACTGACCACGACTTTGAGTCTTGGGATCCAATAGTGATGTCTGAGATGCGACACGATCAACTGCACACCACCGTGCAACGTCACCGTGTGCATATGATCGATTAATAGCGTCGTGAGTCGGCTTTTCGTAGGCAGAATTATCGGGTGTTTACAATCATCGCTTAGAAGGGAGTTGTGTAATCGACCACCTACCCTGAGCAATCCATTTTCAATTTTGGGGTTTAATTTACTCAAGCAATGGCCTTTGGACAACCTCTGTCCGGATTTCACCAACGGTATTTCTTTTGAAAAGTACGAGGCTTGCGTCATTCGACAAAGCTGTATCGTGGCGCAAGTCAGTTCGTCCACAGTTATCTCTTCTTCAGAGGAAGATTCAAATTGCAAACTCAATTTTATATCGCATTTTAGCGCGAGCTTTTTTACGAAACGCAAGCAATAAACAAGTACTCGCCTCATTCTAGAATATGAGGAGAAACGAGTTATGATCTCGCACTCTGGTGGTGGTGTAACCTCCTGGAGCAGAGCGACTCTCTCAGGCGTCTCAATCTCGGCCGTAGCTTCGTTGCTGTTATCGAACTTTGTGGCAGTCCAAGGCCGCGACGTCGCAACCAGTGCCTCAGGCCCGCGCCACCACAGCTTGTGGTCTATCAGTGCACCCGCAGTACTACCTCGCGATGCAAGATCAGCCGGATTTTGCTTTGTGTGGATATACTGCCAAGTCGCTCTGGGCGTCAGGTGAGCTATGTCTGCGCACCTATTCGCAACAAAGATCGGCCATCGGGCAGGGATTCCGTGAAGCCAGTGCAGGGCGGTCTTAGAATCCGACCACAGATACAAAGGGACCCTAGCAAAGTCTTCGGTAGCGATGAACGAAGAAGCGAGCTTAGCCAGTAGGTGCGCTGCGCAGAGCTCGAGTCGCGGTATCGAGAGCGTCTTGAGCGGGGCGACCTTAGTCTTCGATGCAAGTAGAGTGACTCTCGCTTGTCCGTGATAGATAACACGGACATAGAGCACTGCTGCATAAGCAAATTTCGAAGCATCGGCGAAGCCGTGCAATTCAAGATAAGCAGCGTTCAGAATACCTGTCCACCTTGGTATAACGATCGTTGCTAATACTTGCAAATCCTTCTCGAAAGCTCGCCATCTTTCGACTTCAGACGCAGGCAAGGGTGTGTCCCACTCTTTAGTCAAAAGCCAGAGCGACTGCATGAATACTTTCATAGAGATCAAGACCGGGGCTATCCAGCCCGAAGGGTCAAACATTCCGGCGATACAGGACAAAACCTTACGCTTCGTGATTGGATTCGTCAAAGGCTCTATCGAGACATTGAATCGAAAAACGTCTGTCCGAGGTTCCCAGACCAAACCAAGGACTGAAAATCCGAGACCCACTTTCAATGTCGATTCCTTAGCAAGAGTGTCCGGGCCGAACGAATGAAGCATTTGATCATCGTTCGTCATCCACTTGGCCAACGTGAAACCTCCAGCCGAGAACAAAGCGTTTAATTGATCGCGCTTTTGCATTGCCACTTTTATATCAAAAGCGCCGGACAATACGTCGTCCATATACATTTCTTGTCGTACTATAGGCGTTGCCAAAGGATATTTCTCTCCCTCGTCCTCGGCCAACTGTCTGAGTGTTCGATTGGCCAGGAAAGCAGACGGTCCCGACCCGAACGTGACCGTCGTGAGTACGTAATTTTCCATCTCTTTAAGCGGGTCATCACGCCAAAGCAACGTCTGCAGCCGCCAGTCTTCAGGATGTAATCGCACTTGCAGGTACATCTTCGACACATCTGCTACAAATGCGATCGGGTAGCTACGCCAATGCGCTAGTGTAAGTACAATCTGCGGTAACAAGTTCGGGCCAGTCATTAGATGTTCGTTTAATGAATGTCCTGCAGAGTTGCGAGCTGAAGCATTAAACACAGGACGCACTCTAGTAGTTGTGCTACTGTCCTTCACTACAGCGTGATGAGGCAAAATAGTGCTTTCCGTAGTTTTGTGGCTGGATTTCGACTTTTCTCATTTGATCAGCCTTGATCATTTGCTCGATACTAGCTTTGTACTCTGCATACAATAAAGGGTTTTTGTTCAATTTCCTTTCGAGCGATAACAAACAACTACGAGCTATCTGGCGAGAGTTGAGCCAATCAGCCGGAGCGTCGGCTCTCAGAGGTAGTTTGACTTGATAACGTCCGTCTGGAAGACGCACTGTATTTTTTTTATAATGCGTTTCACATAATTTATCTTCATCGGACCACGGTGTAACGTGCGGAGGCTCTTCTATTTCCCAGAAGGACTTCAATTGTTCATTCATGCGGTCATCAGCTTGCAAACACACAACTGTGCCACTTCGCGTTGGTTTTTCAGCGCTACCGGATAACATCCAACCGAGCTGAGTCCTTATCGCGATAGGATAGTTATCGCCTCCTTTTATCAATCCCTCTTCTACGACTCGAGCGTGAATTTGTGTACCGAGCAATACGTCGATCCTACCAGGACTGGCAAAATAAGGATCAGACAATTGTAGTCCGCTTATGTGGGTCCACTCTCGGGGATCTTTGCAACAAGGCTGATAACTCGAGATTGCCGGCAAAACATAAGCTTTAAACGTTAGCTTAAAGGGCGATCGGAAATGAGGTCCGATTGATACTTCGACCTCGGCTCGGGTACTATCTCGCCCTCGCCCTATGCCGGATATAGGCACGTTTACCTGCCGTTTCTTTAATCGTAGACGCTGACAAAGCTCTTCAGTCACAAAAGAAGACTGAGCACACTGGTCCACGAGAGCCCGAACAGTAGTGAACTGTCCCTGTGGCGCAGAGACTCGAATTCGAGCAGTAGCGAGCAAGGCTTCCAAGCTCTCTCCCTCTACCTCGGAAGAGACCGCAGCCATTACGCTCGCGTCGAACGAGCTCTTATCAACAGGGGACAAATCATCTGGCGCTTGTTTAGCCGTTCCACTCTTGCCGCCTGATTTCTTCAACGGCGTATGTATAAGAGTGTGGTGTTTCCCATTGCAATTGAAACACGTCAGCGATGACTTGCAATTTTTCACCATGTGAGCTTCCAGACATCGGTAACATAGTCGCTTTTGCCCTAGCGTGCGTTTTCTCTCACTTACACTTTGCTTACGGAACGCAGCGCAAAGCTCAAGGACGTGATCTTCCGAGCACACTGGACAAGGTGACTGGCTCGAACTAGCTTGCACGAAATTACTGGACTTGCGATTCTTACTCGTCGAAGCCTTCGAATCACTGGGCGTGTGAAAGGTTCTCTTGGCAAAATCCTGCGTACTTTCCAGCAGAGAGAGAGCGTTTCTCTCCGCCTCCAGGAATTTACATAAGTCCTCAAACGTGTCAGGCACTGTAGGATCTCTCAACTGATTCACACTGTCTTCCCACTTGACTCGACATTGCTGAGTAATTTTACTCCTAGTCAAAAATACAGTGAAGTGATCCCAATGTTGAACAGGGCTGCCCAAGGCCTTGAGCGCCTGGAGCAAATTGCGTACACCGTTTAGCACGCGCATCAATTCCACGGCCGAATCATTGGTCATGGCAGGTAATGACATCAACTTAGTCATTAATTTATTTATGAGGAGCCTCTTGTTGTCGTAATGACTCAACAAGACTTTCCAGGCAGCAGCGAAATGCTCGCCCCCAGATGGGACTTCTTGCAGCAGTTCCGCGGCTTCGCCTTTGACATAAGTCCTCAGATAATTCATTTTGAATATGGCGGGCAGATTGGGCCGCTCGATCACCATTTCTTTAAATGTGTCACGAAATCTCACCCAATCTTGGATGTCGCCGGAAAAATCACCGATGACGATCGTCGGCAGCTTAGCTCGATTGACGTCCATTTCAGCTATAGAGGCGTCAATATCCGGCTGACCTCCGATCTGCAACGTCTCCTTTTTCACTTTAAGGAGATGATCTTGGAAGAGACCCAGATTATTTAGAAATGCTTCATACACTACGGAATACTGGTCCTTCACAAAGTAATCGTCTTTCTGATCTACTTCTTCACTCTCTGTCAAAGCCTCGTGCTTTTTCTCGATCTCATCCCAGCGCTTTTTCAATTGCTCCATCCTCGATAGGCAGGCGCCCATCGTCATCAGACTTCTGCCGAGCTTTGAAAAATTCTCGAATGCCCTGACTATCAGTCCTCCATTCTTGAGATGAGCCTCCATTTTGCCGGACTTTAGCTTTCAATACAATCACTCGACTTGACCGATTCACTAACAACCAACAACACAGCAGATTCCCGGGTTTCGGCACCAATGTTTTTTGCATTAAGAGTCAAAAACATAAACCTCTCTGTTTAAATAATAATAAACCTGCTTGTGATGGGTAGGAATCAGTAAATCAAAAATATCAGTATATTTAAAGAAATATAATTCTATTTATTTAGTATATAATCATACAATGATAGCATTGAAATAAAGTGAAAATATAGATGTATTGACAAATGTTTACAAAAGAAATCTTAGATTTCGCAACACTTAGCGTTCGTAAACTCAATTTATTTAAACTATAAATTAACCGTTTGGCTGTCGCCGTTACTGAGAAACTGTCTCGAGCTTGCAAGCTCTCAAGCTCTCGTGTGGTACACTCGCTCACGCGTTGCTCCGGCTCGACGAATCGTAGTAATGGCGATCGAAGGCCAGGCCTTCCAACCATTCAACTCCAGGAGATGACTCGGCGTGCCGAAAACTCAATGAGTTCTCCGACCAAGTCAACTCCGAGTTGCGCGGCGACTCGAAATGTAAACACTTCGCTACCACGACCCACTCGTCGAACAGAACAACTTGCAAGCAAGTTACCCGTTCGATCAGTTGATCGTATATACTATAGCGAGAGCGGGCTTGCTTATAAGCTCGCGGCCTTATTCGCTTTCATGCGGGTACTGCGGCGGGTCAAGTAGACGCCACGTAGCGGCGAAAATCTAAACACAAGTCAAATTTGCACAATGCATTGGACGTCGATAAATATTAATATTTTCATTAGCGGAACAAATAATCTCTCACGGTTTTATTGGCTACAAAATGCAACCCCGATGACCTATAACCGTCCAATTTGAATGTTTGAACGACAAAAACTTGTTAGTTAGAGAAGGGGGGCGCCAATTGTACTACCGCGGTAACGTCGCAGCAGTAGAACCGCGCGCGGCAGTTGTTATTCGGACTAGCCTCCGATAACGTTAAATTATCGCGAATCGTGAGTCGAAAGTTCAGTTTTCCTCGGTACATCGAGTAACGAGCAATCATGACCCACCCTGGTGTAGGGTTATATTACGTAGCTAGCGAGGCCGTATTCAAAAACGTGGACAAAGTAAGTCCAAAATTTACGAAGTGCTTTCTGAACAACAATCCTTGCGCGGCTTATAAAGTTGCAGGGGCGTTGCAATTCGTGCTCGCTCCGTACCGTTTTGCAACGGCGGACGTGCTACGGTCGCTGGAACCGGACGACTTCATTGTCATAGCACATGCATACTGCAAGAAACTGCCTGCAGTAACGGTGAACTCATTACCGTGCGATAATGGTGATAAAATAATAAAACATCATCGCAAGTCCTTACGACGGATTAGCCCGCGAAGCGTCCATTATCTACTAAATCGGATACAGGAGTGGCACGCGCCTTGGATAACTCCATATGCATTGTCATCGAAGTATATGTTGGCGAAGGTGGTGTGTGATCGGTAAGCAATTTTTTATCATTATAAAAAAAGAATAGAGCGGAGAGAGGGAAGGAGAGAGTGCAAGCCATGAATGTCAGCATCGTGTCACGNGTCACGTCCTTCGTGACTTATTATAAATAAATAATTATAATAAGAAAAATAAAAATAATTATAGAAAAATATTTCCAAGTAACAGCAAGCGTGAGAGATCGCCCAGCAAGCGACTGCGTTGGCTCGAGCCGGGGGAATCAGATGACATGAAAAACAAAGCTATAAAAATTGAAATCGAACACTCCCCTAATGATATAAAACAGATTCAAAATCAAAATAACTCGATAGAGACCAACGCTGGGATAAGGCGTTGTCAATTTAACTTGAAGAGCAACGAATTTACTCTGATAGCGAAAAATAAAAAACAAATACATGTCGTCAGATTCTCACGCTCAAGCGGGCGCAGATCGTTCATCTCCCCCAAAATTAGTGTAGAAACACGGGGTATATATTGAGGGCCCGCGAAGGCCTCGGCGCGATTCGATTATCAACTATTTCGGTGTGCGGAGCTCACGTCAGTTTGTACCGCATTTTAAAATAATCGGACTTGTAGTAAAATTGTATCGAGACTTGTACAAACGAGCGGTAGTGCGAGAGGCTTGTAAAATCATTTGTCAACCAGTTAACGATATCTGTGCGCGATAGCGAGTGGCGAGTGTTAAAGTACAGCCAGTGCGTGCCACAACTACGCAACCAGAGGATCCGGTCATTTGAGACAAGCGACCATAGCGGTCATTGAGCATTCACTCCAACCATCTGGGAAACAGCGAGTCATCATTCACACCTGCGAGTCGCCAGCAGTACGTTGAGTAATTTAAGTAGAAATATAGTACGCATGTAATTAGATATAAGGTCCCTAAATAAAATTATAATCGTCTGCCATTGTAAGTGTGGGCTACGACAGTTATTATTATAAACCCTTATACTCCCCAGCCAGATTAAGAACAATATTATTAATTGTTGTGTCTCACGACGTAACAGAAAATGGTGCATCTGGCCTAAGGACTCCTATTGGACGACCTTTGCAAAAATTAGTGATTTTTCTGGCAGGAGAATGAGGGGTTGTAAATAGAATGTCGTATTCGGAACTTTTCGAAAACGTGACCTTGAAGAAATATTACGAAACTGAAAGAAAGCTCCGAGCCGCGCTAGAGAAAGAAAATAATCGGGCTGAAGTTCAAAAATTGAGACAAAAGAAAAAAGAACTCTTAAATGAATTAGCCCCTAAAACTATTATTGATCAACAATTGGAGAAAGAAGACGCTGATATTTCAATTATCGAGAATATTAACACAGAAAAGCGCAAGTTTTCATTAAAACCAGCCACATTTAAATTATACACTAGCACACCCGAAATAAAAAATAAAGTTGTATCACGCATCGAAACATTTTTACAAACTATACCGGAACAAGTAGAAGCAATAAAGAGAGAAAATCAAGTTGACGAAGACGTCATTAACAAATCGGTTACAGACGCGCTTTTTGACGAAGAAGAAACAGTAAAAAATAGTAATATTGTCGATAAATTGTTAAATCCCTTTAAAGATTTTATTTTCGGAAACGAACAATTGAAAACTAAAGAAAACGCGAGTCTTCTTGATAATAAACTTACCCCAAAGCAAGAAGTTTCAGACCACGAAAATAACGAAAGCGAAAACAGTGAAGATAGTGAAAACGGTGATAATAGCGAAAATAGCGATAACGAACAGGAAAACGACGAAGAAATGGCCGCAGCAGTAGAAAGCGCATTGTTTAAACGATTATTGAAGGGTATTTCGAATTTTGATGGGTCGAGCAAGCAAAATACGCGTCGATTTGTAAAAGACTGTAGACTTGCAGGTAAATCATTAGCAACCGAGGAAGAACAAAAGAAATTTATTTTGCAATTAAAAGAAAAAATTATCGGTCCGTGTGCGGATATTATTAATTTAGAGCTTTTTTCAAAAATCGATAAACTTTGCTTATTTTTAGAAAGCGCGTACGGAGAAACGCGATCGGCAACACAACTTATAAAAGATCTTGACTCTATTCATCAAAAAGACGGAGAAAAAGTATCCCTTTATTATGCACGCGTAGCAGAATTAAAACAAGACCTTGAAACCGCGAAAGAACGAAATGATAATACTAACCTACCATTAAATAATGTCGATGAGCTGATTTTAAATGCTTTCAAGGCCGGTTTGATTTGGCAAATAAAAGCACGTATGCCAGCGGTAAATGACTTAGAAAAAGCCTATGAAGCAGCGGTAAAAATTGAAAATGAATTAAAAGCAGAAGATGAAAGACGAAATTCGAGCGTTCGACAATCTGCTTGTGCATTTTGCAGAAGCACGGCTCACGATTCTTTGGATTGTATTAAAGTAGCGGGTTTTCGCGCGGATAAACCTTTACCCCAGACTCAGACCAATGATATAAAATGTGTACTTTGCGGTTCATTAGATCATTTTGCGATTAATTGCGAAGCATTTAACAAACTAAAATCGACGGGAAAATGCGAGCATTGCGGTGCATCAGATCATACATCATCTAAATGCAATAAGTATAGGCAGAAAGTGCCAGAGGTCATAACGATAGATCACATTAATGAAGCACGTTGCAATTGGTGCCAGCAATCGGGGCACGATGTCAGTAATTGTTTTAAATTTCAAAATTTTGCTAACAAAGTTAATAACAAAAACTCAAATAAAGGAAACAATGATTCACGAAACAGAAATAATTATAATAATAATCATAATAATAATCGGAATTTCAATAATAATAATAACAACAGAAATAACAATTATAATAACAATCGCAATCGTAAAAACTACGGAAATAATAATAACTATAACAACAATCAAAATTATAATAAAAATTACAATCCAAATAACAATCCAAATAACAATCAAAATTTTAACAATGGAAATTACAATTCTAACAACAATGGCAATTTCAATAACAATAACGGTCCGGGATATCAAAGTAATAATAACGGTGATAATAGAGTTTGCTATCGTTGCCATCAACCAGGTCATATTTCTAAAAATTGTTTTTTAGTAATGCCCAATACACAAGCAGCACCTCCGGGGCAGGGCCAAGCGCAACAACAAACGACTCAATAAAATTACCAATTTATACGGTCAATGTTAATGCAAAAAATCCCTCACCAACAATCACGGTAGGAGCAAATGAATTTGAAGGGTCGGTAAAATTAATGATAGATACGGGCGCGAGTGTAAATTTAATAAAAAGATCGAAAGTTGCTAAAAACGCATACATTAATAACAATAGAGCCTATTTGAAAGGTATCGCACCTGATTTGATAATGACAGTGGGAGAAATTTCTGCTTTGATTAATGGAATAACATTAATAAAAATTCAAGTAGTTTGTGACAATTTTCCTATTTTTCAAGACGGGTTATTGGGGACTAAATCATTACAAGAATGTCGAAGTAATATTGATTATTTATCCAATACAATCAGATTAGATACACAAACTACCATTTGAAACATGTTGTCAATTAACGAGTATGCCGTCGGGACGCGAAGTGGCACGCGACCGAAAATCTATACACACGACATCTCATAGTGAAGGCATCGAAGGAATAAATAGAAATAAGACACCTTACACGAGCACGAGCACGAACCAGATAAGTGAAAGTCATGAGTTACCCGAAGTAGCGATAGAATCGAGTATTGAAAATGATGAATTAAATAAAAAGTTAAAAGTTATATTAAAAGCTCCACGTAGAGAAGCTATATTGGAAAAAATTAACGAAGTTTATGAAATTGTTAAAAATGATATAACAGATGTAGAATCATCGTGCGCAAAGAAAAGTAAAAAAGTTGTTTCTGATAATACTGAGAATTTTGTTAATGCTAATTTATATGAAATTAAAACTATTGAAAATGTTGATTTAAATGAAATTGATGATATTGAAAATGTTGATTTAAATGAAATTGATGATATTGATAATGTTGATTTAAATGGAATTGATAATATTGAAAATGCTGATTTTGATAATACTGAAAATTTTGATTTGAGTAAAAATAATAATGAAATTTGTTATGAGAATAATTTGAAAATTGAATTTAAAGAAAATGATAAAAATATTGAAATTAAAAAAATTCTTGAGTCGCCACAAAAGATTGAGCGGGAAAATTTTGAATTTAAAAATCGTGTTGAGAAAAAATAGTAAAATTATGTTATTTGATAAAAATCGTGACAAAATTTTTGAAGAAAATATTGAAGAGATAAACAATGAAAATTATGAAAAAGATGAAATAAAAGAATTATTTATGATTGGAAATTTATTAGAAAAAGAGATTTGCGCGAAGAAGTAGCATTTTTTGAGAATTTTGATGATACTGAATTGAGCTTTGTAAATGAGCGAGTAATACATATTAATGATTCATATGAAGTAAATGTTGATAATAATTGTGATTATAATAATATTGATGAAAATGAGAGATTTGATAAGCTATTGAAAGCACTTGGAATTGAATATAATCAGAGTAAAGAATTGAATAAAATTATTGATCTAATCCGCGAATACACAGATATTTTTCACTTAAAAGGCGAAACGCTCGGTGCAACTCACATAATAGAACACGCGATACACACAAAAGATGACGCACCCATAAATGCGAGACCCTATAGGTTTCCAGCAGCCCTTCGAGAAGAATTACATAGGCAAGTTAATGAAATGTTAGAAACGGGCATAGTTGAGACCTCAGAATCTCCGTATAGATCAAACATTTTTCTTGTCCCTAAGCCACCTGACAAAGAAGGAAATAAAAGGTACAGATTAGTTGTTGATTTTAGACAATTAAATGAAAAAACCATACCAGATCGCTATCCCTTACCTAATATACTCGACATAATAGACCAAGTAGGTGGGTCGAAATACTTCTCGACGCTAGATTTGTCGAGCGGCTTTTACCAATGTATGCTACGGCCAGAGGATAGGCATAAAACAGCTTTTTCAACAAATTTTGGTTTATTTCAATTTCGCAAAATGCCAATGGGGTTATGTAACTCGCCAGCAACTTTTCAAAGGGCCATGGATAGGGCTTTCAAAGGGCTCCAAGGGCACGACCTATTTTTATACTTAGATGATTGTGTGATCTTCGCTAAGTCTGAAGAAGAACATTTTGACAAATTAAAACGATTTTTTCAACGTACACGTGAAGTAAACCTAAAATTGCAACCAGAAAAATGCAAATTCTTTGAAAATGAAGTTGTTTATTTAGGACACGTTTTAAATAGCGAAGGAGTACAGTGTGACCCGAAGAAACTTGAGGCAGTCAAAAATTTTCCTACGCCTAAAAATGTTAAGAATATTAGACAATTTCTAGGACTTTGTGGTTATTATCGACGCTTTATCAAAAATTTTGCAGGAATTGCTAAACCCTTATCAGAATTACAAAAGAAAGATACGGAATTTTGTTGGAATGAAGAAAGACAGATTGCATTTGATACTTTAAAAGCAAAATTGTGTGAAAAACCAATATTGCAAATAGCTGATCCAAAATTACCATACATAATAACATGCGATGCATCTGGCTACGCAATTGGCGGATTTTTAGCACAAAGAAAGAACGGATTAGATTTACCGATTGGATACGCGTCACGTATGCTAACAGATACAGAGAGAAGATATGATACTTATTCCAGAGAAGCACTTGCAATTGTTTTTACGATAGAAAAATTTAAGCCATCTATTAGGTAATAAATTTACAGTATATACAGATCATAAACCGCTACTTTATTTCAGAAATTCAAAAGATCCTAATTCACGTGTCTCGCGCTATCAGTTCCTTCTGAGTTCCATGGACTTCGATATCCAGTACAAAGAGGGGAGGGCGAATGTAGTAGCTGATTGCTTATCACGAAACCCTGTAGTTGAATCGGTAAATGCTATTGAGACAAGATCGCGCACAAAAACTGATAATAAACCAGTAAATTATAAAATCACTCGTACATAAAAAGAAAGCTAAAAATAATGTTGAAAAAGAAGAATTAAAATCAATTGATAACAATGCATCGGATGCCCTTGAGGTAAAAATCAGTGAGCCTGCCGTAGATGCATTAGAAAGCGAGCCGACACAACAGCTCGAAGCCGCAATAGGCCCGAGCGCAACAGAAGAGGAGTTGGAGCGGCGCCCCCCGACTCCACAGTTTGTATTACGAAAGATATTCGTCCGCTGTAAACAGCAACTGTTCATGCGCAAAGATAATTATATATTCTTTATTGACTCCCTTGGAAGACCATGTGATGACGGTGCGAAACAATTGCAAAAATATGCAGACTTTCCAAATATAACAAATTCAGAAGTAGGTAAAGTAACAGTCATACAAGATAAAAATCAATACAATTTTGCAATTACAATACGAAACATTGAACGTGAAAGTACACCGACAATTATAAACAAATGCGAAATGGTTTTAATGATTTAAAAGACATTTTATTGAAATCAGATTTGAAAAGCATCAGTATTGCAAAAAGCGAGTCAATTGAAAATACGCCTTGGGATGTTGTTGAAGAGATTATGAGTGAAATACTTGTTGATGTAAAAATTCCGATAGTTTTATGTGAGGGTACAATACAGTTTGTAGAAATGCCTGACAGAGCAAAAATATTGGAAGATATGCATTGTTCGGCTATTGGTGGACACAAAGGTATTACTAAAGTATTCCGCAGAATAAAAAGTTTATACTATTGGCCACGAATGAAAAAAGATGTACAGCAATTTATCCAAAGATGTGTAAAATGTCAAATAAAAAAATTAGTAAGAGTTAAAACAAGGCAACCCTTATGCATATCAGACACCCCACATACCAGTGTTGAGAAAGTCGCCTTAGATATTGTAGGTCCTCTTCCAGTGACAAGTAAAGGCAACAATAACATATAACTATTCAATGCAATTTTTCAAAATATTGCGTAGCAGTAGCTATACCCAACGCAACAGCAGAAGTAATTGCGGATGCATTTTTGAAAAATTTTATCTGCATTTACGGTACACCATCAATTGTATTAAGCGATAGAGGCCAAGCATTTTTGTCAAAAGTTTTTACTAATATGGCTAAAGCATTGAAAATAAAAACCATGTGCACTCGTACAATCCAGCCGGAAACGGTTCACTTGAACGTTCTCATCATTCCTTAGCAGAGTACATTAAAACAATAATAGATAAACATTCAGAATGGGATGATATCTTGCAGCTCGCGATGTTTTCATATAATACGTCTGTGCATGAAGCACACGAATTTCAGCCGTTTCAACTAATGTTCGGGAGAATGCCAAATCTACCAACTACAGATCATTTAAATAAGGCCAGTAAAATAATAACTTATGGCGATTTTATTCAAGATATGTGTAACAATTTAGCACAGATAAATGAGATAGCACGTGAAAAATTGGTAGCTGCAAAACTCCGAGCAAAATATTACTATGATAAGAAAGTTAATGAGATTAATTTTAAGGTGGGCGACAGTGTATGGTTACTACGAGGTGGTAAAAAGAAAAAACTAGATGATCAATATACAGGCCCATATACTATTGTAGAGACTTTCAAAAATAAACCTCATGTCAAAATAGAACTGAAGAAAAATAAATATAGCGTTGTACATTCTAATAGATTGAGATTATCTAAGATGACACCTAACGACGGGAACGTTTAATTCCAGATGAATCCGATCGTGTTAATGGCATTACTGATAATCACACCAGGACGGGCAAAGGACATAGAGATAAGACGTACCAATTCACCAGGAATATTATTTAACCAATTACCCCATCTAAAAATTTCTTACGACTCACACAGGGTGATTACTTACTTCAATACTTCACGTTTAACTCATGCAGCAGATATATATCGACTTACAGTGGGATGCATGTATAACCATATCATACCGCTGACAGCTAATGACAGTACATTATATGCTAGAAGTATACGAAAGGGTTATAATATTGCGAACCTAATAAAAGACATTAAAAATTCCGCAACGAGTGACGCAAATATAGAACTTGATTTTCTGAGATTTTACGAATTCTATGCAAAAATACAAACTGACAGTGTAGTAGTATTGAGAGATAAAATAAGTTTATTAAAGAATGAAATTGAAAATGGAACGCACGTGTCTAATGAATTAATAGAAGATTTAAGTCATTGTAAAAATAAATCGCTATCAAGGGCAGAAGTTTATTCGCTCTTGAAAAAAGTCACTCAATCAATCAACACGATTGAAATGATCACTCACTTAATTAATACAAGTTTATCCAATGCAAAATCTAATAAATTGATAAAAGAGATGTTTAGCAAACAATTAATAAATACTTGGATAAATGAGTTGAGTAGTTGGGATGAAAATACAGTTAGCAGGAATTACGAAATCATTTAAAACTGAAGCTTTAGACAAAATAATTAATATTAAAACAGCAATATTTAATGACTTATTATTTTTTGAAATAAATATACCGCTAGTACAAAGCGAAACTTATAAATTTTTTAGAATAATTTCCACTACAGCATCAAGTTTACTAGACGAATACACATTAATTTCTGCAAACGTTATACCGCAAGGAAGTTACATAGCCACGAACAATAAATCTTACATAAAAATTGATGATTTAAATCTATGCAAAGTAAATAAGTACATATCAGTATGTCCTTCTTTTGTTTTAAATTCGACAAGTAATTTGGAATGTGAATTCGGGTTAATTACACAGAAAAATGCAAGTTTAGCAAATTGCACACTAGAAAACAATGGTATAACGAAAAATAACGTTATTAATTTCAATGATAAAATTTGGTTTTTTAATCAGGATTATAATAAATCGTTTAAATTAAAATGCGGTAATAACACGCAAAAAATTTTTACAAACACAGCTATTGTAATAAAACTAAATGATTCTTGTGTAATAGATAATGAATGGGCAAGAGAACCACTCTATGATGGTTTTATTATCCCGGATGTGGATATATTTTCATCAATTAGAAAGATCAAAACAGGCACTGGTATACAAACATCATTAGGTTAATACGCGATAATTTAGGCTATGAAATTACATTATTACTTACGGTCATATCATTATGCATAGTAATAGGCTTAGTTATGTTTAGAATAAAAAGGCATTTAAATAATAAAAGACAGGTGATTCAGACCCAAAATAACAAAATAGAAAAAGAAATACAGTGTGACAATAACTCTATCGTTTGGCACTTTTTAAATGAGCCTATATATGATATACCTTCAAGAACAATTAGACCGATTATGTAATATCATTTACAGATGATGCATTTCCTATGGAGAATCCTGTTGGTGTTCACATGGCTGGCACAGAGTGATGCACTATATGCTTACGAATGTGGAACAGAAATAACGAATTTAACAGTCGTTTCCTTAACTGAAGTCGGTGAGTGCGAAATCAAGGAACCGGAAGTGAAACGGACTCAAATATATGCACAGCTGCTACAGATAAACGATTATAATGTAATTCATGTATATGAATGCACTATAAAATTAACAAGACAAGTTCATCATTGCGGTATGCATAGCCATCAATCAGTGGTAAAAGACGGAATGATAAGCTATTTTAAAGAACTGTCTCACGACGAATGTTTAGGAATACATCATACAACATCATTCTCAGGATATAACACCATAGTAAGAGATATCCCCAGAAATGGCACCAAGTCTATTCCAATGACTTTTGCAGGCACGCTTGACTCCACAGGGGCCTGCACGAATGCGGGTAAATATACGGATGCATATGGTACATTCGACAATGTCGTTGTCGACGGTTGGATAGACATTATTATTCGAGATTATGACGCAAAAATATCAATAGATACAGAAAAGATAATATTGGACGACGGCGTACGTTGCCAAATGAGCGATAGAAAATGTATTAACAACAATGGTGCAAACGTTTTTTGGGATCTGTTGCAAAAAGATCGTTGCAATGCAGCTAAGTATTCAGTTTTATATGAAGGATTTATGGATAAGATCGAAGAAGTGGAAGAAGGCAAAGTTCTTTACATGTTGGAATCAAAAGATCATAATTTCGCATTAGTAAGAACAGATCAAGAGATAGTATGTGGTGCACCTCTTCAGTTAACAGAACATCCGCGTCTACTAATTATTGAAAATGCAAAAAGGAATTCTTGGATTCAAAAAGCAGCAATAGCGTCACAAAATATCGATTTATTCGCATATGTAAATGCAAAATTTTTATACATAGAAAAATTCATGAGAAATCAATTCAAGAAAATGTATTATGACATAATGAAAAATAGGTGCGAATTGGAAAGGAGAGTAATCATGAATACCTTAGCAATCGCAACGGTAGCCCCAGATGAAATTGGTAGACACATAATGAAATCGGAAGGTTATTATGGAAGGGTTATCGGTCAAGTTTTATTTATCTTGAAGTGTATGCGTGTAGACGTAGAGATAAGGGCAACAGAGCAATGTTACGAACAACTACCCGTAAAGCTGGGAGACTGGAATATGTTTCTACAGCCCCGAACGCGCACGCTTGTACGAACGGCAAAAAATAACGTGTGACAAGCGATTACCACCAATGTATAAGATAGGAAACGAATGGTATAAGGCAACACCCGCGTTAGAGCGAACCTTTGCGCCTGATATTTTGCAACCAGAAAAACCACCAAAATTCAAATACATTTCACCACAATCGCTCGCGATTGGAGGTATTTATTCATTAAAAGACACAGATCGTTTACGTGATTTGCTATTATTTCCGATAGAGTCTACAAATATTTTAAATTTAGTTGCAAAAACTATCACGGGTAAAGAAGAATGACGGTCAATTATCACTGACAGGTTTTCTTGATCAAAACAATATAAACGCTATTGTTGAAAAGACTTGGTCGTCCTTATGGACGGGATTTATGTCATTTGGAAATGCCTCGGCGGGCATCATCGGGTTAATATTAATTTGTCGATTGATAAAATTATTGGTAGACTCAGTCGTGCACGGCATAGCATTATATGACATATATGGGTTTAGTATAGCTCTCCTTGGCGCCGTTTGGAACTCAGTAACTCAGCTACTATTACATCTCGGGCATCGTAGAAGAGAAAGAGAAAGGGGCGAAGAAATTCAAAGGTTAGAAAGAGAAAGAGAAGCAGCTCGCATACGATCGCAGCAAGCAATTGGCCCGGCAGAACACCCTGCATCTATAAATAGCGAAGAAGCTCCATTGCGAAAAAAGCGACAAGCTCCTGAAACACCTACAGCACCCCCAAGACCTACGCTACCTATATATCCTCCTATTCGCACGAGCATGTTTTAAGGGATAAATTCAGCAAGAACAAGCAAAAAATAATAAAGCAAAATTTCGTCTTATATCAAAAATTTTTCTCAAAATTGTCACAAGGGTAAAACAAAGCATAGATTTCTCTCAGTCTTAGAAAGAATAAATTTTTCCTTTCTCTCTTAATTATTACAAAGGCAAACGAAATATAAAATTTTTAACCGTTATAAAAGTAAAATAAGGAATTAATTTCTTTTATTAGAAAATAATGAAAAATGGAAATTTCTTTCTTTCTCGTTCTTATTATCGTTATAAGAATAAATGCAAATAAATTTCCTGTCCCTTCTGGAAATAGTTATCAGGATAGGGGAAGAGAAATAAGGATTGAACACAAAATTTTAGAAAAATTAATACCTTTTATTTTAAAATTTCTGCAAGCCAGAAGAAACTTTTCCTCCTTTTTTTTTCATACAAAAATATTCGTATATTTAAAAAATTAACTTTTCTACACTTCTCTTCTCCAATCGAATGGAATCCATTGGTTGACGGGTGGTGGCGGTTCGGAGTAGAGTCGGTCGCAAATAGGACAAACACCTTCCTGCTCTGGCTCCCAGGTCTCCTCGTGACAACGAGGGCCAGCATACGGAACGTCGTACGGGGATAATACGCGATACAGAGATCGCCACACAGTCTCGTACAGGGTTGGCGGCACATCGTCGTGTTGCAACAAAGCAAGCGCTGCGCTAAGCAAATAGATCCACTCCTGTGGTTCCATCTAAACAAAATAAATTAAAAGAAAGAATTAACAAAAAACCAAAAAATAAAATAAAAACAAAAAATAACAAAAAAAAAAACAAAAAAACAAAAAAAAAATAACTTAATTAACTTACCTCGTGAGTAATATTCTCCATCGTAACAAGATTTTTTTTTTCTCTCTTTTTTCACTTTTGAAGTTGCCTAAGCAAAGGTTCGGGAACTAGTGAGCAAATCGGTCCGATTACGCGCATTTTATCCTTTTTTCGAACGGAGTCGAAAAATCAAATCGGTGGGGTGGGAGCATCCTTTATTGCCAAGCCATAGCAATTTCAAAATAAAACGGGCATGAAATTCGAACAGGACAGATGATACACCCACACACAAAAGAAAAACGTTAGAAAATTTTCTTTCAAGATCCGTTAAAAAAATCGAAGAGTTCCGAGATTCCCACGAGATATTGACCAGCACATAATAATCATTGTACAACAAATCTTATAAATACAAACACATGTAAACCTTTTAGAATTAATAATTTTAGGTTAAATATTAGCACGTAAGAATGTCAACAAATAACTATTGTACAACAAATTTTTATGTATACGAATATATGTAAACCTTTTAGAATTAATAATTTTAGGTTAAATATTAGTACGTAAGAATGCCAATGAATAACAATAACAAACAAAACAAAAACAAAAATAACAAAAAAATTTATATGAAAATAAGAATTGTAGACATAGAAAAATATTATGCATAAAAAAAAAATTGCATACAATTAGTACTTGTAATTATGTGGACACATAATCTCATCATCAGCACAAAATGTAAAACAAAATAAGTTATAAATTCCACTTGAGTAGAATTGTTACAAAAGTTATAAAATACATCGTTGTGGATGAGTGTTTGTTTTAATATGATCCAGCAAATAGATTTAAGATAGAATAAATTGTACGAAAATTCTCTGTAACTCAATGTACTGCGCAAGGCAAAAAAAAATTTATGAATGAAAATCCATAGGGCACGGAGGAGTGTCGGGACGACACTTAAACTATGCGGGGAAATGTCACGTCCTTCGTGACTTATTATAAATAAATAATTATAATAAGAAAAATAAAAATAATTATAGAAAAATATTTCCAAGTAACAGCAAGCGTGAGAGATCGCCCAGCAAGCGACTGCGTTGGCTCGAGCCGGGGGATCAGATGACATGAAAAACAAAGCTATAAAAATTGAAATCGAACATCTCCCCTAATGATATAAAACAGATTCAAAATCAAAATAACTCGATAGAGACCAACGCTGGGATAAGGCGTTGTCAATTTAACTTGAAGAGCAACGAATTTACTCTGATAGCGAATAAAAATACATGTCGTCAGATTCTCACGCTCAAGCGGGCGCAGATCGTTCATCTCCCCCAAAATTAGTGTAGAAACACGGGGTATATTGAGGGCCCGCGAAGGCCTCGGCGCGATTCGATTATCAACTATTTCGGTGTGCGGAGCTCACGTCAGTTTGTACCGCATTTTAAAATAATCGGACTTGTAGTAAAATTGTATCGAGACTTGTACAAACGAGCGGTAGTGCGAGAGGCTTGTAAAATCATTTGTCAACCAGTTAACGATATCTGTGCGCGATAGCGAGTGGCGAGTGTTAAAGTACAGCCAGTGCGTGCCACAACTACGCAACCAGAGGATCCGGTCATTTGAGACAAGCGACCATAGCGGTCATTGAGCATTCACTCCAACCATCTGGGAAACAGCGAGTCATCATTCACACCTGCGAGTCGCCAGCAGTACGTTGAGTAATTTAAGTAGAAATATAGTACGCATGTAATTAGATATAAGGTCCCTAAATAAAATTATAATCGTCTGCCATTGTAAGTGTGGGCTACGACAGTTATTATTTATAAACCCTTATACTCCCCAGCCAGATTAAGAACAATATTATTAATTGTTGTGTCTCACGACGTAACATATTGCTGAGTTAATCGACCACAATAATATAGGACTAAACGGCATTTCAGGTCGATATGCCAATCTATAAGAATAATGATGACATGGAGTTAATTTATCTTTTCTTCCTGGTTTTTTTTTTTTAACAAAGGACTCCATCCTAAGTCACCATTTGGAAAAAGTAAAGGAAAACACATTTGGTCTATATGAAACGATAATTTATTAAGAATTTGATATTGGTCAACTTTTTTATGTAAATTTTTAGAATATATACATAAATCAAAATCTGCAGGAATCTCACCATCTTTTGATTCGATTAAGGCAGGGCCTTAATTATATTATCGAAAATGATATATTATCTATAATATAATTTTATATTATTATTAATAAATACTTATTATAAAACATATTTTAAAAATAAATTTTCAACGTGGGGGTTGGCGCGCGTAGCGCGCAGGGGGGCTTGCCCCCCTAGTATATACATATATATATACACGAGTGCGTGCGACACTCATATATTGGAGCGCCAGCGTCTACCTAGCAGCACAGTTAGTCTGTGTAGAACTGTTGAGTAATACACACGTGTTCAACCAATGATTCAATAAACGTTTTTTTTCATTTACTATTTCTATGCTCACATATCTTTATTTCAATGTTCACCAAACCTCTGATACCTTAACAGCTTCCTCTGCGAGGAAGCAAAAGCCCCTACTCGAACTTAATTTTAGGTTTAATGGGGGTTTCATTTGCGTCTGTAACGCTCTTAAAATTAAAAAAAAAACAAAATACTTATTTTCACGTAAAATTTTCCGCTCTTTTCAAAAATTGGGGGTTTCCATATGAAAAATTGATTTTTGGGTCGCTGGAACTTGAAGGTTATGTTCAAGGTCAAATCCAAGGTCACCACTGGATTCCTCGTCGAAAAATACGTTGAATATGAGGTTTTCGATTTTTTTTACGCTTATTCCGTGAAATTTTCAGGTGTATCCATACTTTTTCCGCACCCATTATATTTATAACAGTGAATCAACGAAGTTTAAGAAAATTAAAATTGCATGAAATAATTTTAGTGTACAAAATTTAAACACATTTCATCTGTAATGATCTGTAATAATTCGGTCCCTAAAAATACCTGCCCAAACGTTCAATTTAAGCGGGTATTGGGTATGAACATCTCGCAGCCAATAAGGTTTCATTGCTCCAGAATCTACAATTATGACAATTCACTTCACCATTGAGTTGAAATGTTGACTCGTCAGAAAAAACAATGGGAGATTGAAAGTTTCGATTTTGATCAATTCTTTCCATCATAACCTCACAAAACTCAAGATGCCGGTCAGTTTCATCTTCATTAATTTCTTGGTGAAGTTGTATTTTATACGGGTGAAATTAAATGATTTTTAAATTCCTAAAAATTGACATGCGTCCCATTTCCAGTTGTTGAGAGGCTTTCTTACAGATAAGTGAGGAATCCTCAACAAATGCCTGGGTCACTTGCATTTGTTGATTTTCCGACGTTTCGAGTTTTAGTCTTCCACTTTTGGGCTGGTTGTTGTTTGACCAAGTTTCTTCGAACCGTCGAACTGTTTTTGAGACAGTAGACTTGGAAATGCCTATCACACCTACTCGAAAATTAAACAATTAAGGATTAAACAATTCCATAACTTCATCATAAGTCCTACGTCTATCCCCCCAACCTCTCATCACTAATATGGTCACCCTCTCTTGTTCTATTAAAGAAGCCATGGTGGAAGATAGACCATTTAGGAGTAGTAACTGTGGTTAAAAAATGAACCGGTCTAACTATCCTGAAAAGGACTGTCAGAGGGCCAAATGCAACCAGCGAAAATATCAATTGTCCCAGAAAAACTATTAAAAAATAAAATCGGTACGAAAAGCAATACTCAACAAACTAACCTAAAAGGGCTGTTATCCGAATTTAGTTATCCGAATTTAGTTAGTTATATCGAAAAATAAGATACGAAAAAACGGCCAAATGCCCAATGTTCAAAAACAGCGAAAGCAATAGTTAGATGGTAACCTCTAACCAATTTACTTCCAATTGAGAAAGAGAGCTTTTTTCAGGGCTGATTAGAATTCTACTCTAGGGGTTCAACCATTTTAAGGTTAAATAGTGGTTCCAAGATGGTGGCCAAGATTTCCATAATTTCCCATTACAATTGCAATAACAATTTTGACCTTGAAATTACCTTGAAGGTCATTTCTAAGGTCACACAAATTACCATATTTTTTGTTAAATTTTCTGTTCTTTTTACATCTTCAATAAAGAGTGGGGGTCACCAAGCAAAAAATTGATTTTTAGTTCGCTGTAGCTTTAAGGTTATGTTCAAGGTCAAATTTAAGGTCCCCATTGAAAAGAGCAGAAAATTGTACGTCCGAATAAGCCTTTTTGTTTTTTTTCAAGGTCAATTTGAGGGCGCTACAGTTAGGAAAATAAATTCCTCACTTGAGCTTGATTTTAAGGAGGTACCTGCATGCTACTTTTGCTAGTACTTTTCTAGGGACATAAATATATTGAGCACTTTAGTTGTATAAGTCACATGTGATGCGCAGTGACCTTGTGCGCATACTGTTTTGCTCGTTTTTTGCTTACACAGTAGTCATTGTACGAAATTTAAATACTAAGGTTATGTTCGTGTTCTTCGCGCACCAGCCTATCGCGTGCCAAAGTCACTAGGAATTCAGTGTCATAATCAGTAATTTTTTTATTTCTCAGCTTAAAGTCAACCAATCTGAGTACTATTAATGACATTTAAATGATATTATCAAAGTTTAATCAAAATCTGTTCAGTAGAAGTAGCACGCAGGTACCTCCTTAAGTTACATCGGGGTTTCATTTGAGTCTGTAGCGCCCTTAAAATGACCGTGAAAAAAAAACGAAATAGATATTTCAACGTAAAATTTTTCGCTCTTTTTAAATCTTGGGTTTGATTTTTGGGTCGCTGTAGCTTTGAGGTTATGTTCAAGGTCAAATCCAAGGTCACCATTGGATTCCCCTTGAAAAAATACGGATATGGGGTCTTTGATTTTTTTTTCTTCGCACATTTAGCCCGCTTACAGGAGGTTTGCATAATTTTGTGACCCCCGTATAATACCATAAGAAGATCAGTGGGCCTAAAGCCGAGATGGGTTGCATTAAAATGACAACGAAATCTGACTACATCACTGTTTTCTAGGTTGATCACAGATGTAAAATACGTTGGAATTGAAATCCTAACTGATCCTGTTCGGAAAATATACGTATTTTTCACTTTTTACTCGAAAAACTTGATATAATTTCCACACCATCTAATGAGATATATATCGCGGCGCGTTTTTTTTCTATGGTATCCCCTGTAGGCCTAGTCCATAATTTTACATATTTACATATGCTGAGAAGAAAACGTAATTACTGATTTTTTTAATCTGTCCGAAAATGTTTCATCTTCGATACAGTTAATTTTGAATCGCTCCCAATATTTTAAGAACTCGCTGTTCACCAGCTTGTTCTGACCACAGCCCTAGACCATCTTTGTTCATACACAAAATACCCTGTTTTAAATGATCTAAGATCACGTGTATTTTCAAAGTTTGAGATACTCCTGTGCTCAAAATAGCTTTGCGAAGTTCGATCAAATTTTTATCTAAATCACTCATATCAGCCCGTTGTGTAGAAAAACATGAATCTACAATTTTATTCATTATTTTAAAAGATATTATGTACGGTTGTAGTCGAAATGGACCGACGTGCTCATAAATTTCTGGTTCATCTAATTTATCTGCTTCTTTCAAAAGCTTTCTGCAAGGATTACCCTCAAAAATTTCACCTTGATAGTTTTTAGGGACTAAGCTCAACTTTTTTGGCCAAAGTAGAGCTTTTTCGCGTCCAACCTCTGGAACTAAACCGTTCCAAAAAAGATGGTTTACAAATACTTGCAGAAGATGAAGTTCAGAAAGCACGCATTTCTCAATGACATACAGATCATCGTCTTCTTCTTTTACGAAAAGAGGATGATTTATCGTACTGTGACAGTCTTTGGCAAGTTTTTTATCATTGCCAAAACTCTTAAACTTACAGTAATCATCTTTTAAATTCTTGTATGACTTTAAAATTATATTGTCATTATTAGAATTCATGTTCATTTGCCCTAAACTGTGTTATTCCTGTAGTGTAATAAAAACAATACGGACAAGGGTACGTTGATGATGCAGTTTGCTGTCCATTCACGATTAATATAAGTCTAAAGTCTGACGAGAACTTGAACGGTATGTCATTGAGCTTCGTTAATTCAAACAATATTTTTATGTTATCATAACTCTCTTTGATACGCGGAACTATACACAGCAAGATTAATCTGTAAACGCTGTTCAAATTGCGCTTTTTTGTAATACTAGCGCCAGCAGAGTATGGTACTCTTTGATTTTCATATTCATGAGACTTATTTAATTCTTCTTCGGTTGAAACTGCAATAGAAATTTTAAAAAATCCTTGCCCGACATCCGCCATTACCTTTATTTTACATTGCTCAATCGACTTGATTTCTCGTTTTTCGAAGATTGAATCAAGAATTTCTGTCGCGTTGGCATAAACGACGGGTCTATTTTCTATTTTATTTTTTTCAGTCTCAAATTTAATAATATCGTCTCTATATAGATGTTCCATTAAGGTCGACTTCTGATGCATATGCTCTTTATAATTTGAAGGAATACTTTTTCTCCCAGACATACTTCGAATAAAATTGACCATTTTATTCATATGATTCCTGGTTACTCCAGTTGCTGTTTGAAAGTTGTCTAGACTCTCAACAGTGAAGACTACATTCTGTTCCGGTTTTGGATTTAAAATTACTCGCATTTTAGCACCTGAGATATTTAAAATAATATCGTTGTCCTTTGAATCAGTAAGCCTTCTTTTTAAAAGAGATGTTAATATTTGGTTCTGTTGCATTTCAGATAATTTTTCTGCAAAATTGGAAACATTATCGCGAACAGCAGTAGAAGACGCCCTTTTGCAACAATGTGGTATTCCCTTGCCGACCTGTTGAAAACAATTATTACTTATATTAATTGAAGTTTTACATTTAATTTGCGACCTTTGCGACTACACTGATGTAGATGTAGATGTTACTCCGAGCCATATTAAATTTTACTATGGCCGGGAGTATAGTATCGAGTGCCGAACACTCAATGGACAATCGCGCTGCGGTAATGTTCAATTTACCATACCTTGTAAACTAAATGTCCAATATTTATGAAAATTTTCTGTAATATTCTTGAAAGTATTGAGATAAGTATTGTATGTTTATAAAAATATATAAATTTTTCCAGACGTTCGAAAAAAATTATTGAAAATAAGATGTTTTAACGAATGTATATGTCTCATTCAATCGAGGAAAGTCTGTTATGAATTTTCGAAAATGAACATTATTACACCATAACATTAATCAAAAAGGTCTAAGGGAAGTCTGTATAAAATTTTAAATCGATTGGTTTATTCAAATAAAAGTTACAAACAAAAAACCAAGGCCGCTCGAGATTTGAGATTACGGATTTGAATGAAACGCATGTTAACGCTTTGGTTTTTTCAAATAACTTTTGTTTAAAGAATGAACGACTTTAAAGTTTACACACGTCTTCTTCAGACCTTTTGATTAAAGTTATGGTGTAATAATTTTCATTTTCGAAAATTCCATAACAGACTTTCCGATTGAATGAGACAAAAACATTCATTAAAACGTCTTATTTTCAATCATTTTTTTCGGATGTCTGGAAAAATTATATATTTTTATAAACATAAAAACGTATCTCAATACTTTCAAGAATATTATTGAAAAATTTAGTAAAGATAGGACATTTTGTTTACATTATACGGCAAATTAAACATCGCCATAGCGTGATTTTGTCTATCGAGCGTCTGTCACTGGACAGTAAGAAACTGACGTTCTAAAGTGAGGTTATATTGGTATAATCAAATTATACTTTATGTTAAGTGTCTAATTTCCCTTCCAAATGCTGAAATTATTATTGAAGAGGAATTGCCCCGCAAATACATCCGTTAATATTAACTTTTACTATCATAGCATAATCTATACCTAGGTTGCGTATGACGGTGTTGGCGTGCACTTCAAAGCGGCGTTACCAAAATATTAGTAAAATCTACTAATGGGTCGGTAACGTGTACGAACGGAGGCGCGAGTAACTTCTACTCGCAGAAATGAGTAACTGCTACCCGATATTTCTCTCAGTGTAGTTGATAATAAAGATAATAGGATGTAGATAATAAAGTATACTTTATTATTTCCTTTAAATCGAGCAGTCAAACATATATAACAATTACAAGACATTGCTCTAGTTTCTTTAGCTAGATTTATATCTTCATAGTTGGGCATTGTGGGAAGAGGTCTTTTTAAATTACCTTTTTGATGCTCAGTAATAGTAAGCCTACAAGAGGTACAAATACTAGTCGGAAATCTAGAATTAGAAGCATCAAATTGATCATTAATATATTTGTTTTATTAAAACATTTAAATTTTTGGTTATTGAAAATTCAGAAATTTTATGTGTACCAAAACTAATTTTTTTGCCACATGGTGCACATACTTTCAATCGATTTTCTTCGTGATCCAATTTATGATCTTGGTGTGAATTGTAAAGTGGATCATGTCGCATATGATTGCTCTCATCCATTTTAAGAAAGTTACCGATTTTTTCTAAAAAAAATCAGAATCATTCAATCGCAAAAGAGGGCTGGATATAAGCATTTAACTTTGAATTTTCTTTTGCGGATACATAAATTATAGCAATGCGCCACCTAGTGTTGACTCATGTAACCTACATATTACTATTTATATCTTATAGTATATTATATTCGGTTATGAAACTTCTATTATTGGCTATAATGAAACGAAACAAGTGTTTCGAGTAAAAAGTGAAAAATACGTATATTTTCCAAACAGGATCAGCTAGGATTTCAATTCCAACGGATTTTACATTTGTGATCAACCTAGAAAACATTGATGTAGTCAGATTTCGTTGTCATTTTAATGCAACCCATCTCGGCTTTAGACCCACTGTAAAGATGAATAAAAGTTCAAAATGGCGGTTGGTGGCCAGTGGCACCTTTTGTCTTGCCACGTTGCACATTTGAATCGATGGTAGAGTGATTTATTGATGGATGGTTAAATCGATGGTTTAATAATTGGGTCTATGATTTGGTGATCAAATCGATAGGTCGATGGTCAATTAGAAATGTTTGCGGAAATTATAAATCATCCCACACAAGTGCATTATTACACGGAGAAAAAATATATGCGACTTAGAGAGGACCTGTAGTAAGCGAGAATTGCTGGAATGTTTACCCAGTTGAATAGCTCACAGTCAGGCAATGATCGCCACAGACTCCAGCGTCACTTTAGCCGCTCGCACGTTAGGACTTGAATTGACCTACGGCCGAGTGACATTATTTGGTCTAATCGCTAAATTAGTAACTCGCTGTAAAAGTGCCTGAATTAACTTAAAAAATAAACGAACCCTCGATTCCGATGGACGATTATCTCAGCTTTCTAATGGTAAGGTCAAATTTTCCCAAAATTTTCATCTTTTCTCAAAAAAATCACCAGGAAACCTTCAAAGTTGGATATCTCACATAAGCATACTTGCATAGCTAGCCGCCTTGGTACGCGTGAAAACTACATTTTGCTTCCTTCTTTCGCTATAGCTCATGAACATTTTTGATATCCGCCATGCTGAATTTCAATATTGTAAGTGTTGGACTTTTATGTCTACATTCCATGGACGCAAAAAATATTCGTTATACCTAGATATCTAGTCTCTTTCGACACGAAAATTTGGGTCAAATCAAATTATTTTTTCCAAAAATTCGTGTTTATTGAATTGTTCACAACTTTTACTGATAAAGTTTTTGGACAATTCTGACACTAGATTTTAACAGTTCATAAAATTTTACGTAGGAAATGACTATTCAAACAATTCTCATGTACTCCTTTCACAAAGCTTACAACGTCGGAAAAAATGTGTAAAATTTTATCCGTTTGGTCCCAAACGGGTTAAATACATTCAGGTACTCTGACAGCAAGTTAAAAATGTAGCGATTAGAACAAATAATCTCGCGCGGCCGTAGGTCTACTCAAGTCCTATCGTGCGAGCGTCTAAAGTAATGCTGGAGTCTCCGACGATCATCGCTGGATGGTGAGTGATTGAGCCGGGCAATTGTTCCAGCGATTCTCCCTCACTACACAGTCCATCCTTCAGTCGCGTAGATTTTCTCTCCGCGTATACTGAAAAGAAGTCGTAGGACTCTTTTATAAGACGCGAAGCGAAGTAAAAAAGTGTTTAACCTGTAATTACTAGAGGGTCTGTAATAATATAAACTACACGAGAGTAAGATTAAATTTTGAGAAAAATCTTAACTTACCTTCATTGAAAGAAGAAAGAAGTTTACTATCGTTGAAATCCAGCCAAGAAAAATGTTGAACATTATCTATTTATAAAAGGCTCACATCAGTCTTTATAAACATATTGACATATACCTTTAAAGTGACAAATATTCATATTTGAAGGCTACATTATTTACAGTCAGTGCATTATCACAATGACTTATAAGAATGCTTTATATTAAAAGTACTTGAGATTTGCCCACATCGGTAACTTTTTGCCAACGATCTAGCAAAGTCAATTGTTTCCTTTCCATGATAACTGGGATTAAATTTCTTTCGCAGTAATATAGAAATAATAATGACTAATATTATTATATAAAACTTTGTTAATTCGTACACCTTTAATTATTTGTATTGATGAACTATTTTCTTCTTTTGTAGACTGAAAACAATGCAGCTCTGGTTCTAACAACAACTTCTGCTCATGCCATAAGTGCTTTGCCAAATGTCAGCTGTGAAGAATGGAGTTATGATGATGACAATAACAGAAATCATATTCAAATTTCTCATAATGATTCTAATGCTACTGTATCTTCAGAAAATTTTGAGAATGAAAGTCTTACTACTAAAAATGATAAAAAAAATTCCATGAAAAATATAAACGGTCATAAAAATGGCAATATAAATAACAATAAATCAAAAATTGAATCTTCGACTTATCACAGAGTTTTGAGAAGTCAACAGAATCAAGATGCATCTAAATTAAAAGGAGACAATCACGTATTAGATGTAAAAAATGATGATAAAATCATTACAAATGTACAACTTCCAAATGCTTCCATTACTCGTAAACTACGAAGTAGAAACAATTCAGAAGTGCCTGATAAAAATTCAAAAAAATCTAAAAATGGACCAAAAACTCGAAAAAGTCCTAGAAATAATTACAACATAGATGAAGATTCATACACAGAACCAGTTAACAAATTGAAAGTTGACGACCCAAAAGAAAATATTTTAATACCTGAAGACAACAAAATACAAATGCCCACTAATATTTTAAATAAAGTTCTTACAGCTATAACTAATCAACCTGGCATTGATGTTACTGTTAAAGAAACAAAAAATCGTAATTTTGATACAGAAGATATTAGTTTTACTGTTGAATTATCGAAAAAAAAGAAAGTGATTCTATGACTGTTTTAGCTAAAGTATTTCCTGATTTAGGATCTTGCCTAGTTGACGAATCAATAGTTACATTTCTTAAGGAAGAAATCAATGAGATTGACGATGAACTTCTGAATAATATCGTTACCTCCAATAGTTTAAATAAACCAGTAACAAATCGATTGAAAAATTGAAAATTCCAGACGGCCCTGTCAATAATTTACAAGAACCAGAAAATTTATTTACATTAGATGGAGAAGAAATTCATGTTGATGATAATGTTGAACAAATCTTTATTAATAACCAGGTTAACTACTCTTGTAAATTATGTAAAAAAGTATATGAGCGTAAAGATAAATGCAATGTTCATGTAAAAACCCATCTAGGCATCAAGCAATACATGTGTATTCTATGTAAAGCTAAATTTGTATGCAAATCCGATGTTATGAAACATATCCGCTGTTCACATACTAATCCTCGACCAATCTTATGTTCAAAATGTCCGAAGCGTTTTAGATCAAAATTTGATCTAACTGAACATATGAATGTACACAAAGGCATTCGACCATATCAATGCGCCGATTGCGATCAAAGCTACCATCACAAAGTGTCCTTGCAAATGCATATCAAATCACATTTACCTCCCCAGAATTTAGCTTGTGAATTCTGCGGAAAAATTTTCCCTTATCGTACTCGTTTGCTCAGTCATGTTGGTAGTGTTCATATGAAAGATAAGCGAAATTTTCGTTGTCGATTTTGCTATAATTTATACTCTAGTTTATCAGTTCTAAATGAACATATCAAAGTGCGTCACGCTACAACCTATACTTGTGATACTTGTGGGAAAACTTTCAAAGTAGCCTCTAAATTTAAAGCTCATATAATGCAACATAGCAATCCGAAACCTTTTGTTTGTGAGATCTGCCAAAATAGATACGCATCCAAAGCATTTTTGAATGAACATTTACTGAAACACCAAGGTGTTCGTAAACATGTTTGTGAAAAATGCGGAGCTTCCTTCGCTCAAGCAAGTCACTTGGCAGCCCATCGTCATGTTCACGAGGAAAAAAGTCATGCATGTCCAGAATGCGGAAAAATGTTCAATCGGAGAGATAATATGAAAGTGCATCGTAGAAGACATATGATTCAAGTAGAAAAAAAAATAATCACCAAGCAAAAAAGTACTCTAAATCATGAAAATCAAATGCTTGATAGAGAAAATTAAATTTTTTGATGTAATAGAATTATTAATGATTTTGTACTACGAATGATATTTTGTCTAATAATAACAGTATTCTCGGTAAATAAATAATTTAAGTTATTTATAGATACATTTTTCATTCATACTTGTATAAGCTATTTCGTAACTAGCAGCTGGTCGTAAAAACATCTAAACTCAATAACATTTGTGCTTCAATGATAAAAAAGTTGAAGCATCGTGAAAAAAATTATATGATATTTTATTGATTATCTGTTAATTTTTGTACCGTTGAAAGAGCGCGAGAAAGCTAGTTGTCTTAACCAAGTAGAAATAAGTTCTTTACGTGAATAAACGAAAAACACATTGATTTTCATCAAATCACGCATTTGTAATCATGTACTAAAATTCAAAAGCGTAGTTTTAAATGCAACATGATATTATTTTAGTAAAATTTATTCAATACATCTATTATCACTGTACATCTATTTATTAATCAACCCCCTAAAAATGATGCTTCCCAAATTCTTTTAAGCTTAAAAAAGAAATTTAAATTTATGAGTCATTTATTATTGAGCAGCATTAGAAAAAATTCTCAATTAAATGAATTGAGTAATAAAATTGTTCTTTAACTTTAGAAATTATCTTTTAACACACAATCCTAAAAACCCTATTAGTAATTGTTTAATAAAAAATGTAATAGAATTAATATCATTTAAACTTAGCCCTCGCTGTCGAAACTATAATTGGCTCTTGATTATTTAATCTTTTAAGAGGACCTCCCTCCTACAAATTAAAAAAAAATGTTTTTTCAAAGATTTATTTGTAATAGAATAAAACGACATATCTTAATGAAACTTTTTATACATACTTCATTGACCTTATACTACATAAAAAAAAATTTTTATAATTTTTTGCCACCCAGTGTGGTCTGCTAAAATTATTTCAAAAAAACACGAAAAAACCGCGGCGGAACGAATAAGAAAAAACCATTAATTTTATCACCCTGAAATTTTAACACAATAATCTGTCCATGTTACTGCTCAGAATGAACTAGAATGAAAATGAATGATTTAAAAAAAAACAATCGGTGGCGTTTTTTCGAAAATCGAACTTTTTTTTTCTCGAAAATTGTTTATATCTCCAAAAATATTGTGCCGATTATGTCCATTCTAGTTCATTCTGAGTAGTTATTATTCTTGTGTGCTCAAAAGCGGCGACTATAATTATAATAAAAATTATAAAAATAATCATATTGAATTTTGAGTCAATTTCAACTTGAAAAAACAACTTTTACAAATTTGTAAAAACTTTTATGCACTTCATAATTCTTCCCTTTCATTCAAGTTTGTAGAAAAAAATCTTAATTTCCGTAAGACCAAATTCTAAGTTAATTTTTAATTCATTACGACTTGAAAGGTCAACCTGAAAATCTACCCAAAAATTGATTTTGAATTTCATGATAAAATGTCAAATCCACTCAAATTTACTTGGATTTTGATGTATGCCTCGGGGCTTCAGATAAAATCATTTTAGATATTGAAAATTATTTACGACGATATGAGCCGTTATCAAACTCGAGAATTTTTTCTTTTTTATCGCATTGAAAAACATAACCTCCTCAGATCCAGAAGCAAGTTGCCACGTCCGCACATACGTGCATTCACCGACACCGCTGACTTCACCGATAAAGCTCATGTTGCGAGACACAGGCGACGCGAGCGACGAGCGTACCTCTGGTGAGTGAATTCAGAAGCAGAGTCATATCAAAACTTCCCTTGAAAAAAGTTTATGTAGGATCCTACAGGACATTTTTTCAATGGTTGTGCCTCGTTGTGCACCTTTTAAATATTCATCTTTTTGGGATTTTCTATTGGACAGCAAAAACTTCAACATAATGCCTCTTGATTTGGATACATCTGTCTTTCCCGCATTTCAGCAGACGGATGCCCGAGAGAAACTGTGAGTCAGAGTACCACAGCACGCTCGCACTGATGACAGGACCAATATTCCTTCTGGAATCGTACAACCAGGTAAGAAGGTCCCAAAATATAAGTTTACCGACGGAAGTTGAATTGATGATCCTCCCCGGGGTACGCTGTCCATCGCAATACATGAAATCCTTATTTTGCTTGTTGATTGGCATATGGATTTTCATGTGCATATCCAGCTATTTATTTAAAACAGAAAGTCTAAAACTGTTGTCGAGGGCTCCTCGGCGATATGCAGAGAGCGGGTATTTTACGCTGAAGCCGTCTCTCTGCACGTGGCGTAAAGGGCCCACTATGAGGCAGTACGACTGTGACGCTCGATAAGTAGTCATCTCGCACCAACGTAACTTCTTTCCAGATCCCAATTGTAATATCCTTATGACAAACAGTAAAAGAATGACATTATGCATTGGGACTTCGCTTGAAAGATTACTTAAGTCTCTGAAGAGATGTCTTTACATTTGCAACCCGATATACATGTTATCTAATCTAATCATCTTAAGATCTTAAAGATGATCTGTTATCTTTCTGTATTTCAATGACTTGACGTTATTAAATCTTCTATCAAAATAATAGAGAAGAAGATCCTAAGCATCGGCGCGCGCGTAATGATATTATACACATCCATGAATGAATAATTACAATAATCTAATTAAATTAATTAATTAATAGAATATAAAATAATATTTAATTACGTAACCAATAATATTTAAACCATTAAAACAAATAACTAAATAAAACTGTAAAAATACAATAATAATAAAATCTTTTGGTTAGTTTAAGGAACAATAAATAATAATAATAATAATAATAAATAATTGTAAGATAAAACAGTGATTAGAATAAATTCTAACTGACTTATCATATAAACTCGAATTTGAATGAAAGGCTTGAATACTTGACACGAAGAAGTATGGAGGCGTTACAATCAAATAATAGAAAACCTTTCACTTTTGAGAATTAATGATCAACTCATAGAAAAATGATCGATCACTCGCTCTCTTCTTCTCCGGCTTCCAAACTGGACAGTTCTAAGAATTAGGCTGATCTGCTTTTTTGTATCGAGAACAGGTACTCCAATCAATTCAACCATGTAAGTTCAGATTATCATAAATATGATAATTAGAATTATATTAATTCTTCCTATTTTTTTTCTAATACAAAGATACTTTTCATTTATTATTTTACTTGAATGTGAAATGTTCTTCACAATGTGAGTCTTGATTTCAGAGGCAATGAACACTCTAGTTTAGCCTCTAATAAATTATTTCTTATTACCAAATTACTCTAAAATACATAAGAGAGAATAGCGAACTAACTAACAATTCCTGAGTTATTGTGCGTAAATTCGACAGACTCAAAATGATCGGTATATCTGTTAGATATATTTATTTTATATGTTCATCTATAGTTAATCTGTAATTATTCTCTTTTATTATCGATTTGATTTTCGCGCTCACACCAGATGTCGTGCTCGCATTTCCTTGTATCGACCTCTCGGTCTCTTTTATTGTAACCGCTCTTACGACCTTCTCGCACCTACTCGAGAGCTCGTATATATTTTGTACGTTAATATTATTACTCTTATTAATAAAACTTATCATTTGTAAGTGTTGGTCTCGTCATTTCTCACAGGTTATGGGCCCAGACATTCGCAAAACATAACCGAGATCCAAGAGACATACTGTTTCCAATAGTGCAAAAGTTTTAGTGTCGGAAGTGAGGTTAACCACGTATACCGTTCGCGTAGTATTGATCAACGATGTCTGAAAATCAATACGTAACGCACACTCCGCGCTTCGAGCTACTCTCTCGCGATAATTATGATACATGGAGGATCCAGGTAGAGGCCTTATTAATTAAAAACGACGGCTGGGACTACGTCTCGGGCGCCACACCAGCTCCTGCAATTGAAGGGGCCGACGCCGCTGCACGGACCGCGGCCGAGACGGCTTATAAGACATGGCTGGCGAAAGACAGAAAAGCCAGATCCGACTTGATCCTCAGCATCTCGCCTTCCGAGCTAAAAGAGATCAAGAATTGCAACACATCGCATGAGGTATGGACAAAGCTGGAATCGACGTACGCATCAAAAACGCCCGCGCGTAAAGTCTCGCTGTACAAACAGTTGACTCAGCACAAGATGGCGGACAGCGACAGTATAATCGACCACCTCAAAGGTTTCTTTGATGCATCTGACAAACTTAAGTCGACAGGCGCTACTCTGGATGACGATTTGCTAGCAATTATGCTACTCCAAAGCCTTCCGTCGAGTTTCGAGAACTTCAGATGCGCCATCGAATCGCGCGATAAGCTGCCAGATCTCGAAATTCTGAAAATAAAAATCCTCGAAGAGCACAAGTCTCGCCATAGTGCAAACGATAATAATAATAGTTCGGCAATGCTCGCTAAAAGTAAGCAAGGTTACAGTCGCGCAGGAGGTGGCTCCACCTCGAGACCCGCATCGAACAACGCAGCGTCGCATAAGCAGAAACCTTCTTACAAGTGTGGATTTTGTAAGAAGAAGGGCCACAAAGAGGCGGACTGCTATAAAAAGAAAAGAAGCCAAGAAGAGGCGAAAAACGAAACCTCTGGCTTATGCTTTTTCACCAGCACTACAACTAGTGCGAAGTGGTGCCTAGACAGCGGGAGCACTTCTCACGTATGCGGCGACAAGAGCATGTTGAAAAACATCACACGGCACAACGGCAGTCTGCAGCTTGCCAGCAACACCACAGCGACAATACGTGCTAAAGGTGACGTAAATATCGTGCCTGGAGATGACTCTACGATCGTAACCCTAAAAGACACGCTGCTTGTACCAGACCTCAGAACCAACCTCATGTCCGTCGCGAAAGTTGTCGACGCCGGATTCGACGTAAAATTTAGCAAGAAACTTGCGACGATCACCGCTGAGACTGGCGAGGTTATTGCCCGCGCTGAAAGAATCGGTGACCTGTTTTTCATCGACGGAACCAAGCGACCGCAACCTATCTCCGCTATGGCTAAAATCAACGTTGACATGAGTGAATGGCACGCTCGACTTGGTCACCTGAACTCCAATGACTTGAAGACTATGATACAGAAACAACACGCCGAGGGCATGGGTAATGTAAAAGTCGAAGACATAGGCTGCTGTTCAACATGCGCCATCGCCAAAATGACGAGAGAACCGTTCGAATCTCGAGTGCGATACGCGGCCAAACCTCTCGAAGTAATTCACACCGACGTATGCGGCCCCATGAGAACAACATCCAAAGGTGGAGCGAGATGGTTCGTGACATTCATCGATGAGCACACCCGCTTCTGCCACATCTACCTAATGAAGGATAAGAGCCAAGTCACCGAAAAATTCGTCGAGTTCAAGAATATGGTCGAAAAACAGACCGGGTATTCCATCAAAGAATTACAATCCGACGGCGGCGGGGAGTACGACAATCGCAAGCTCGACAACTTGTGTAAAGACGCCGGCATCAAGCGTCGCTTCACTGTACCCCACACGCCGCAGCAAAACGGCCTCGCCGAGAGAAAGAATCGCACCCTCGTCGAGACGGCACGCTGCTTACTCACACAGTCAGGCTTGCCGAAATCTTTTTGGGCCGAAGCCATTATGACTGCCAATTACACTCGAAATCGTTGCTATACGAATACCATCGGCTGTACCCCGTACGAGAAGTGGACTGGACGCAAGCCCGACGTCTCGCACATGAGACCTTTTGGAGAGAAAGTCTACGCTCTCGACAAAACTCCAACCAAAGGCAAATTTGACTGCCGCGGACTTGAGGGATATTTTCTCGGATATGCCGACAATTCTAAAGCATATCGAGTTTGGCTCGTGAACGCAAGGAAAATCATTTGTTCAAGGGACGTCAAATTTTCGAACAAGTTCGATAATTCGCTCATCGAAGAAAAGCCAGACGCGTCCCACGATTCAAACATCGTTGACTTGTCGACACAGACGGTACCGGCACCCGATCCCAATCCGATCGCTACGGCAGAGCCAGACGACGACCTACAGAGTAATGCGAGCGCCGATCCGAATGACGATGCGCCGCCGCATAACTCTCCGAGCTTGCAGAATGAACCCGAGCAAGCACAACAGGATCAAGAAAGCACCGACGTTTCAACCAAGAATGAGCTCTTTAACCGTGCCGTTCCTACTGAGAATCCTGATGCTGTAAAACCGTATGAAGGACATGTTACTCGCAGTCGAACTCGCCTCAATCGTCTCGCAGCATCGGAGAGCGCCATGAGCGCGCGCGAAGTCAACATCAAGGACGCATTGAGCGGACCAGACAAGGCAGCTTGGTTTGAAGCGATGCGCGAAGAAATCAAGAGCCTAATTAATAACGATACTTGGACCATTGTCGAAAAACCACGCAACGCAAGACTTGTAGGCTGCAGAACCGTATTGCGAAATAAGTTCAACCCAGATGGAACAATATGCCGTCGTAAAGCCCGTTTAGTTGCTCAAGGTTTCTCACAAATTCCTGGCACAGATTTCTTTGAGACGTTTGCCCCTGTAGCCAGACTGGACTCTCTGCGTACCTTGACAGCTATCGCGGCACGACACAAGCTGAAGCTTTTTCAGTGTGATATAGTCACGGCTTATCTCCACGGAGAGTTGGACACCGAGCTTCATATGCAGACACCAAAGATGCTCTCTGAGATACTCGAATCGATCGTCGCCACTGATGAAAATCGACTCACCGTCAAGAAGGCCAAGAAAATGTTGAACGATCTAAAAGGAAGCGATCACAGCGCATGCAAGCTGAATAAAGCTTTATACGGCTTGCGTCAGGCCGGAAGAAAATGGCACGAAAAGATCGACGATGTGCTGCAAGATTTAGGCCTGCGACCGACGAACAGCGATCCGTGCCTGTACACTGACTCGCACGATAAGCTAACATTCGTACTTCTGTACGTAGACGATATTCTTTTCGTCTCTCGAAACGCAGCTCGAGTCGCAGAAATTAAGAAGGGTCTTGCCGAAAGCTTTGATCTTAAGGACATGGGTCTGGCAAAGTATTGCCTTGGCCTAGAAATCGATCAAAGCGACAAATCGATCTCGCTATGCCAAACAGGATACATCGACGAGCTTCTCATTCGCTTCGGCATGGTCGACTGCAAGCCTGTTACCACACCATTGGCAACTGGAACAAAGCTCACACCTTGCAAGAAACACGTGCCCGAGGCCTTTCCTTATCGTGAGTTAACCGGAGCACTTATGTACCTGTCGGTTGGGACGAGGCCTGACATCACTCACGCTGTGAGTTATCTGAGCCAGTTCAACTCATCCTATGGCAAGGATCACTGGGCAGCCGCAAAGCGCGTTCTCCGTTATCTGAAGGGGACTTCTAAATTGAAACTTACATACTCAAGAAGCGAAGAGGGACTCGTTGGATTTGCTGATGCAGATTGGGGATCGGACATCACCGATCGACGCTCCTACTCCGGTTATATGTTCTCTCTTTCCAACAGCGCAGTCTCTTGGTGTTCAAAGAAGCAGAAGTCGGTAGCTCTGTCCTCGACCGAGGCCGAATACATGAGCCTATCCGACGCGGCCAAGGAGGCCATTTTTCTTTCCAACCTTCTGAAGGAGCTTGGCTTCGACGACTTGGCTAGGATTACAGTCTACAACGATAATCAATCTGCTGCAAAATTAGCGTCGAATCCAGTCTTCCATGCTAGATCCAAACACATCGACATAAGAGCGCACTTCATCCGCGATGCGCTGAAGAACGGAAAGTTTGATTTGAAGTATCTATCCACTGAAGAGATGACTGCCGATATTTTAACTAAGGCTTTGCCCAAGGCAAAAGTTGATTATTGTGTTAAAGGTTTAGGACTTTTATATTAAGAATAATTTCGATTACGGGAGCGTGTTAGATATATTTATTTTATATGTTCATCTATAGTTAATCTGTAATTATTCTCTTTTATTATCGATTTGATTTTCGCGCTCACACCAGATGTCGTGCTCGCATTTCCTTGTATCAACCTCTCGGTCTTTTTTATTGTAACCGCTCTTACGACCTTCTCGCACCTACTCGAGAGCTCGTATATATTTTGTACGTTAATATTATTACTCTTATTAATAAAACTTATCATTTGTAAGTGTTGGTCTCGTCATTTCTCACAATATCTAGGTCAACTAAACGAAATAATTGATTAACGACAACTATTTATGTTACACAATTACTTTCTTTGTTTTCTACCTTTTCTCAAACTAAATTCAATCATAAACGCACTGGTGCATTATTCAGAGCAGAGTTATAATCATTATTATCATTATAGTTCTATCTGTGTCTTGGTAATAAAAATAAAGTGTGTTTACATGTGAATCATATCCTTGTTTCCACTAATATAAAAAAAACCAATTAGAAGAAAATTAAACTACGCCTAATTTTAGAATGAATAAGCAAAACAAAAAATATATCGTCAATTATATCGATTTTTTTATTTCCAATTTATGAAATAATTTCTAGAATAACTTATCAAGAATTACCGGTATTTCATTTTTGATTCAAAATATTTTTCCCACTCTGACTTAAAATACGCAACTTCGCTGCTAATTTTAGGCTTTTGTGGAAAAAAGTAGTTGCCAACTGCAGCCGTTGAAAAATGTACTATTTTTGGGTAAAAATAACCCATGATTGAGTACTAATAATTTTTGAAGTGAAACTTCTGTACACGCTATTGGGTATACGGGAGGTCAAGCCATGAAAAACGAGGGTCCGTACGGATTGCATGTTTGCAGTCTCAGTATAGTGTCGATGTGCCTAGCGAAGCTAGTCCCCCTCCATTGCAGCATGCCACGGCAGTGGGTGTGTGCCGATGCTCATGCCTTTCTAACGTCTATGCGGCGTCGTATAACTCTGTCTCTCACGTGCGCTGTTCGTGTTTGTGCGAGTTATATACTTAAGCCTACTTATGAGCGCTCATTCCTTGTATAAGATAAAAATAGAATCAAATTCATCTGTATTATAATGCAGTGTGAGTCGAGGCCTTGGTATTCGCTACAGAAATTTAAAATGAATTGAAAAGTATATATGGGCTATATCGCGTCAACTGCCCCCCCCCCCCCCCTCTTTAATTTGATTTTTCATATCTGTTTGTCTGCCGATGACCAAAATTTATCAGAAGTTGCAGTTTAATGTATCGATGAACATATTACAATATTAGCCATATCG
Source organism: Trichogramma dendrolimi (assembly GCA_034770305.1). NCBI lineage: Eukaryota > Metazoa > Arthropoda > Insecta > Hymenoptera > Trichogrammatidae > Trichogramma > Trichogramma dendrolimi. The sequence goes on along the minus strand of JAPMIB010000119.1, from coordinate 172,745 downwards.
CTGGATACGAACGTGTTTATTTTTGGCCCTCAGACTGATTTTAGTTAATTTAGGGAATTTGAGGTTATGAATATGATTTTTGACATCAAATTTGAATTCCTCATCAAATTTTACATAAAAAATCATGTTCCAATAATTTTTTTATATATACCCTTGGGACGCAGAATAAAATATGAAAAATCAAATTTCAACTCTGATCCAAGAGGGGGGACAGTTGTACGCGATATAGCCCATATACAATTAATTTGAAAATTTTAAATCTAATCAAATTCATTGTCAAGGCCGCGTTATTTTAAATTGAATTAAAAAGAATATCTAAGAAATTTGAGTAAACCTGGAATAGTTCGCTAGCTGTCTATGGACAGCCATCAGAAGTGAAACTTCTCTAAATTCAATTGAACGAAAACATCAAAATACAAAGTAAGAAGAATATTTAATAATTATAAAAGAATAGCAAGAGAAATGAAGTCTTGAAAAAAAATTGAAAAAAATCTAATTTCAAGCAAGTCAAAAATTGAGAAAAGTTGAGTAAAATCCCAGAAAGAAAATTTAACCAAGGAAAAAGTTTATGAAGTTTCGCTTCGGGTATTTTGCCCACTTAATTTTTATGCTCCAAAATTTTAAAAATCGTCTTTGTTCAAATCCGTATAATATTTGCTATTTGGCATATGGATGTTGTAATAAAAATCTATGGGGGTTTGTTTCAGAGTATGCAAATACAACATAGAATCCTATCTCTTCCTATCTCTTCTCTTACTTATAAAAAAGAGATGGACCTCAAAGTGAAGCATCGTAACACGGTCTCTGAATCCGATTGGCGACGCTCGACGCGAGCCGACTCGATACGAGCACCTGCGCTACTAACTATCAAGTATCAACACACAGTTAGTGTACCCAAGTAACTTCGAAATACGAATGAAAAAATTTACGCGCATGGAGCGCGTTTGAAACATACACTGGGGATTCTGTCTGATCCAACAGAGTGGTGGAACGTGTTTAAGCATAGGAAATTCCGGCGTTCCATCAGACAGAATCGATGTTAACCCAGTGTATTATAGTAATCATAACTTCTCTTCACCTATCATTTGAGTCTTCAAATCTTAAAAGAAATATAGCACATACGGCGCATATATATGCAATGTCAGCCATTTTAAGAGATTAAAAGATTATAAGGAATACTTTACAGTTGCTCTCTGATTTTAAGGATTAGTCTAATGCATATTATGTAAAATAATGTTTCTCTAAAAGTAAGTACTTAAGAATGACAAGTAAAGTAGTTATGTATAGCGTTCATTACCGCAATAATCATTTCGAATATGTATCACATTGGAAGATATTACAATTGATATTAGAATAAACAAATATATTAGATAATAAAAATGTTGAAATGATTTTAATTGGAAATACCTAAAATTATTTAAGCCTTTGGAATTTAGGTCGAATCTTGAAGATTTTAACATAATCGGCTGCATGTATCTCTTACAATCCTATATTCTTATCGCTATTTTGGTATAGTGAAAAGCCATGCTATGAAGGCCGGGCACTGTGAAGCTCTACTCGAAAAATCAATGAAAGCTCAATCTTAATATATTGTATACCTTTTTAATTCAAATACTCAACTAGTTTGTTCAACGATCGTGTTTTATTTTCAATGTGCTCAAGTTAATAACAACGACTCATTCAAGCAAGCCGCACAACTTTAAGATCAAATAATTTCAGAAATGGCAAGTAATTATTATTATTAAATTGTTCTATACAAGGTAATATTATTAGAAAGTTAGCACAATTCGCAGTTACCAAAATTTTTAAATTAATCGAGGAAAGTCTTAATTATTGTGGAATAGTAAGTAAGTAGGAATGCCTTTAGTTACCTTTTTACAATTCCAGGACACATTTATCTTTCATTGGCATGTGTGAAAGAAACATTTCTGTTCAGTTATAATAAAAATGAAAACATCAATAACCTTATTATTATCACAAATTACTTATTTCTGAAACCCAAAAAATGATATTTATTTTGAATATTTAATGTATTCCTTCTTCATCAATTTTAATAGATTTAATTTTTCTTATGAAATAAAATTGCATTGTCAATGTAACTATGAAAAGTTATACAATTGAAATAAAAATTCTTCTATTATGTTTTATTAAATTTTTGTTTTAAAAATAAATTTTAATCATTATTCAATGGCGGTTTAATAATAAAATTGATTTCATTTTTTGTGTATTTAAAAATGATAAATTAATAAAAATTTAATTGTCAAGCTTAAAAGAATAGCACATCCATTCCTAATTAAATATCAGTTAAATATATATTGAATTATTTGAATTTAAAAATGTCAATAAGATATAAATTATGACTTGACTTTAAATATTTAAGTAATAAAAAATAATGTACTAGAAGTTCACTAGTGAACAACTACTATTTAAAAAAATGTACAATGATTATTTGAATATTTTACACATTAAATTGTTTCATACCCAAATTTATTGTTGGGTTTCTTTAAAATTGTAATATGACTACTGTAAATTTTTTTTCATCAATTCAAAGGTTGAATTAATTTCTTAAATAGGTTTTTTATAAAACTGTTTTTATTTTCATTTTTCTGTATTATGAGTAAACATTTGAACACACTTAGAAGTCATGAGATCTTTCCAAATTAGTGGAGTATATTTCATACAGCTATTAGTAAAAATACTTTTTAATTATTACATTATTTTGAAAATAATTATTAAATTATTTTAAAAGCATGTTTGTTGAAGTTGTGTATCTAAATAAGGTATAAGTATTGCAATGATAAAATAAATTAATTACTATACATATATGTACGTGTACATGTTATGGGTAAAATGGAATGAAGTAAGAGCATCTGTTGTCTAGGTATAAGTAAACCATTACCTCAAAAGAACTTGGCAATAGAAGCCTTGCCCAGAACACCTTTTGCTTGTAACATATACAATAACATACTATTAGCACTGTATGAAGCACTTAATAACAACTGTAAAAGAAAAATCATTATCTTGTGCAAATAATTTTATTCCTAAATTGTAAAAATGCTAGAATTTGTACTTGATAATTTAATAAATTTATTGAAAAAAATTAGACATTATGTCAAAATACCAGGTAAGAAATTATCTGGTTCAATACTTTATAAATCAATATTAATTTGACCCCTTTCTTCTATATTTTTTTAATGAATTTTCCAAGTAATCTCATAGATAGGAATGATATTTGAACCATACTTCCCCAGACTCTACTGGTTGAGCAATTCATTGACACATCAATCGTCAGAATGAAAGTGTTACATAGATGTATGTACGTAAAAATGATAATTTAAGTTGAAAAAAAATATTTTTTTATTTACTTAACATGCAATACATTAAGAAATTATTGAGTTGAATAAAAATAATTAAAAAAAACATTCTGTATTGTGTTATAAATTATGTATGATAATTTTTTTTGCTTTCCTTTTTTAAAGCTTTTTATTATCTGTATAAAGTTTATAATAATTAAAATACTATGAGGTTAAAAAAATTTTTAAAATCCACAACACTTTTACGTACTTACTATTGTTCTATTTGAACCAGGGGGTATAGTATTTTCAGAGAAAATTTTAAAAATATTTATAGTTTTTTTATTTTCTGTACCTTCAAGAGAATTGTTTTAAAATTGTATATTAATTTGATGAAAGTTAAAACAGATATAGTCATTTGAATGGAATTACATTATACTCATACTTTAGCTTCAATCACATTTTAAGTTTTTCTTCGCTTTTGGGCAGCTATAAATGGGTTTGGTGTTAGAAGGTAGAGCGTTTCAAAGACATCAACTAAATATATTTTAAATATTCTAGATGATGTTCCTTCATTTTATCGATCCGGCATAGCTATGCAAAGAGATGAGTAAAATTACTCATTTTTGTGCATCAAAATCTTTAAACGCGTTTTAAACGATTGCAGTTTTTGAGTCGGTGGACATAGTAACTACTATAGAATAAATCGATCGTTTTAAAATGTCGCACACTTCTTACAGTATCATTTCACTGGGAATTGACGTTAAGATATTTCCGTTCTTTCAACAAATTTTTTTTTCATATCCAATTTCCTGTAAAAAAACATACTTTTTGCGTTTTTTTTCAATTTCGTGACTTCAAGTTAGTCTTCTGTCTTCAGATAAACTCACTGACTACTTCTAAGTAAAGTTTGGTCAGACATCGCTTGTCTTATGTTGGTTAAAATTGACGAATGCTCTTGCGTTAATAGTTGAGTAATTCGATCGTATGAGACCGGTTCATCAGGGGGACCCGGGAGTTCCGAGTAAATAACAGTGTTACCTGTCTGAGCGGCGTATTGATACTCTCGTCCGATGGTCTCTCTCGACTTGTGCCGTGGCAACGCCTACCTAAATTTGAATAGAGCGAAAATAAGCGTGCACTCCCACTTGTTTGTATGAGATGAGCGTTATGACGGGTAAGAGAACTTGCTTCGATCGTGATGCAAATGTTGGGGAGGGGGGGGGGCGAGCATCAATAATTGTTAAATGGAGCCAACTTTCACATAAAAATTGAATCGTAACATAACAAGCGACGTGTTGCTGACGAAGCTTGCGGTGAAAGTAAACAATTGATAAACGCTCAGCTTGTCCAAAACTTAAAGTATAAGTACATTAAAACTCTTATTAATATTATTTTTTTCAAAACTTTTACACGGGGATGGAAAAAGCATACTATTTCTTACTCAGGTAAAAAATGGAACACCCACATGCACGTGGTAATGATGCCGAGGCGAAGCCGAACTTTCATTTCTCCCTCTTGTAAAAAAATCTACTATTTCAATTTAGTTCCTCTAAAATATTCTCCGACTAACGGTAAGTTTAGATTGTAAGTGCCGAAGCCCAATCAAACGTTTCGACTCATACTTATTAAGGTGTCTCAGTAATAATATTAGTATAACCAAACGTCTACTTTCACTTTTTCTCTAGGGTAAATCACCCAAATTGTTGTATACTCTCTTGCGAGCTGGGAGAACTTTAAGCTAATGGAATTCAACTTCTTCAGGGCTACGATCAGTCCTGAAAAAACGAATACCTGGTAGGCTCCAGGCAGAGAATGTGAGCTGATATTGTGACCGTCTGCAGACTAAACAGCATTGAAAGTTGTTTAGTGCGCAATGTTATGTACGCTTTTAAGCTTATCATGGCCCTGGGCAGAGTCGACTGGTCTTGTTAGCTGTCTACTGATTTCTTTGTTGTTGTCTTCGTAATTCGGCTTCTCTTAGGACAGATCGCTTCCAAGTAGGAGAGACGTAACTTGGTGGCCGACTCTGTGGCCTGACCTCCGGCTTCGGCGGGGAGCGAGAGAAGAATCGCAATTGACGAGCGACAGAGTTGATAGGTTAAGGGGACACACCTGTGTTAAACCCTATGTTTGGAAAAATATGAAATTATATGTCATATTATAATTTATTGTTTTTGATGTAAAAATATGTTTTTACAAGACTTTTTACATAAAAAAATATGACTCTAGTACCTAAATTATTTATGTTAGTCCAGGATTCATCCACAAAGATTTATTATTTTTAGATGTGTGCCGCATGATTCTGAATGCAATTCTTGACCAATTTGTATCTATGCGGTCTCAAAAGCTTTGTAATTTAATTCTCTTCCACCTAAGTGAAACAGAATTTTTATAAGAGGCTTGGGAAATTTTTTGTACACTAAAATGTAAAGAAAATGCCAAAAATAACTATTTATCAACGCTAATTGCTGTATTTAAAGACTGATAGATTGAACAAAAATCTTATCAAAAATCTGCTTCACTTAGGTGAAAGAGAATGTTTTTACAAAGCTTTTGAGACCGCATAGATACAAATTGGTCAAGAATTGCATTCAGAATCATGCGGCACACATCTAAAAAATAATCTTTGTGGATGAATCCTGGACTAACATAATAATTTTAGGTACTAGAGTCATATTTTTTTATGTAAAAAGTCTTGTAAAAACATATTTTTACATCAAAAACAATAAATTATAATAATGACATATAATTTTCATATTTTTCCAAACATAGGGTTTAACACAGGTGTGTCCCCTTAATAGTTTCTTTTACTGGGCCTCGAGGCAAGCCCCACCATGAAAATACAATATGTAAAATTCATATTTTTACAAAAATTAGTACATAAAACATAACAATACAATTAAAAATAGCATATCTACGCAGAAAAACAGCAATGAAGTAGCGATACATTATTTGAATGTAGATGGACACAATTAATGTATTAAAAAATAGCTCTATTTGCGAGAATTTGAGTGAAATACACAGTAGTAGCTATAGCTGATAAACCAACAGGCAGCCTGGCAATGAGGGTTGAGAAAAATGGTGAGAGTGAAAGTTGAAAAAATAAATAAAAAATGTAATATTGAATGAAACAATGAAGTAAGTTGCCTTCTCGTTAATCAGCGATGGAGCATTGCATCGCTCGATGAGGTTTAAATGAAGGGTGAGACAATTGACGTTGGTAGGTGTAACAGTGAGTTGGTGATTTGATGAAGATCGTCTTGTGAAGGTTGCACCTCGGGCCTGCTGCACTACCCGTCATTTTTCTTTCTTTGTAGGTATGCAGGACCGCCTTTTTATAGACTGGGATAAGCTTTGAGTGAGTAGTTTCACATTTGTGTCACATTTCTAACCGTTGGCCTCGCGTATCCAATCCTCTTCGCAGTAGTATTGGCCTTTGTGAGCAGCTTGTGTAAGTTGGTATCCAAGCACGTAGCATGATTCTCGTCGCCTCCCCAGCGCCCAGTAGTGTTAAGCGGTCTACTCCAGTAAACTTGTGTGCCCTTGAAATTACAGTGTCACGTTTAGTTGAAGAAGTACATTTGAAAGCAAACGCTTTGCTTGGGAGGAAGACCTAGTGCTGCCCGGTATCGTTGGAATCCCCGGTCTGGTATAAGACACAAATCTTGTGAAGTTGATAAGGCTTATAGCCACGAAAATTCTATCGAAGATCTTATCATTTGCCAGCTAGACTGATGAAGAGATGCCAGTGACAAGGACTTCGCATTCGCTGATTGTGTCAGCACAGAGGCCACCGACTTCTACGCTGCGTTGTAGTCGATCAGTGAGAGCAGCTAATTCTCCGCGTAAGCTCCGTCAAGCTCAGCTGAGTTATTTGAAGACACGTCCTTTAGGGCATCCAAACGCGATTCAACGCTGGTGATCCGGTCATTCATGCCCGTGAGTTCCGTCCTGAGGAAATTTCATTGGTTCAATCAATCAATCAATGCTACTGTGGCGCGCGGCACTTACAACAACGCATTCAAGGATACCATTTACACTTATTACTCATATCAGTAACATACTCGATTTTGTTTCATAATTTATAAGTTATGAAACAAATTGGTTCACCTTCGCCGCTACGATAAGCCAAACTTTCAGTCGGTATGGAAAACATGGTTATCCTGTCATGTACTACGTATATTACTATTATAAAATATGTCATGTATAGCCATGAGCACGAAATTATTGATTAGAAAGTGCATCATAAAAAAATCTGAGCAACGCTTGAATTTTTATAATGTGTGATAATACAAGAGATTAGATATCTAAGTTACAGGATAATAAAACTCTCTCTATCTTAATAAATTTATGATTAGAGCACACAAATGCATAACAGAATTAACACGTGTTTTATGATCTAATGAGAGATGTGGACCATCGACGAACTTAGGAGAAAATTCTAGAGTCGCGAAGACTTATCTTTGGGTCTGAGCCTGGGAGAAGGGGACTAACTACCGAGCCTTATAAAAAGGCCTACTCTAAGACAATCGAGGCCTTATTCTCGATTTTGACTTTGAGCAGTAACTACGCAGTATTAGAGAAGAGACAGCCTAGCTGTACACTATAAGGCGATTGAATCTGCAACAACCTCCAAACGTAAACACAGCGAATTCGGGGCCTCTGCCTATGCTGATCCGTATACTATTGTTATTATTGACGCCTATGTTGTACACACAGTCAGTCCGACTTCGCTGTGTTTACGTTTGGAGGTTGTTGCAGATTCAATCGCCTTATAGTGTACCTTTACTGAGGCAGACGGTCAGCTGATGGCTTGTTATCCAGACATCGCTGACCCATGCAGTCTAAGTGCAAGTGTCGCATCTCTAAGCGCTACGTGGAGTTCAAATCTAAGTCCAGTCTAAAGTTTTTTTAGAAATACATAGAGTCAAAGTCAAAGTCTTATAAGTTAAAGTCTAAATAATCTTGAAATTAAAGTTTTTTCTACGGGAGTTAAGTGGGTGCCCAAGTGATTTCCGTTCATTCTGTGAAGATCGTTGATTCCACATCATCGGGGGCAGCTTACGAAAGGAGTACTTATCTAGCCAAGAGGAAGCCAGATTTGAAAAGAAAGACAATTTTTTTCTATGTTTTCAAACATACTCAAATTTGTAGGAAATCCATGAATCCGATTTTCTAAAAAGTGCGAAAAGTATTGGAACTGCTCATATACATTGTAAATACAAGGTATGTATAATATAAATTTTTTTTTTAGTCGTCGATTTACCAGATTTTTTGGGGAGGCCAGAATTTTAGTACGAGATTCATTCAACGCGTAATATATAGATTTTCTGTTAGTTTTATGTATAAAATGAAAGCTCGTTCAAAGCAGGTGCGTACAAATGATTCTTTCTGTCTCCTCAACGGCGATTAATATTTTTTTCGCTGTTTTTTTGCTTAAATTCGCCTTTTTTCACTTTACCATGCGCCAAAAACTGATGTTTTGCGATTCTAAACTCCACGATTCATTAACGAATAGGCTAATAAACATGTTTCAACTGCCACCGGAGCTTAAAATTAAATACGGAACCACGTAATGCTTATAAAGCCAGGATTTTGGTTGTTTTTTGCCCATTTTACCCGATTTTCGACTACATGGTCGAGGTCGATTTTTAAGTTCAACACCATATCCCGTGGTCTCTTTATTTTCTTTAAGATAAGTACTTACAAGAAAAATGCCCTGAGGTGATTTTTAAAGCAGGAAAAATTTGGCGCGCTCGAAGAAAAATCGGATTTTTATAAATTTCTTCAAATAATTGATCGTTTTAACGTGTATCCGGAGTTTATTTATTGGGTAATCACAATGCAAAGTGCACTGTCAAAAATTACTTTTTTTAACGAGTAATTTAAAAAAAAATAGAGTTCTCTACGATTATTTTAGCGTCATACGCATTAGTATGAATAGTTCCGTATCTTCATTTTAAGCTCCGGTGGTGGCTGAAACATGTATATTAGTCTATTAGTTGATGAATCGCGGAGTTTAGAATCGCAAAACATCATTTTTCCATTATTTGGCGCGTTGTAGAGTGTAAAAAAGGCGAATTTAAGCAAAAAACAGCAAAAAAAGAAGCGCTGCAAGATGTGTAACTAAAGTCACATTTAAAGGTAAGAAATTAAAAAAATAAATAAATAAAATAAACCAAATGAAACGGAAAAGTATTTGACGTTGCACTTCTGGTGATTTTTGTATAATATGCTTAGACACCAGCCACCATTTTCTATTGTAAATTGATTTACTTGAATTTTTAAATCGAATTACTCGAATTTTGTTTTGATTTAATTACTCGAATTTTAGATTGAATTACTCGAACTGTTTAATGTTCAGTTCCATTTTTAATGTTTATAAAAACGTTACACATCTTACAGCTGTTCTTATACAGCTGATTTTTTTTCTTTTGTAAATTGATTTACTTGAATTTTTTAAATCGAATTACTCGAATTTTTATTTTAGATAGAATTACTTTTACTTTTACTGTTTCGAATTTATTTTAGATAGAATTATTGGAATTGTTTGATATTATATTCAATTTAATTTCCAATGTTCATAAAGACGTTACACATCTTACAGCTGCTCTTGTACAGCTGATTTCTTATTGATTCTTTTTTTCATTTTCAATAATTATTTTTCACACTGCAATCATTAGCTTCGATATTTAATCGAAATAACTTAAACTTATGTAAAAATCGGCTCTACTCTTCAGCGATTCAAATGAGACTAATACAAATGCGAACTGTGATGAATTCGCTTACAGATCAGATCACTTTGTGTAAATAAAAGTACTTTTGATATTGTTCTCTTATTATTAAAATAAGACATAGGTCGTAACTGTTTACATATGAATCAAGGTAATGAAACTTACGGGTGCATTTTATGGGTTTAATACACGTACGAGACTTGGCTGTGTGTATGTATGCGCATGTATACTAGACATATTACATGAACACATCAATATATTATCGTACGCATACAATCATACACTGAAATTCATAAATATAAACATGTGCGCGAAGCTGTAAGATTTACAAAGTGTGCGTCGTAATGTATTGTGTCGTTCGACCGAGCAACACGCTCGTGCATGTATAGCGGGAGAGAGTCAAGTGAGCGAGAGAGATACAGACACACGACGCTCTTGTACATAGCCGTTTCATAGACATGAGCGCGAAGTACTACATAGCCCGCGTTTGTGCGGCAGCAGAAGCAAACTAGCAGTAACTCGACACTGCCTAGCGTCGACCAATCGCAGCGCGAGAAGCAAACAGACGCTACTGAGACTAAAAACCTACGATTATCGCGCTCGCTCGCTCGCTCGTTTTTCACGGATTCACTAGTCCAACGAGACATAAGACGTTACACATCAAAAATATTAATCGCCGGTCTTGTTGTACTATGTCTTACGCGCCTGAAAATCAGTCAGAAAGGAAGGTGCAAGAAATACAGATTCGGGTATCAGACTTTTAATGTTCAGTTGAATTTTTGTTATTTATTAATTTATCAATTATATGAGAATTAAATATTTTTCTTTATTATTGAAGATACTAGCATAGTATGAATTATTAAATAGACTTGTAATATTCGATCGCGAGTACACACAGAGACGTAGCGATAGGTTGACAATTATCGTCTAACTTGGATCGGGGAAGACGAGCTCTTAAACCGAAATACAATTATACTTTACCGGAGACAATACGAAGTGTTGTCCCGCCTGTAGTGGAAACTCCCTGCAGATGACGAGAAACTGGCTGCACTGCTTGGCTGCAAGAAGGAAAGAAACTGCTACTGCTGCTGGTTCACCGCTAGGCTCTTCCTTCACCCTGGTTTTACGTAAGCTAAATAAAGAAAATCGCGCACAAAGGAGAAACGAAAATACACTTGCTGTCAAGTCGCGACTAGGGGATGAGGTGTAGGAGAGATTCAACTTTTTTTTCTACGAGTTGAATCAGCGTCAGTCTCTTGCTCACGCACTTCACAAGTGAGAATTCAAATACCGGAGTATGTTCTCGTAGAGTAGCTTGCAGCGAGAGGACTTTACGCAAAAGTTTATGCACTCGAACACAATTAAGTGGTAGGGATAGATTGCTTTTAGGTAAGGTGATTCTTCGCCACTAACTATGGTCAGTGTCCAAGAAAGATAATTGAAAAACACGAATACTTTGGGGGGTATTAGTGTTTGTAGTTCAATTACCAATGCCTTGCATTGCGTCGGTGTGCTCCTTAAATAGGTCAAGGATACACGCTCTCTCTGCGCTTGATCTTCAAGTCGAGCCGCCGAGATTTTTCCACTATTTCTAGGTAAATTGATGCGCGCGCTGAATTCGCGATTAGTGCGACAAAGAGCGAATTTTGGTAATACGCGCTGATTGCTGGAACTCTATCACATGGGTGACGTCATACGGTTACTGATTCTGCGTGGGGGGTCCGGCGATCTCTCTCTCTCTGCTCTGCTGCGGCCGGGCCTCTGTGTACTATAGGTGGGGGACTCGCTAGACTGCTCATGCATATGCAAATGAGCTTGGGCGGAGGGGAAACGCGAGCGCGTTGAATCTTTCCTCTCCTCGCGTACTCGTGTTGAGTGCGCGCGCGTCTGCAATGTTGTACGTTTTGCCGTACTTGCAGGCGTGAGCCGAAAAATACGTTGCAATATACCTGGTGCATACCTTGTAATTACAAGGTATATACATCATATATACCTGGTATATACCTTGTGTAAACTTATTTTACATTTCTTGCTTTTTTTTAAATTTTTACAAAACTCTGACTAAACCGAGCAAGCGTTAGCGAGCGAGGTAATTCGCTAGTTTAAAAAAATTTATGTAAGTCATTTAATACATATAACAATACTTGTAAATTTTATTATTTCAATCAACCCCTTCTTACCACTTCTGTGACAAAGAATCTCCAAATTAAAAACTATGTGATATTCGTTAACTCGGATGTCACAATCCAATAATTGTGCTTTTGAATACACCCTCTACTCGTATAGATTACGATTGAGATATTATATGCAAGAATTGCTACAAGGCTCTATGTGATACCTATTGGCGAAAACAAAAGTCAATTACTTGGCGGCAATTTTGAAAACAACATCTGAGGCACAAATTTTTTCAAGTGATATTGCGCATGCGCCGTGTCGGGTCGACATCTAGGAATTTTGAAATATTGACAAGGAATTCGTGACACGTGAAAATAAAAAATAAGAGTGCTACTTTAACAATAGAATTAAGTAAAATGGACAAAAGCACGAAAAACGAATGCTTTTTTTACTTTTAAATATTCTATCGCAAAGTATTAATCATTATTGCTTGATAAAAATATATTTGAGACTTTTCTATCATTTAATTAATTTATTCATTCATTCATTTGCTACATATTTACAATTAAAAAAAAAGCACTCGTATTTCTTATTTTCTTTCTAAATTTTACACTTTGGCCTATATTTATAGTAGCTTAGTCTCAAAGAGAACAAAATTACCATTAATTTCTGTGTTATTAAAACTTTTTAAGTGCTCTAGAACCAAAGTTATATGTGTTTAGAGGCTCTCGGAAATTCGAATTCAACGGTTCACAGATTCGATACTTGATTTTTCACACACCTATTATTTTCGTTTTAATGAACGTAGTTTTTTAGTAATATTGAATTAAAGGTATTGATCTTTATTTTGACGTTAGCATATCTCAGATAATCATTCACGCCTATCTTTGCTTTAAATATCGAAAAACCAAGCATAATGCTAATATGCGTTTTTTCTTGTTTTTTTTTAGCACTAGTATGTTTCAAACGCGCTCCGTGCGCGTCAATTTTTTCATTCCTGTTTTGAGGTTACTTAAGCACTAACTATCTGTTGTCAGTTAGCAGCGCAGACGCTCGTATCGAGTCAGCTCGCATCGAGCGTCGTAGTCTGTGTCAGCCAACCAGAGGCCGTTTAACGCAGCCTCACTTCTTGGCCGTTTTTTTTTTTTATAAGTTGATAACGATTATGAATTTTATTTATTGAAACAGATAAACTAACATATAACAGTGCGTGTTTTTTTTCGAGGAAAGTAATCCATTAACTGATTCCACTAATTACCATTCCCCAGTTCTCATACCTTGAGAACCAATATCAAGGGTTGAAGCGAAAATCGAATCACTTCAGGAAATAAGAAGTAGTCTATTCTACATATTAGCGTAAAAATAAATATTTCATGACTTTATGATAATCAAATAATTTATATATTTCAGATACGATTTCTGGGCTGATAAACGATTTCTGAAGAAAAATGGAGATTAAATTGAAATTATTTGATGAGATGAACAGTTTTGATACTAGCAGTAATAAATCCAAATAATCATAATAGTTAATATTTTGTCACTTGAATACTATATTAGGTTCACATGGCAGCGATGAAGCATGGTAAGAATAATTAATCTGAAGTAATTTAGATAATGAAAACTTCCCTTTCTAATTAACCCATATGTGTATTGAATGTCACTTACTATTTCGCACGACTTACTTTGCATAACTTTCAAAACAATCTAATTGTTAAATTTAACTCTTCATAGAATCTCCACAGCTTAACGTATTTTTTTATTTAGTGATTCCGTTATTGCAAATATTAATGCTTGCTTGCAACTTTTTTTCTCTCTATTACTCCTTCTTAGAAGGGCCTGCAGGAGGCTAGAGCCCGTGCGCAGGAAGAAATTACTACTATACCCCCCTCCCTACTGTCTCGCATTTGCCCAGACCCGAGGACCTGTGGGGCAAGGGAAACCTGGATTTTTAAAGATGAAAAGTAACTAATGGCCCTATTGTGAATTTTCGAAAGAGTATTTATAAATATCCCATTGGATGCATAGAATTGAATATTTATTTACGCAAGAACTTCGGGACGCCCAATATTTTTTTATTTGAGACGAAAATTAAAATCCGAGACTCTACTGACTCTTGAAGCGTGTAATATCTAAATTTTATCGAAATGCTTGCGATTATTGTTTGTGTTTTATTAATTTTTTGTCGTGCCGAGAGGTGTGGTCGATTTGCAGAAAAGAAAAAGTCGTCGTCTTCGTTGAAGGAAGGGCTTCTATTTTATTCACTTCAAAATTACAAATGAAACAAAAACTGTTTTCTTTTATTAGTGTACAGAACTTAAACAGAACAGGTAGATCCGATGGGCCTGCGATATTCGAGCTCCGTGATCCGTTAGCGGCGGCAGTTCGAGTGCGACTGACGGGCGGCCCGCGGCGCAGCGGCCCGAGACCTCCCGCGCAGTCGTCTTACGCAGCTCGTCACGTGACCGGCCCAGTACAACGCGGCAAGTTACAAATATTCTTGAGTAGTATTGATCTCTTTTCTTGCATTAATAAAAATTGCAAAAGCAAGCCACACAAGAAACCGCGTAAATTTAAACTACAAAGACATATTTTGTTCCTCATAGCATAACAATTACACAGGCACACACAAAAAATGTTCAGTTCTAGAGATCGGACCTAGCGGACTTTATGTTTTTGGGGACGCTGAATCCGAATCTGGCGTCCCAACCCGAATCCGGGAAATAACTCCTATAAAGGTTTTCGAAGATGTTAAATTCAAATCTAAAGTCATATGACCTCTACGATCTCACCTTTGTAACCCTGTGCTTACCCTGACTTACCCTGTCGGGTTACGTATGTCCCTCGGCTGGTAAGTCCGTCCTTGTACGTACAGGGGCTAGCTGTAATTCGCATGCAAATCAGGACAGGATTTACTCTCCCACACTTGTCCGAAATAATTACACGCGAGAGTTCTATTTGAACAATTAATAACTATTTATTACTAAATACTCTATGAATTTACACGGGCCTCGGGGAGAGTGAGGCCGGACCGTCGACGGCACTTGACAACGTAGCTAGGAGCGAGCGTGCCAGATCACCCGACAATATAAAAGCAATAACGGCTCCACCGACTAGCTCACCGCCTGGAAGGAGTTGGTCTGGTGATTGGCTGGTAGTTGCCGGTTGGTCGTTGCTGGTCCTCTCGTCTCTGTAACAATCATTTGAGGTGGCTCGTTGAATCCGGTGTCCTTCACCTCTGCAGCGGAGATGGACTGGACTCGTACGAACACACACAGGGAGTCTGAAGAGCGAATTAAGCAGGACGTGTTCTGCTCGTGCTCCGGTATTCTCGACCTTTTTGTGTGGATACATGCTGAATCGAAGTGCTTGTGTGAGTGCTACGCGTTCGTTGTGCGCGCCGCGTCGATACATGTGTGTGTACAGCCCCGCCGCTGTGTGTGTGCAGCTGTAGCAAGCTATCTTGCATCATGTGGCAGTTCCTAGTGATATTGCCACAGTATTTCCCGCGCTTGGTACCAACACACTGTGAGCCGCGCGCGTTAGTGTAAGTGCGTGCTTTGCGCCGTTGTGGAGGGCCTTAATACGTTCATCTTTGGCAGAAATAACCTCCACAAGGAGATGATCAAAAATTCGCTGAGTCTGGAGCAGGCCATCTTGGCGCTGAAAAAGACGAAGACGAAGTAAGTATCGCCTCGACCTCCCTCTGCCGAGAAGGCGGTCTGTACTTCTCCAATATTCTCGGTCAATGCAACTGGTAAGCGGCCTGAAACGTCACCGCTGGTGACTCGCGCAACACCTAAGCGCCATGCCGTGACAGCCGCATCCAAACAGCTTGATGAGAACAACAACGATGTCAGAGACCAAGACGGATTTGTACTCGTCGACCATCGTCGTAATCGCCAGCGTAATCAGACGGCTACAATAACATCTGGATCTGTCCGCGCCTGGCAACTGTCGAAGCCACGGCCAGCGCAGCGTAGAGTTCACCATCGACCAGACGCAATCGTTATTAAGGCGAAGGATGCGTCTACGTATGCCGACATCCTGCGAACTCTCAAGGTGAACCCGACGTTGCAGCAATCAGTCGGGAACACCGTCAAAAACATCAGATGCAGTGCTGATGGCGCCCTGGTGCTGCAACTCAAGAAAAACGTGGACAATGCCTCCACTCTTGGCGCGAAATCGGACCAAGTCCTCGGTGACGCGGCCACTGCCAGCGCTCTGCAGCATACCACCATAATCGAGATCAGGGATCTCGATGAGTGTGCCACCAACGAGGAGATCGCCGACGCGCTGAGCACATCGCTGGGCGCCCCGAGCCTCAACAAGGAAGTAGTCAGGACACTACGGAAAGCGTACGCTGGAACGCAGGCGGCTGTCGCCGCGCTCCCGGACGACTTAGCCGCCGAGGAACTGAAACTCGGCCACATACGGATTGGCTAGGTCAACTGCCGCATCCGTGGTCGCGAGGATGCTCCGCGCTGCTACTGCTGCTGGAGCCCCGGTCACGTTTCAGCCCGCTGTAAGAGATCTGATCGCTCGGGACACTGTTTCCTCTGCGGACAAGCAGGCCACAAAATGAAAGACTGCAAGAACAATCCAATGTGCGTTCTCTGATAAGAACAAGGAGTTGCTCACGACCATGCGTCCACAGGCCGGTACTGCTCTCTTGCACAGAAGAACACTCAAGCCCGCCGATGATGAGGAATATACAGCTCAACCTCAATCACAGCAAGGCTGCTCAGGATCTCCTGAGTCAAGCCATCTGTGAGCGCATCAACGTGGCCATAGTGTGTGATCAGTATAAGAACATAGATCCACCCTATACATGGCTCGCTGATGCCAACTGCCAAGCCGCCATCTGGGTGCAGGGAGGTAGCCTGGTGCAGGAGCACCCAGCAAGATCGCGTCCCTTTTTCACCTGGGCCTGTATCAGCGGAATCTAATTTTTCAGCGTCTACGCACCACCAAGACTCGCTGATGTAGAATTCTCCGCTCTTTTCACCAATATCACCGAGAAAGGTCGGGGTAAGAGACCGCTCATCATTGCTGGCGACTTTAAGGAGGCTCTTTCGATAATTTTAAAGATGGACCATCTTCATGAAACCTATATCAATCGATTCCTAAGAATTGTACAAATCATTTAAAAAAAATATATATGGGTAAACATGCTTGTTTCCGAGAAAAATGACTTTGAAAATCGCACTTTTAACACGGGGCTCTTATGGGAGTCACCTATTTTTATTAATAACTTTTCGTAGAAATGGACCATCATGATAAAAGTAGTATTTCCTGAAAGAAAAAATCATACTAATTACGATAGGATCTTGAGAAATTGGGGTAAACATGCTAGTTTAGAAGATATTCCACGTTGAATGTTCGGTTTCGTGATGCACGCTGAAACGACGCGGCACCCGCGTAGCGGACCTATGCACGCAAAATTCAAAATCGCCCTATACTGAAAGGTACAATTTCAATTAACAAAAAGTATAAATTTGTTTTAATTTCATAACAAATCTATTTAATTACTAAAAATATAGATACAGAAATTGCTTAAACAATTTATTTTATACAAATTTAAAATTTTTAAACAATTTATTTTATACAAATTTAAAATTTTTAAACAATTTATTTTATAAAATTTTAAATTTTTTAAAAATTCAACACTTATTTAATTTTAAAAATAAATTGTTATTTCTTAATCTTTCACTGGAAATAAACTTAAAATACTTTGATTACTCCCTTATTTTTGGTCGCGTGGGGCTTGCCTCCATCCGCTCTACCACTTTTTTTTTGCGAATTTTCCCTTTTTCTTATTCCGAAGCATGTGAGGTATTTGAATCTTAACCATTATTATTACTTAAATATTACAATAAACTAGTGTTTATGTAATGTACGTGTACTGATGTTGTTTGTTACGAGCCGGTATATCAGCAATACAGACGACGCATCAGCTGACAGCTCGGACTGGAAATTGAGCCGCGCGGCGCATGCGCACTGCCGTGCGTACTGCATCATGCATGATCTCGGCGCTCTCTCACTGTGAGAAAACTTACACCAAAAGAGCCTCCTTAACGCCTGGTCAACGGAGTGTGGATGCCGAGCGACGAGACAGAGCTCCATCACTCTCCTCCTGAACACCGGAGATACACCAACATTCACCAGTGCACTGGGCTACTCGGTCGTAGATCTTACCTTCGCCAGCGACACACTCGCTTCCCAAGTTACATCATGGGCCGTAAGCGAGCTCTACACGCATAGCGACCATCAGGCTATCGTGTTTGAGATAGAGATCGCTAGACCACCTAGACCCGCGACACGCCAAAGCTGCAAGTGGAACGCACGCAGTCTTGACGCGGATTGCCTCACGGCCATAATGGCCGGTGCCGCGGTTCCACCCGCGTCTACAGAAGAGATGACAACGAGGCTCATGTCTGCCATTACCAGTGCATGCGACGCGTCTATGACCAAAGCCGATGGACGATGCCGTCTTGGCGCAGTATACTGGTGGACAAGCGAGATCGCTTACCTCCGGCGCTCATGCCTGCGAGCGCGAAGGCTTGCCCAGAGATCACGTGGTCAGCCAAATGAAGGCGCCTGAGAAGCGAGCTATACCTCCGCTAACCCAAGTAACCCAAGTTCTCCGACCCTGGTGCGCCGCATAGGGGTTGTCCTCTTCCCTCGCGTGCCTGACGAGCCAGCTCTGCCACCACCACTCCAGGCAAGAGCAATTGCACCATCCGTCACCCTTAAAGAACTTCGAGGAGAATGAAGGAGGATCAAGGATCACACTGCGCCTGGGCCGGACGGAGTACCAAACTCCGCTATGAAGATCGCTATTGCCACGCACCTTGATATCTTCTTGCAGGTGTACACGGCGGGCCTGCGGACCGGTGTCTTTCCAGCGTGCTGGAAAAGGTAGAGGCTTGTCCTGCTGGCAAAGCCAGGCAAGCCCCCCGAAGAACCATCGTCGTACAGGCCGCTCTGTATTCTTGACACAGCAGGCCTTCCGCAAGGGTCTGTCTTAGGGCCCATCCTGTGGAACGTCATGTACGACGCCGTTCTGCACTTCAACTTTGGAGGCAACGTAAAGATCGTCGGCTTCGCTGACGACATTGCCTTGGTGGCCGTGGCCAAGCACCTGTGGAATACTATCTGATCTGAGCTCTGCCATCGAGCAGGTGCGATGCGCGCTTCACGAGCTTGGCCTAGTAACGGCTGACCATAAGACCGAGGCCCTACTGATCACTAGCAGAAAGAAAATGGAGACCATCACCATCACAGTGGGCGACTGCAGCATAAGGTCGTCCCCCTGCATCCGCTACCTGGGCCTACACATCGACTCCAGGCTGAGGTTCGACCAACATCTCCAAATTGTCATCGAAAAGGCAGCAAGAGTGGCTGGAGCCCTCGCGAAGATCTTGCCCTACCCTGGTGGGCCCAGAAGTAGCCGATGCGTGCTCTATGCCCACGTCGTCGACTCGCAGGCCTCCATACGCCAGGCAGAGTCGGTACATCGACGAGCCTGCCTGCTCGTGATCAGCGGGCGACCACACGTCTCCTACGACGTGACGTACGTGATAGCCGGCGTACCACCGACCGGGCCACAAAGGGCCGATGGACACACCGGCTAATTCCGAGCATCACGGAATGGGTCGAGAGGGGAAATGGAGAAGTGGAGTACCATCTCACACAACTCCTGTCCGGGCATGGCTACTTCAAATGCCATAGCCAGCGCTATGATAACTCCTTTAGCCCACTCTGCCCGGCCTGCCCAATCACAGTAGAAGACGCGGAGCATGTTCTTTTGCTGCCCGCGATTCCACGAAGAGAGGGAGAGACTCCAACAAGTCCTCCAAGAAGAAATCGAGCCTGAAAACATCAT
Organism: Trichogramma dendrolimi; assembly: GCA_034770305.1. Lineage (NCBI taxonomy): Eukaryota > Metazoa > Arthropoda > Insecta > Hymenoptera > Trichogrammatidae > Trichogramma > Trichogramma dendrolimi. The sequence goes on along the minus strand of JAPMIB010000119.1, from coordinate 152,715 downwards.
CAGGCTCATGCTTGAAACCGCAGGCAATTGGATGACGGTAGCGTTTTTCGCTCAATCAGTCGTCACCAGACTAAGGCAAGAGGCGCATGAGGTGTAAAAACGATCCGGACGATGCTGTAAGAAGAAGACGATTCTTCTGGCTCCCGAACCTCTAATCCCCGTAAGGTGGACGGGGGATGCACAGAAAAGACACAGATGTAGCAGAGAAGTTCTATAGGGTCCCCACTGAAGTTATGTTTAACCATGGTTTCCAGTGAGGTACTCGTTTCGAAGGGCCACTGGCTGCAGAGTTCACTCTGCCTGCGTCCAAAACAAAAAAAAACACACACACACACACGCAAACACACACCGGCACGATCTCGAGCATGCACTCACACACACATCCCTCGTTGCGAGGGCTTAGGGTTGCACACCCGCGATTGTACAACACCCGACGCTCGGCGTAGATAGTTACCTGTACTACCTGGAACTTACAAGATTCTCCACGATTCAACGCACTTACCGAACTACTCATAACAGGCTTATTCGTATAGCTTGATGCTTACACCGATCAAACGGTAACTGAACTCTCTTGCGCGTTTCGAGTTCCGATCGTCCGTTCATCTTATTAACATACAACAGAAGTTTGAAATATCTGGCAGTATTTTACTTAATATAATAATTTTTAGCGAATTGCCTCGCTCGCTAACGCTCGCTTGGTTTAGTCAGAGTTTTGTAAGAATTTTTAAAAAAGCATGAAATATAAAATGAGTTTTTACAAGGTATATATCAGGTATATATAATGTATACACTTTGCATTAACAAGGTACGTACAAGGTATATACATTAGGGTGGTCCACTTTTTTCAAAAATTGTTTGTATCTCGGGGGATCCATCGGAATCTGAAAGTTTGAGGTTTAAAATGAAGTTTCCTTTAAACGAGAACTCAAATAAATGATTTTAGATGGTGTCGATGGATTTTTGAAGTTTAAAAACGTGCTCCTAAAAAGGAGCAAAATCGGGTAACCATTGGATTTATTTCAAACTTTGTTCAGAGTGTGAAAATGATCGATACATTTTCTAACGTATTTTTGTCTGCGGAATCAAATGCCGTAGTTAGTTTTGACCTAGGAGCACCATTTCATTAAAAAAAATACACTTTTTCGATCGTTCTTTTTCGCAAATTTCGCAAAGTTCATTTTGCGATCATTTTGAATTTTTTAACTCTGAAAACGGCGTTTGAAAGGTGAGAAAAAAACCTATCAGATAGTTGTATTCGATTATTCTCATGAGTGATTATACTTAGCCATTCTCTTGAAGAAACGAATATATTTTTCCATTTTTTAATATCGTTTTTTGGGATGAAATCGTGCTTTTTCGGCATTAAAATAATTTTAAAGTGTATACTAATACATACCGTTGGATTTGTTATAAAAAATCCTAAATTTTGGTGGTGTCAAAAAATTTTCTAGATTTTTTTTGTTCATTTGACGCTCGCTCGAAAATGAACTTTGCGGAATTTGCGAAAAAGAATGATCGAAAAAGTGTATTTTTTTCAATGAAATGGTGCTCCAAGGTCAAAACTAACTACGGCATTCAATTCCGCAGACAAAAATACGTAAGAAAATGTATCGTTGAGATCATTTTTACACTCTGAACAAAGTTTGAAATAAATCGAATGGTTGCCCGATTTTGCTCCTTTTTAGGAGCACGTTTTTAAACTTCAAAAATCCCTCGACACCATTTAAAATCATTTATTTGAGTTCTCGTTTAAAGGAAACTTCATTTTAAACCTCAAACTTTCAGATTCCGATGGATCCCCCGAGATACAAAAAAATTTCTGAAAAAGTGGACCACCTTAGTGAGCACTCATTGATATGCACCAGATGTGAAACATCGATGCTTGTGTTGGGATTTTCTGACTTTTCTTTTTCTTGATTTTTCTTGATTTTCTAGTTTCTATTTTTCTATTTTTTTGTTTCGACTTTTACTTGTTTTTGATTCATGTTTTTTGTTTTTTTGTTTTCTTACTTTTTACTTTCTGATTTTAGATTCCTAGTTTTTTTTATTTAAATTTATTTTTTCTTGATTGTATAGTTTCTAGTTTGTTTTTGGTTTTTCCTTTTTTCTTACTTTTTAATTCTCTAATTTTCTTTAATTAATTGATAAAAATGTTTCACATTTTGCAGCTGTTCATAAACAGCTGATTTTTAGCATTTAACAGCTTATTTTATTTTAGATTTCTAGTTTTTTTATTTAAATTTATTTTTTCTTGATTTTGCAATTTTTAATTTGTTTTTAATTTTTTGAAAAGGTATTTTATTATATTGGAAATCACGTTTTCAAAAAAAATGACTCATACTTTTTTCATCAATTTTCAATTGTAGCTTCGAAAGTACATTTTTATTCAATTATTCATTCGTGAATTAAAATATTAAAAAATTTGTGCATTGAGCGTTTTTTTTTTTTTTTTCTTCAGAATGGATCGTTTTATTGTACGGTTTTGATTGTATGTACAGTTTGGACATAACTACATAACTTTATGTATTTATATTTTTTGTTCTTTGATCGATCCTCTCCCTTTTCCCTTTGTGCCCGCCTCGCAAAACCGCCGTTAGGCATTACTTCGCGGGGTGGGAGGTTTAAGCAGAATGCTCTTCCTGGTGGCTTGGTTTGAGTGGCGTCTTCTTCGTACCGCATCGTCCGGTCATCTTCTTCTGGCCGACTTTTCGTCCCTCAGTCTTGTTACGACTGAGTGGGCAAAGGTGGAAACCGCGCTCCAGTTCGTCTCGCTCGCAAGCATGAGCTCGACGGTGTTTTCGGGCTCGATGGCGACCTGGAGGAAGGCCTGGAGCCTCTCCCTTTCCTCGTTGAACCTCGGGCAGCGATAGAAGACGTGCTCCACGTTTTCGATGGCTGGGGCGCATACTGGGCACAATGCGCTGGCATTTAGGTCGTAGCGCTGGCTGTGGTGTTTGAAATAGCCGTGCCCAGTCAAGAATTGTGTGAGGTGGTAATTCACCTCACCGTGTCTCCTCTCGACCCACGCCCTGATGTCTGGGATCAGACGGTGTCCATCGACCCTTTGACGACCGGTCCCACTGTGCCTGCCACCTGCTCAGCGTTTCCAGTCGCTCTTCGTCCTTTGCGTCCTCGTGTTGGCGGCGATAGAGGCGAGCTCGCTCGTCCGCCAGCAGAGCCAGTGGTGGAATGCTGGCGAGGACGTACGTTGCGTCGTGCGAGAGGTGGGGTCGGCCGCTGATAATGCGCAGGCAGGCCCGTCGATGCATCGACTCCGCCTGGCGGATGCATGCCTTTTTGGCTGCTGCGCCGCTCCAGATGGGGGCTCCATATAGGAGTATGGAGTCCACCACGTTAGCGTATAGCCTTCTGCGACTGCTCCTGGGGCCCCCGATTTTTGGCATGATACCTGCGAGGGCTCCGGCTACTCTTGATGCCTTCTCGCCGACCGCGCTCAGGTGCTTGTCAAATCGCAGTCTGGCGTCGATGTGTAGGCCTAGGTAGCGAATGTGGGGGGCAGAGGTGATGTGGCAGCCCCCGACCGACACGGTGATCGTCTCCATCTTCTTTCTGCCGGTGATTAGCAGCACTTCCATCTTGTGGTCTGCAGTCTCCAGGCCGAGCCCCCGCAGCGCTCCTCGCACCTGCTCGACAGCAGCGTTGAGGTTATTCTCGAGCTGCCACGGGTGCTTGGCGACGGCGACTAGGGCGATGTCATCCGCGAATCCGACGATCTCCACTCTGTGCGGGAGGTTTAGGCGCAGAACTGCATCATACATCACATTCCAGAGGGTCGGGCCGAGCACCGAGCCCTGCGGGACCCCCGCTGTGACGTCGCGGGACTCCGGGCCGTCGTCCGTGGTGATGTCTAGTACTCTTGCCTGGAAGTAGCTTATGATGATGTTAAGCAAGTACGTAGGGACGCGCATTCGGCGTAAGGCGGCGATGATGTTTCTCCACCGCACCGTGTTGAACGCGTTTTTGACGTCCAGGGTCACGACGGCGCAGTGTTCCATTGCTCCGTGGAAAAACCTCCCGCCCTCCAGTGCAGCTCTGGCGGTGCCGATGACGGTTTGGATGGCGTCGATCGTGGATGGTCCCCTGCGGAATCCATGCTGCCGCTCTGAGAGGCCGTCAGGGCCCTCCGTGAAGGCCTGCAACCGGTCGCAGATGATCCTCTCGAGGATTTTTCCCGCTGTGTCTAGCATACACAGCGGGCGGTATAATGACGCATCCCCGGGGGGCTTGCCCGGCTGGTCAACCTCGTCGCAGAGTGAACGCCAACATTGGCGCTTGCTGGCCTTGATGGCCACGCGTAGCCGTCGTCTGGCCGCAGTGAACTCGGCGCGGCGGGCGTTCTCACCCGGTCGCCCCCACGCTCTCTGGTTGCGTCTGCGCGCCTTCAGGCATTCTTGGCGAAGGGCGGAGATCCCGTCCGTCCACCAATAGATGGGCTCGCGTCGACGGCGCCCAGCGCCGCCCGACATCGACGCCTCGCATGCACGGGTGATGGTGGCCATGAGCTGAGTCGCCATCTCCTCCCTGGGGCCGTTCACCATCACCGCGCTGGCCATTTTGGCACGAAAGCTCGCCTCGTCCAGAGAGCGCGCGCTCCATCTGCGGCCGCGCTTGGGTCCTGGCCCGGCTGATCCGGTGTTGCTGATCTCGAACGCGACCACTCGATGGTCGCTGTGGGTATACATGTCGCTCACCCGCCACGCGGACACTTGGTGTGCAAGTGTGTCGCTGTCGAAGGTGAGGTCGATGACGGAGCGATTCTGGGCACCGACGAACGTCGGTGTGTCCCCCGTGTTGTGCAGGACGACCCCGAGGAGGCCGAGCGCGTCAAGGAGCGCGTCTCTCTGCACCCCCACTCCGTCGACCAGGCGTTGAAGTCGCCGCCGATGACGAGCGGTCTCTTGCCCATGGCCTCCTTGACGATGTTTGCGAGGGGTGCGTCGAACTCTCTATCAGAGAGTCGCGGGGGGGCATAAACGCTGAAAAAGTAAATTTCGTCCACGCGGGCCCACGTGAAGAATTGGCTCGCTCTCGGCGGTCTTTCCTGCATGGTGGAGCGCCCGAGGACCCAGACCGCGGCGAATCTGCTGGCGTTGGCGATCCATGTTTGGGGAGGGACCAGGTTCTTGTATTGGTCGCTCACAATGGCCACGTTCACTGCATTGAGCGGTTATCGTTTATTGTATGTTAATATAATAATAACAACATGATAAAAATTTCGACTTCCCTTAATAAGACACACACTCATAAACACGTATACATACATGCATTAATCAATATCCTATTTGAAAACATGCATGATAGTGCGTTGAGTCTCGCAACGTATGGACATAGACAGCACATCCGCATCCTATGTATTATCGTATATGCATAAGCAAGAGAGAGAAAGATATCTCAATACAGTCAATCCCGTGAGCTAAGCTGACTGCTGTTGCTTATGTTGTTACGATGCCTCGTGTGTATACGTAAACACAGTCATACGCGCGTGCAAGAGCGAGAGAGAAAGAGATACGCGCGTCGAGTCTCGGCAGCGGGCAGCAGCAGAAAGCAGTTCTATGTAGCTGGCGCGGCAGCCAATCACAGCGCGCAGCGCAAACCGACGCTGTGTAGGCACTTATACTACCAAATGTGCGCTCGCTCGGATGGACGGACGGACGGTCGGTTTTCACGGGTTTACTCCTCATACCAAACGCGAATATAGATGTTTCACATCATAAAGTAAATATTTCCATATAAGCTTCTTGTAACCCTGGAAAAATTATTGGAAATAGGTTTTTTTTATGTATTTTTTTGTCAGGATTTAAAAAATGTAAGCTTAGATCATGAATAATTCCAAGAAACTCATTAAAATTAAAAAAAGGATAGTTAGCTAAAAATAACTATGTTCGTATACATCTATTAAGCTGATATTCAAGTATGGATTTGATAGGCATTTATACAACTTGTCATAAAGTTTCATTGTCGGCAGACATAATAATGACAGAGATATTGAGAATAGCGAACTTTGTATTTGAATTATTGGGTATTTTATCAGATTCTTCAGGACATTGCACAGGACAGAAAACTAGTCTATTTAAGTTCAACTACATTGAAAGTATCAACCCTTGTAGTTTTTAACTTTTGACATACATTTCTGAAATATCAACTCTCAAGCTTTGTTGGATTACTGTGGAAGTAGTTCAAACCAGACCAAAATACGCCATAATTAGCAGTATAGTTTTGTTCAATTTATTATTGTATTTCCATTATCTCTACAGCAAAGCAACAAAGCTTGAGAGTTGATATTTCAGAAATTCATGTCAAAAGATAAAAAACTACAAGTGACAATACTTAATATAATATTGTTTTTCAGTAGATAAGCTTTTTATTCTAATCAATGTCCTGATACAGGTATCAGACTTAGATTCTAATAAATTTGGCTACGTAAGTGCATACATGTCAAATAACTATTTACAAATATTACCTCTTACACCTCACTACGTCTGGCTGACTCTTGATTGAAGTTCCAGTTTATGTTGGCCCATTAGTTGAAAATTAACGCCAAGCCCTTTAACGCCAACTAATACACAAAAAGTCAAACATTAACACAATCTCCTTATGCACAAGACATTGTATTATCTCACTTGTATCAACACAACTGTTACATTATTATCAATGTAAACACAACACATAAATTGCTGAAACAAACATAAACGTGGAAGAAGAAAACCTGAAACAAGACACACAGTATCAATTTTTCTTGTAAAACATTAGTACTTGTAATATACTGTCAAAATAACCCCAAACTTATATGACAACATTTTCTCCAGTTTTTGACAACCTTATTGACGAACTGAGTTTCAAAAGTTGCCGGACACAAACTTAATATTATGGTGAAGTGTCAGACAAAGTTTGACACGTACAACTGCACTTTAACCATGTTTTTCAACAAATTGAAAAAAAAGTGTTTATTTACAACTGTCTGCTTTGTGTTGATGCACTCTGATCATTGTCGCGAACAACAGGTGGTTTGATTTTGATTTGATTTATTTATTTGATTCGGACCTCGGGGTAAAACCCCATGTGGCCCACATATAAAAAATTATTTTACAGCATTTGATTATATTTTGAGGAAAAACAAAATTAAAATATAGCAGAGACAAGAAAAAACAGCAGAAAATTCCTCGAGCTCTTCACGCTCTCTCAATGGGGGGGAGCAGTCCACGTTCCAGTGCAGGAGGGACACGCACCAGACCCTCCGCCAGGCAGCGATCCGTCCAGTCCTCTCTGTCCAGTGACAAAAAGTGGTCGTAGAGCGAAGCACTGTGGTCATGGGTAACATCTGTGAAGTCGATCGGGAAAGGCAGCTCGTTCAGGATCCGTGAGGCAGTGATGACGAATGATCGGTTCATTGTTGACGTTCTCGGGGCTATGTAGAATAGCGGCGGTGCTCGACGCCGAGCAGAGCGACGAAGGCCCGGCCGAGAAGACGTCAACACGAAACGACTTGCGAGGCTGGCGGGAGAGCGATTTCGGATGATGTTTATCGCAAGTAGAGCGACAAAGCGTACACATGCGTTCTGCAGTCGTTGAAGCTTCAGATTCTGCGCCACTGTCAGCGCGTTGTAAACAGCGGCAGCGTAGTCCATCAGAGGCAGCAGTAATGAGGCGCAGAGCCGAGCTTTTGTAGCGAAAGACAACGAACGGCGGTGAAAGCGCAGTGATCGAAGGGCAAAGTGCGACCTTGAGACGATCGAGTTAACTTGCATGTCCCAACGCAAGCAGGGGTGGATTGTAATACGAAGACTTTGTATGGTTGCCGAGTATTCGATGGGAAAGCCGTTGATTGTGACTCTTCGGACCGTTTCATAATCGATACGAGACGTATACGACAAGCTGCCAAGGAAGATTGTAGTCGTTTTCGTGGGATTTAGCCTCAGTCCATTTCGTGACGCCCAATCCGCCACCGTAGCAGCATCCTCGCTAACAGCATCAATAAGTTGACTTATTCGCTTAAGCTTAGCGTGCGCATAAATCTGCGTGTCGTCAGCGTAGATGATGTGACGAGACTTTCTTAGTACCATCGGTAGATCATTTATAAAAATTAAAAAAAGCAGGGGTGCGAGGAAACTACCCTGGGGCACGCCGGACGTAATTTGTCTATTATGCGTCAGGGAGCTATCCTCCCTCTGCACTGCGATTGAGCGGCCAGAAAGGTAGCTGGCAAACCAGCGAACCGACTGGTCGTCGCAGCCAATTGCCCGGAGCTTACGGACCAGGAAGAGGTGGTCAATCGTATCAAAAGCTTTGGAGAAATTGAAAGAGACAAGTAAGGTGATCATCCTCTTGTCGATCGCCAGCCTCGCCGAGTCCGTCAGCTCGAGAAGAGCCGTCTGAGTGGAATGCAGAGGTCGAAAACCGTGCTGCTGAGAGTCACGAAGCTGATGCTCCGTGAGATACGCAGAAAGCTGGGCGTGAGCAAGTCGCTCTAAAACCTTCGACAACTCAGGCAACATCGAAATTGGGCGCGTATCAGACGGTGACGCAGGCGAAGAGGATTTTGACAGTGCAATGATTTTGGCAAGCTTCCAATCCGAGGGAAAAACGCCAGAAGCGAACGATGCATTGGCCATCTGCATTACGTATTCGCAGAGGGCAGGAGATGCGAGGCGTATTACCGATGATGAAAGACCATCAGCACCACAGCCAGAAGATGCGCATCTCCTCAGCCCTCGAGCAACGTCCCCATACGACACTGGGCGTAGCGAGAAAACCGTGGCTGGGCCACGCAGCGGTTCATTGCAAATTCGATCGACCTCCTCCAAGAGAAGAGGCGGCACAAGGTCTCCGCTGAAAAATGTAGAAGAGGTGATGGATTTCCACGAGACGATAGACCAAGGCTCTTGAGAAACCGCCAGTAGTCGCCTGGAGAGGCCGCCTCATCAATGCGTGACCGAATGTAGCTGCTTTTTGCCGTATCAAGTCTATTTTTGAGGTTTCGTCTAAGATTTCTAAAGACGTTGTACGCCTCCACAGGGCGACGCCGCTTATACGCCCTGAACGCACGATCTCTTGAACGAACAAGATCTCGTATCTCTCGAGTTACCCACGGTTTGGCACGCTCCTTAAAAACTACCGAAGTCAACGGGGCAGCCGCGTCAAGAGCTGTATTGAGGCTTACTGTTATAGCCGAGACTAGGTCGTTTGGGCAAATCTCGGTCACAGCTTCAGCGTTACGAGCAGATGAGCGCTGCAGAGAAAAATTTGAGATCCGGCTCAATCGGTCGAACTCAGCACTCAGCAAATCTGCCAAGTGAGCATTGAAAATGGTGCTATTTATACGCGAAATTTCGCGTATTTCACGAGTTATGGTAGGCATACGAGGCAAAAAGATCTGATAATTGAATTTAATAAAATGATGACCAGCAGCATAAGGAGAATCAGAGATATGGTAATTGAGTATGAGGTCAGGATCACTTGCAATTACCAGGTCTAGACATGATTCATGAACAGAGCATCAGCATACATCACATGGTGAGTCGGCTGAACACTCGCTAGGTGAAGATTATAAGTCTCCAGCACACTTGACAGGTAGCGAGCATGTCGATTGTCAGTCGACATGTCAATGTTGAAGTCGCCCACGATGATACTATGCATATATAGGGGCAAATATTCCGAAATTGATGCAAAAAATGCGTGCAGATAAGACGCCTTTGGACGCCTATAGACAACTGCAAACAACAATTTAAAATTTCGTTGGGAAATTTCATAGACCGCAAATTCTGGAACATTTGAGTAAACTGGATTTGAGCAAAGTAAGGGCGAGATCATAAGATCAGAGCGGGCATATAGGCCCAGGCCACCTCCCTCTTTACGCAGGCGATCATGTATGAAAATTAAAATTTGGTAAGCAAAACAGATTTGAATTAAGATCGGGTTTTAAAAAAGTTTCCGTTACTGCAATTAAGTGAAAATCATTATTGTTTATTACTGGTTCTAATAGAGAAAAATTTGTTGAAAGACGGTTAATATTAGTTAAGCCAATGGAAAGTGGATTAGAAGATGAGCACACATCACAGTTCAACGACGACGAGCCGATATCATTTCAGGAAGCATGCGGCTTCAGTTTGGCCAGGTCGGCCTCACCGGCAATCGGGATCAAAGGTGATCCACGTGATTGACGCAAGAAAATGCGTAGACCTCGAACAATCGGCGGTAAATAATGAAGAGCACGACTTGCCACTTGGCATTTCTTGTACAATCCATAGATTGGGCCAGGGAGGATAGCTGTCATATGTAATCTGACCGTATTATCGTGCTCGATCCCAACAATAGGACCGATGGGGAGTAGCCTCAGCCGCGGGGCAGCCGCCAGCAGAACATCACGAGCTCCAGCCGACGCAAGGCGTACAACCATGGTACGCCGATTGATAGCCGAAGATGCGGACGACGTCGCAGCGTCGACAGAGGCTCGGCTTTGCGGCAGCCATGAGCGCACCCCCAAAATGAGCGGGGCAAGGCGACCCAGCTAAAGGGCTTCAAGGACCAGTTCTGCAGCTGTTATACTGTCTGTTTCAACAGTAGGTGGAATTCCTGCTATACGCACCTTACAGAGATCAGCAGATGACAGCTGATCAAGATGCGCATCTGCGACAGGACGAGAAGCGGCATTCAGATCATCACGAAGAGCGGTGATCTCGTTTAGATTATTGGTCAGCTGGCCACGCAAGTCAGTGATCTCGCTTGTTACGCGCTGGTCGAGCTCTCCAATCTCGCGCGAATTTTCGGCGATCAGACCTTTCTGCTCACCCTGCTGCCTCGCAATCTCCTCACAACGAGCGTCAAGGGCACCAAACCGTGCGTCGAGGGAATCAATGCGACCTGTAATCTCGCCAAGAGAGCCGCTGAGACGCCTCTCAAAAGCTCTGAACCAAGCTGGTGCTCCATCATCCTCAGCAGGTAGCGTGACTTTTGGATCTGTGCGGGACATTTTCACAATCTTTTCAATTTTCTCCGCCGACGCGGCGGGGACGAGCGCGATCTCTTTGCGGGTGGCTTCACAATTGGTAAGCGCCTGTCAGATGGTGACGCTCCAGCAATTTGACTGTGTTGGGTTTTGACAGCTTTAGTAGCAGTGGACGAAGCACGAGCAGACGATGACGCGCAGCGAGCACAGATATACGGCTTTGGGGTGGGAGCAGGCAGACAGCTTTTGTGAGCGCTCGTCGTACATCGGGAGCACTGAACTTTTCCCTTCTTCCCCACGTCACCTTTGCACACAGTACACAAGTCCCCACCATTCACACCTTTCATCTCACCGACGATGGAATTGCGTAGACACTTGCGCGAGAGCCACAAAATTGATCCAATTGCGCCAAAAGTGCACAAAAATGCCAAGACCGCGCAGCCAGGGGCTCGATGATGATGATAAAATCAAAAGAAAGTCCTAACCTCTATTGAGAATCCAGGGCTGTTTTTTTTCGTTTTTGACAAAAAAGCAAGGACCATGCAGCTTCGAGATTGCGGCAGAGACCTTGCAATTTATTAGCGAGCAAGTTTTACCTGTAATCAAAAAGAGATCCGAGGAAAAACAAGCTAGAAATGTTGAAACAAACGGAGCGACGAAAGTTGTGTGTGTCTATACTTACAGAGAGAGACAGAGAGAGAGAGGTGGCGCCACTAAGCAGGGATACTTGCGTAAATTTTCTTTCTTTTACTTGAAATTCGATTATAATTCAATCACACTCGTGATTGATTAATTTTTATGTAATTATAAAATAAATTAATACAAAATGTTTTTCAAACGTAGACTTTTATTCATGAGCACATAGCTCACGACATTTTAAATACATTTAATAAAATGTTTATTTGAGTTTTAAAGTGTTTTAGCTTAACGGATGGATTCGAATGCAGTTCAAGTTTTAATTTGTTGCGTTTTTTTATTCTGTGTTTCCCTTTGTTAATTTATAATAGCATAAGCTGTTCGAGCTTTTTTTAATTTTAATGAGTTTCTTAGAATTATTCATGATCTTAGTTTACATTTTTGAAATCCTGACAAAAAAATACATAAAAAAACCTATTTCCAATAATTTTTCCAGGGTTACAAGAAGCTTATATGGAAATATTTACTTTTTTTATTTTTGACTTTGAGACCCTATAGATCTAAGACAGATGGATCTGGAGGGCTAAAATGTTGTAAATCATCATTTTTCAATGTACTCTTTCAAAGTTCATTACTATTTTGCAATCAGTTTTTTGAAGAGTGGACACTTGACGTGATATTGCCCATATATATTGTAGCAGTGACTTCGTCTGCTACAAGGGCTCGTAGCCCTTTAGATATAATGCCCTGGCTCGACGATGTCCCTTTTAGCTCACAAAGATGGCATGCGAAGACAATAGCAGCACGACCTAAAATGATCTTCGCCAGCTCAAAGCACCACTTGCAGCTCTGATGCTGGCAAAACAACAACCAAATTAAACAACAATAACAAGCAGACACAACGATACGTCATACGTACCTGCACTGCAATATGTACCTTTATGGAAATGTTGACACACGCTCAAGAACACACGACACTCGATGTGTGTCAGACACATATACACTTGGGATTGACGAGACGAAACCAACGCTGAACGACACCTAGCGACAGGTCCAAACACCATCACTGGCGCCGCGTGCTTCAAAGAGACAGACTTGCTTTCAGCACAGATCGGAGTACAGAGACAGATTCCTTCGAGCTACGAGAGATAACACTCGACTCATCGTATCTCTCGTGCATTAACGTTTTGCTCTCGCATATATCGAGCTTACGTTATAAAAAAGTAAAACCTCGTTGTTATCGAGACACGTGAGCTCGTGAGGGCCACCCGAGTTCCTGTCAATCAAGCAAATTAACTGGTCAAGCTGCTCAAGAGGACGTCCTCGCCAAGGCCAACTATCACCGACCAACATTAGCCGGCGAAGACTGAAGAGCGCACTTAGAATCGTCGAGCCAGTCGTATTACGCGAATTCCTACCTCTCCCCTTTTTGACCTCGTGTACTGAACTCGCACCTTGAGCGAGTCTCGTAGTCGTGCAATGGTGAACGTAGCTAGCGAGGAATAGAGCTTCATTTAAATTGCGCATCATTTATCGGTAATTTGTTATTTATTTATTCCGCTTCAGCGGTGGAGTCCATTTACAATACAACATACATTTATTATTTAATTTAACTATTGATTACATTTTTACTTACCCCCTTTCTTACTCGCAATATACATTATAAATGCAAGGTATGTATATGATAAATTTATTTTTTTTTTTAGTCATCGATTTTCCAGATTTTTTGGGGAGGCCAGAATTTTAGCGCGAGATTCATTCAACGCGTAATATATAGTGAGACGTGTGAGGTTTTGGGCCCTAGCCCATGCTCGGCCTGCTGTTCTATTATTTATTCACAGAAGCTCCGGGTAGCCTATCGTTGAGTCTTACCTCAGAAGGGGTCGAGCCGCCACCAAGTGCGCCGCAAGCTTCGGCAGTCCAAGCTGAAAATAAGTGAGAGAGGGTCGCGAAAAGACTACGCGAAATGTACTTTTGCACACAAATAATCGTCTCTTTATTTAGCTCCAACCTCTCGTTATCCTTCATACAACCATTACTTCATTCGCGCTTCATTTCGTAATTTCATATCATTTCTCGTTACTACCATCGTTCTCGCATCGGAAATCATCGATAATATGCGAGCAAGGGGAAAGCGCGCGGGTTACAACGCTAGCCCGACGCGAGTCCCAATCAAGTGCCACGTATCTGCACTGCGCGCAATTAGTTCGTTTCTCCGAAATACAGTACACGCCTTCGCTCTGCTCGCGCTAGCAGATGCGTTATCTCGCTTGCTCTCGCATGAGCAATACCGCTTCGCAAGATGGCTACGCACAGGCCTGAAACGAGACATGTGGACTCAAACCACGTCGACTTGCAATGTCCAAGGTACTCGCTACGACAATTATTCCGATGTACGACGATCACTACAACAATTCTACGACAAAATACTTCCTACGTTCACCCATACATTCACTCTACAATCTCACACACACACGCGCGACCGACCAAGTCAAATACAATCTACAACCTGCTTTCCTTCGCTTCTATGCCTTGGACTTCGTTCTACTCCGCCGTTGCCTTCTGCTGTTCCCCAGCTGCTCTGTCCTCGCGACCCGTGTCCAAGCTCGTGATTGCTCGCTTCGGATGTGCCTCGGACGATTCACGTGAAGGTCGCTGTACAGCGAATTCGCTTCGCTCGCTTCTTTCCGAACGCTCGCGAATCGCCTCGTCACGTCGCAACACTTCACTCGTCGCACTGAACTCCAGGCTCGCTCACAGCTTCTCCACAGACCCGACACTACGTTCTACCGCTGCCACACAGCTTCTTCATGATTCCACTCAACGAACGTCCGAGGCCAACTCTGCCTCTCTCACTCGCGACTCTTCGCTCTCTCTCCGACACGTCCTTACTCTCTCGCGGTCTGATTGCGAATCTTGTGTGTGTGCACTGTCGCGCAGATCGACCACGCATCGGGCGCGAAGCGCTCAATTCGCAAAGATCGATCCGCTCTCCAGTGCACATGGCCCGAGCAACGCGTCCGAGGTTAACTTGGCTCTTCCTTTGCCCTGAACCTCGAACGCGCGCTCGAGTTATAGTAAACTTCCCTACTTTATCCTTCTTCTCGGTCGCGCATCATCTTCACGCATTCACACATTACAGGAGGTCATAATTCGCGCGATTACCACTCAGTGACATCGTCACAATATATATAATAAGATATATTAAATATAATTATTATCGGCCTTGACTGACACTAATTTGTCAGGGGAGCGGGTGCAGGGGGCGTCGCCCCCCAACCCCTCAGCAAGGGCTCCACCCCCACTGCCCCAAAAAAGACCATTTTAAAAAATAAAATAAGTATAAATTTAAAAATAATTTAATTTCAACATACAATTTCAATTTTTCAAAATAAAATTTTATTCAAATTGTAAAATTAAAAAAGTTAAAAATAGTTTTAATGAAAATCTGGAAATGATTTTGATATAAACGTTGCGACGTGCGAGGGTTTGGGCCTTAGCCTATGCTCGCCCTGCAGTCGTATTATTTAATTACTAAGGCTCCGGTTAGCCTACCTGGTCGTCTTACCTCAAAAGGGGGTCAAGCCTTCCACCAAGTGTGCCTCGAGCGTCGGCAATTCGTTGCTGAAAAGTCGGAAAAAGGTTCGCGAAATGACCACAAGGGGGAGTTAGTTTAAATCAAAATTACTTATTTTATTATTCAAGGTCAAAGTTACTTATTACTCTATGATTTATTAATAATTATTCAATTACGATTCGATTGTATTTAAATTACAAAGAAAGTCTCAATAATTGCGTCAATGACGTCAAATTACCATAAGGGTACTCGCGCAACGAAGTCCAAGGGAATACTGTCGAGTCACAATACGCTCTCGGCTCGAATCCCGATATCGTGCCGCGCACATGCACTCGCGCGTCTCCGTTCCACTGTACACGAAGCCTAATGCCACGTGCGCTCGCTCGCGAAAGTCCAAGGGGAATTACAGAGTCACAATACGTGCTCTGTTCGAATCCCGTTTTCGTGACGCTCTCTTAGCTGCACGCGGAAGTGTCTTCGTACCACTCGGCCTAAGACGGCTCCGCGGCTTCGTGCGAACGGGCACGGCAATGTACAAAAATGGCTGCTCTTCGATGTCGGTACGCGCGCGACGTAGTATCGACTTGCTCGCCTCGGACGACTTTCACTACGCAACGACGAAACACACAATAATCGACTTTATTTTACTTCGCGATATCTCCTCGTACGCATACAACGACATACAATAATGCTACGTTACTTCGCGATTTCTCGTACGCATATAACAACATACCATACTACATACACGTCACATACACGACATATACACGACCGACCAAGGTACTACGATTATTTGATGCTATTTGCTTACGGTGTCGTTGGCGTTGCTCCGCAATGCCATGCTTGCCGGCTGTCCGCTGCGCAAAATTGCGGTTATGTCCGAGTCCGTATGGAAGTTGGATCGGCGCTGCTTCTCGACGGTCGGCGTGACCTTCGCTCGTCGTACGTGCTTGCACTGGTTTTTACCGCGATGACAGCTCGACAATCGCAACGACGTAGCTCGTCCTGTTCACGGCGCACACACAGCACTGCGTGGCACGCGACTCTTGCTGCTGTTGTCGTCGAGCTCGGCCGACTTAACCTCGCTCTCGTGCGCACGACTCACCACTGCTGCTTTGCGAATCTCGCCTCGGACAATCTTTCGCACGTATCTCCACGAGTATAACCTCACTCTCGCATTACAACTTCACTCGTCTCCACGAACTACGAACTTTCTCGCTTTGCCTCGGACTCGTGCTACTTTTTCGTCACGCGGTACGCACAATCTTTTCGCTTTCTAGCCTTGAACTTGTTGCTGCGTTCGCGGTCACGCGATCACGTACCACACTGCACTCGCTTTTCAGCCCCGGGTGACTACCTCTGCGTGCGGCAACGTGCGTAACAATAATGGTGGTCGTCGTCGTCGCTTCACGTGGCTTCTTTCCGCTGCCTTCGTTGCTCTTGTCTGCTGCTGCCGCTGCTGCTGCTACGGTGGTCGCCGAGCCGTTCGTTCGGTCGGTACCGCACGTGCCTACGCTGCCGCGGCGTGCGGAGGTTAGAAGAGCTTGGCTCTTCCTTCACTCTGCACGGTTGGTCGGTCGCAATTCTCACACGCTCATACACGCGGCATTGGTTCCATTCGAGGCGAACTCGTCGCCAGTGACATCGTCACAACGTATAATTTACGGTGGCTTATTCACTCAAAGTACGGTCCGTTTATAGGACGGCCTACAATTCACTCTAGGCACGATCCGTTTATAGGAAGGCCTACCATTCTATCATGGAACGATCCGTTTATAGGAAGCCCTACTATTCAATCAAGGCACAATCCGTTTATAGGACGACCTACAATTCAATCAAGGCACGATTCGTTCAATATATATTGTACAAGCAAATCAAAAATCATATTCATTGAAATCTGGATCTGAATCATCTTGATCAATTTCCTTATCAATATCGTCTATTTGAACGTCAAGTCCATCTTCTAGGCTTGGTTTTTTAGGCGGAGGTAGAAATTTTTCTCGATCAGACGATGAAAATGAGGGTGGATCAATATCCTTGATGATCAAGCCTTCTTTCAATTCTCCGTCAACAGTGCCCGGATAAACGGTCTTGATATCCAGGAGAAATGTCATGATTTGTGATCCAAAGTCATCCTTATATTGGTGCAAAAATGTTCTTCTATAAAAATTTAAAGCCATATATTGATGGAGTAATTTCGGCGTTTTTCTGCATTTAATGGACTTTTTCAAGATTTTATTTTGATTTTCCAAATCATTGATCGCATTCAGAGGATTGGACTTGTCGACGTATTCACCGATGCTGTGATTTGTTTGTAAATGCACCGTGTCACTGCAAAACATTTTTTCGACACCTTGATATTGATGTCGATGTCTCATGATGCACATATTTTTGAATGAACGCCCACAATTCTCTTTTACTCTTGGCATTCACTTTAAAAAAAGTCAAATTTTGTCTTCTTTGCAGTATAAGCCGAGGACAATTATTGTCATCTGCTCGGTTAAACGACCACGATGATACTTCCTTTTTTGTCAGGAAAGTTTCATCAATTTGAACGGTTTTGCCACTGCCGCCTAGAGCTACATCACTCTGCGATACCACTACTTCAGCTATCTCTCTGCAATAACTGTAGTAATCGACCACTATACTGCAGCTTAGCTCCATACCCTCGCGAGTATGGCGCCAAGATTTAAGATGTTTATAGGTCAGTGTTACTGGCATATCTATTATAAAACAGATAACTATAGCAAGTGCATCGCGTATTTCGATGCGACAGGTTGCACCCTTGAAAAATGTGCCACAAGCCGGATTAATTATTTTTCGGCAAGTCCTGACACCTTTTTTTCTTGGAAACGAGCATCTCCAAACCCACTTGAGCTTTTTATCAGGTAAGTCTTCAGCGTGCATTGGCAAATCGCAACATAGTGGTGGTGTAGAAAAACGCGATGGAATTAGATTAACGTTTTCAAGAAACTTGATCGCTGTGTTGTTTATTGCGAGTAGGTTTTCAAATGAGTGAAAAATCGAAAAATTTTACATAAAACTTAAACTCAACACAAACCCTGTTTAAATAATTTAGAGAAGAAGAGATCTGATGCGTATCGCTAGTAATCAAACTAACAACTGGACCATTTTAAACGGGTAAATAAACATTACAACAAACATATTCGAATTAATAATTCAAATTTTTTATTATTTCCATAAAGCATAAAAAATAAGAAATCGAAAATATGAATGTGTTGCATGCATAGATTAATTATGCAAGGAAAATATGTGTGGTAAATATAAAAGGAAATACGCTTTTTCATGTTTTTATTCATACTTTATATTTCATTAAAAAACAAAAATACTGCATCTACGATACACATCAACATTCTTAAAAAGCTCCAAATTTCAAGTTTTAGTGCCCTCTGGCGGAATTCATCATTCCTTGCGGTGCCACGGATATCGTAATTGTGCCCTCTTTTTTTTAACGCACCTTTCTTCAAACGATTGGCGTGAACATTACCGTTTGTGTTTAATTCGTTTATGTTGGTCTCTCTCTCTCTCTCTCTCTCTCTCTCTCTCTCTTCAACATACAGCAGTAATCAGCCATCAACTCAAATCCCATCTACCTTGATATCGCTACTCCATATGTTTTGTCTTAATGGAACCAATCACCTTGCTCGTTGCTAAAATCTCCACAGTTTTCTGGTAATTTATCTGTATGGTTATGCAGAGAATACAATTACAAGAAAAAACGCGAAGCGCGTTTGAAACTTACTATTTCTGTATCTTGAACTAACTTCAAAACACGAATAAAAAATTGACGCGCGTGGAGCGCGTTTGAAACATACTATTTAACTAACTTCGTTAAGCTTTATGCAACAAATTTTGCCACGAGTATATATAGTAAACTATCTGTTATTTCCCAAATTGCTCAAATCCTCACTCTCACCCCTTGAAAGCTCGTCTGTTAGGTTGCAATGAAAGAAAATCAGTCTCCGATCTCGATAAGTTAACTCTGGATAGTGCCGCATGCGTCAGCTTTTTTTTCTATTTACATAAGCGCTAACCAAAGTCCTTTAGGTCTTGCCTTTAGAAATGAACATTGTTTTTGTGCCTGTGTTCTTTGTTAAGGCGGTAAACGACCCTGAACACCAAAAAATTCATCAAATTTTCGGATATTAAATCGGATCTTAAATCGGATATTAAAAAACTACTAGATATTAAAATTCGGTAAAAGGCTCTTGTTTATACAACATTTGAAAAATTTTTTTCAATATTTATATTGGCTGTAGTAAACAAAATGGTGGCTTGGCGGAATTTTCCCTGCAACGTCTTTTTATTGAAGTGCTTCGGATACGGCAGCGTTTTACCTGTAATTTTAAAGTTATGAACATAAGACACAAAAATTTTAAAAGTATAGATGAACAGCAACAGAAGCAACTGAGCTTTTAATTGTAAATCATTTTTTTACAAAATGATTTTGAACAAAAAGTATGCCAAAAAAACTAAAAATTCACGTAAAAATTGTTGAAAACTTTTGAAAAAATTAATATTTTACAAAACCCCTAGAAGGTACTTCTGTAGAAAAAGCGATCAAGAATAGACAGTTAAATTTTCAAGTCGATTGTATGAAAATTGTTTAAGAAATCTTACCGCCCGACTTTAAAAAAGAGAATTCGGGAAAAAGTCGTTTAAGGGAGGAAAGGTACCTAAAATCTCAACAACAAAAATTTTTTTTATTTTCCATAGGATTTTTCCTCAGTTTTCTAGTGCCGGGATCAGAATTTTTAAATTTTAACTTTACCGGGAGTTACAGCCTCTTTAGTACCGATACTTTTATGATTATTTTAGTAAAAATGAATGAAACGACCCAAAGATATCGTTGCCGTTCTTTCATGAATCTCGAGACATTCATAAGTCGGTAGCGCCATCTATTGATACTCATTTTATTCTTTGGTTAGAGTACATCCAGAAGAAATTTGTTTGTTTACATGGCTATAGGTGTAAAGTAACGCCACCACTCGCAGCACGTGGCTTTAGGTATATCTTCTGTCTCTCAAAGTTTCGTGCGCGAGCCTAGATCATATGTCAATAACAGTCTGCTGACTGCTTCTTCATTTTCCAATGGCTAATAATTACATTTTTTTTGAAGTGAAAGTATATGTAGAGTGCATTATATCTTTGCAATTCAACATGTGTTTCATAATGAAGCTATGAAGAAGTTTCAATAGCTTTTATGAAAATGTGACATTTTTAACAGTTCAAATTAAAGAAAGTGGACATAAGTAAATTGACATATACATCAGTGTATATGTATGTCATTATACATTATGTATTTGTATATGACTGTGTCATGTATAATTGTATGTTGCATGTGATAAACAAAATTAGTGATAATTGATCATTGAGTGATTGTATTTCCAATTATGATCCTGTGATTAATTTTGATGAATGTTAGTGAGTAGGTATAGGACTGGGTTCGAGTTCTAATGTGAGATTGTGCATATTTGTGTAAAAGTTGGTTTGGACATTCAACTTAGTTACTAGTTTCCATACAACCCATATTAACGTTATACATTTTAGTACAATTATAAATAATGTGTAATGAATTGTCACATTTGGCTTTGTTGGCTGTCTGGATAATTGAACATTGTCCTTGTGGGTCCAATATGTTGAAAATTCAAGTTGAATTACTGCTTTTTATTGTCCAAAAAGTTTAAAGCAGCCTCAGTGACATGAGAGTATCATTATAGAATATGGTGTATTTTTGTTTTTTTCAACTCTTGGGCAGTTACGTTCATCTCAAAATTGCTCTGTTGCCGTAACTTTCCATGTGAACCATTTGAGCAAATGAGCTGACATTTCAGGTATTTTCTTCATGAGAATGGCTACAAACGCAAGCACTCTCAAAGGTATTGGACTAAATCTGCACTTTTTTCAGACCATATGCTAGCATAATCTGTTATTTTATCTTATTATATTAATGAATAAAATGTATATATGGCTGTAAAATTGTGTATAATTATTAAAATCTGAAAGTGCTGCGTTTGTAACCAAACCTACTGAACAAAATGACACCCCAATGACCATGATTGAATGATCGGTTCTAGATGGATCCTAGGCACAGTGTGCCCTCATGACTGTGGGCTTGCTTCATTGAGGAGGGTTCTATGGATCTGGGACCTCAATTTTCATATTCCAGAGTGAAAAACTTTGTAAAAAGAGTGAAAAAAAACAGAGTTTTCTCTATAGAGTCCAAAAAAATTATTTTTCTCAATTTTTAAATTTTTTTTAAATTGCAGGTTTTAAGGTACCTTTCCGCCCTTAAAGTTTTGAGTAGTAAGAACAGATAAAAAGAGAATATCTTTAGTCTGCAATGTCTGCACCGTACAATTGGCCTTCCAGATTGAAGTCCTCGTCCTTTTGGTTCTTCTTGGTACTTCTTGACATTATTCTTGCTTCTTTGACGGCCTTCGACAATGGGTGTCACCGAACAAAAAATAATTTTGGTTCGCTGTTGCTTAGAGGTTATGTTCAAGGTCAAATCCAAGGTCACCATTGGTTTTCTTATCGTTACAAAAATATATACGTTGAATATGATGTTTTCAGATTGTTTTGGGGATTTGTAGGAATTAAAGGACACTTTAGGATTGTTAAGCTCGAAATCGCGATTCTATTTTTGATCTTCGTTAATGATTATATTCTTAATTTGGCTGCATATTTAGCTCTGAGGCTTGTTTCAGTATTTAGTGAATGTCCTTACAATAAAAAACATGTGATCATTAGACGGATGAAAGCAAAAAAAAATACGAAAAAAGTGAATATTTCAAATGCCACTATAAGGGACTAGGGTGCAATATTCCGGTCGAAACCTACGTCATTTTTTAGCTTATTACACACGAAAAAATATCCCGGAGTTTAGGAAAAATTGGTGTTTCTCCGTGTGAACCTCAGCTATTAGAAAACTAGAAAAATTTCGATTTTTTTCCATTCTTGAGCAATATTCAAACGGCTCTACAGCAGTTAATTTTGAAGTAATCAAAACTTTGAAATAGGCAAATTAAAGGTATTTTTAAGACCTTTAATTTGAATGGTTTGAATTTTTATTTGCTCAAAAATTGACGGCTATAGAGCCATTTGAATATGGCTGTAAAGAAGCGGTAAAAATTAATTAAAATTGAATTTATAAACCTTTAAGCGACTGGTGGCACAGGTCATCTCAATTTATATGAGCTAAAATTTTTCAGACTTTTTTTCATGCATAGATCACTTTTCCGTTTGGTCCGGGCAAAATAAAAAAAAGTTTTTTTTTTTGCTCCCAGTCTAATATTCACTGTATTCAACTTTTCGTGTAAGGTGATGTTCTATATCAGCATCAATACAGTGATACAATCTGGAATGAAAAAACACGTTTATCATTTCGTACTCGCGCACTACGTGTACGTACACACATTTCAGTATACTCACACACACCAATTAAGATAAGCACTTTTAGTAAAAAAAATTGAATTTTTAATTTCTTGAGTTGAATCATCTTTTTAAAAGGATTTATTTCTACGTGTCAATCATTTTTTTAAATTTGATTTTATATCTTTCATTTTTAGGTAAATCAAACCAAGACGACGTATGTCACGTTGTTGCAAAATATGATTATGAAGCTCAAGGAGCTCAAGAACTGGATTTACGAAAAAATGAACGTTATCTTCTACTTGACGATTCAAAACATTGGTGGAGAGTTCAAAATACTCGTGGTCAAGCTGGCTATGTTCCCAGTAACTATGTGAAAAAAGAAAAGCCCTCTCTTTTCGATAGCATAAAAAAAAAAGTTAAAAAAAGTTCTGGATCGAAAGCGATACCCACTGGAAACTCACCCTCTCGTTTAGTTGAATCGCCAATAATGTCCAGACGATTACCAACAGATCCATCTGAAGCAATTGGAACTGCCGTTGTAAAATATAACTATCAAGCTCAACAACTTGATGAACTTTCACTCACAAAAGGAACAAGAATATTGATACTTGAAAAAAGTAATGATGGATGGTGGAGAGGTCAGAGTGGTGCACAAACTGGTTGGTTTCCATCTAATTATACTCAAGAAGAAGGGGATGCTGACGATACGCTCCATACTTACGCAATGGCAGAAAATGTACTTGATATCGTTGTTGCTCTTTATTCATTTACCTCAAATAACGATCAAGAACTTTCATTTGAAAAAGGTGATCGCTTAGAAATATAGATAGACCACCAGCTGACCCTGAATGGTTTAAAGCGAGAAATGGACAAGGTCAAATAGGCTTAGTGCCACGAAATTACCTTCAAGAATTGAGCGAATATTTAACTCAACCCTATAGAGATCGCGTTGGTACTGGTAACCATGCAGTCAACACAAGTGGTGATCATGGACCCAATGATTCATCTGATATAAAATCAGATAAGCTTGCATCTAATGATAGTAATAATTTATTAGATCGACCTCATTTAATCGGTAGAGCTTGGTACTATGGAAGCATTACTCGTTCTCAATGTGACACATTACTTAATCAACAAGGACATGATGGTGACTTTTTAATACGGGATAGTGAAACTAATGTGAGTATTATTAGTAGTGAATTTTTTGCTTCTAAATGTATTTTATGAAATGATTTAATTAAGATATTTTGTGAAGTCTAATTACTTAAACATTTCAATGCTCACTCGACTTCTACTATTTTTTATATACACAAAATCATATCCCCGTACTGTTGATTGTGAAGTAAAAATACAATTCTCATCTTTGAGAGGCTACATAGCTTTGTGTGACGAAAATTATTTTCTTTTTTTTTTTGTTGAAAATTTATATTGTAGAAACCAAAAGTTCAAGCAACTTGAAATTTTGCACAATAAAGTTTATTTATTACAAAAGCTGTAAAAAAAATTTCAGATCAAAATATTGAAAATTGTTGATTTTCAATCAGTTTTCATCGGTCATCCTGTTGTCTTGTGGTAGGCAGGATATTTCCTGACAGGATCATCGGAAACCAAAAATTCGCCATAATTCTCAAAGCTTATACTCTTGGTTAGGGATTACACACAGAAAAAGTAAAATAAATAAAAATTGATAATTTGGCACGAGTTTGAATGAACTTTTTGTCCATAATTAGCAAAAATACGCATATTTTCGACAATAAATGGACAACAGGGTTCTGATAGCATTGCTTTTAAAATCACGTCGTGAGAGAAAAAGAATTTGTCGACATCTTACGATGTTTGTTTGTTAATTAAATGTTGTGCAAGTAAATAATTATAATTAAAGACACTTCACACCCGATAAAGGGATGATTGCGAGAACAACATATTTTACAAATTCAAATAATTATAAAGTGCCGAAAACTAATGGCTAGGCAAACAATGACAAAGATAATGATTAAACCAATTAGTTTTACCTGACAGCAAGTAGAGTCACGCGAGATAACTCGTGAAATAAGTTATCTATGACTGCACTAATTTTAGGATATATATCGAGGGCCCGTAGGGCCTCGAGGCGATTCTCATTCTAACTTTTGTGGTACGTGGAGCCTATGTTACTCGGCAACGAGTTAGCGTCTAATAATTTTTATAAGTCTGTTCTCCCTTCAGAAATACGTTGAGTGTGATTTGATTTGATTAGAAAGTAATATCACCGAGAGTGTGTAACGAAGTGCATCGAGTGAGTGCAAAGTAACTGTATCGAGTGTATACGAGAAATCGAGGTAGAGCATCCTCATCACCGACGGACAGGTTGAACACGGAGAGCGAAAAACTACATCTGACGCAGAACGAGATACCACAGCGAGCCGTCCAAATAAATAATAATTGTATGTTAATTTAATTATATTTAAGATTAAGCATAAGTCCACGAGTTTTGTAAGTCGATTAGAATATAATAAATTACCCCTTAATGTACCCAATAATTAGAGTGTTCACACATTTTATTTACCAAACCTACTATTCTCTCCAGCCAGAATAAGATCTGCAATAATTTATTAATGTAACGAAATCACGCCGTTACAATTGCTTGAACTTTTGTTTTTTAAAATATAATTTAAAAAAAAAAAATAATAATTTTCGTCACACAAAGCTATATAACCCCTTAAGTCACGTAAATGTTACTATGATAGTTGAAGTATAGTTGATATCATATTGCTCAGCGTGACTGTATCCATACTATTATGTTCCGCTTTTTTCTAGAAAACGATTTGTGACCAATAAAAAGTCGAGTTCCATGAGCCGAAGTTCAATTTCAATGTTTTTTATATTCTAACATATGTGACGTCGGGACTATTTGTTAAATAATACCCGCGCACTTATCTTACTTTAACTGCACCAAAATCTGAGATACATGTTTAAGGTTTGATACAAGACTTTTATTATAGAGTTTGCACATATAGTTACAAAAACTAGGATAAGGTGTTAGCGCGTAAAGATCGCGAGATGTTAGTGCATCTATCGAAGAGAGAGCAAGAGATTACAAATATGAGCGCTATATATAATAATTTTTGAATCCCGAATTCCAATCGTGGGGCGATATTGGAAGAATACCTCAATTCGCGTAAGCTATCTCGTGACTAGCGCGTGGTATGATAACCCGTAAATTACATCATTCTTTTTATCACCCCTTTTTCGCACGTTCATTGTTATATTACTATGTCTACAGAAACGTTATATCGAGAAACAGCGTGACGAGACTCGATTTTTTGGATATGACACATACCTCATTGAACATTTATTTGTATAAGAATGTCTCTTAGTTCCCGAATTAAAAAAATTTCATTTCCCTGCACAAATATCATTAGGTACTCATGGAAAAATGATTTTAAAAAGTTTTGAGCCATATAAAATGCTTCTAAACAGTGCTTGTAACGCGATGTTTGTTTTGAAACTTGACAGTTTTCCGTTTTCTAATAAAGACGATTTCGAAACCTTTTTTGACTAATGAATTTGTTTGAAAGCTACTTCTAGACCTTAAATTTGATGCCAGGAAACATTTTTTTAATTGACCAAAAGCCCATGTATATAGGTTTGAAATTAAAATAAAATAATAGAAATATAGAAAATGCAATATTATGGAAATCTTTGGAAATCTCGCAGAATAAGCTAGGAAAAAAATTAAAAACCTTATATTTGATCTATTTTTTATGAGTTATCAAATAGTGACCTTGGAATTAACCTTAAACATTACTTTCAAACTACAGCGAACCAAATATCGATTTTTACCCGGAAACCTCCATTTTTTGCAGAAAAGCGCGAAAAATGTTACGTTGGGGGGGGGGGGTTACAGCTAGAAATGAAATCACTATTTAACCTAAGATTAAATCAAATAAGGATGATATTTACGAACTGTAGCGTTCCAAATGCAGCAAAAATGAGTTTACATTTTTATTTTAAAGAATAAAAACAATATTTTTATATTTATTTAGGTGCGTCTTGGACGCGCTAATAATTTTTCAGAATAAATATTTTAATAAAAATTGTTTGATAGAGGTAAACTACAATGGTCTAAAAGAACAAGATGGTCATGCAATGTCATGCAGTTTTAAGTAGAAGATTAATTTTTTATGAGTTTTCATAATCCTAATTGTGCATTTTTAGTACAGCAAAATATGAAAAATAGACCGGCACTGGTTGGACGAATGTTTAGTAATCGTTACGGCACTGACAGAATTTGATTGTCAAATTATTTTAATGAAAAATTGTGGAACCCTAGTCCCGACAGATGACCAAAACAGCATTTCGCATAAAAGAAAAAAATACTATAGCACTATTACATAAGGAATCTAAAACATAATTTTTAACGTGCGTAGAAACAATTGTTAACATGTGTTCGTCAAATTCTATCGAAGATTACGCTTACGCAGAATCTTGTCACACTTCATGTCGCTATCACATTCTCCTGCATGCCCTGCTAAACTTGATGTATCGGAGAAATTTCATGGCTCCTGTGCATCTTGCGGCTAAAACTACGGTGCCAACCTTAGACATCATTGTTCATGTGATTGTTGTCTGACATGACTATGTCGTAAATGTTTCAAAGCGTTGGAGGATAACGAGGCAATTTTTTGGTGCGTCCAGTGACGGAACCGACCCAATTTTGTTCAAAGTACTTCATAACGGCGTTCTTTCTGAAAAAAGCGGACGTGACTAGTTTAGCGTAGGCAAACGTAACGTCGGCAGTGGGCACAAATGCAATTGCAATTAAATGTCTTATGCAATGCAAATTTATCATCCCGTTGATATTTAATTTGTAAATTAAATTTCTGAATGTATCGCCAAACGTATTGGATGAAATGAAAGAAATACCCATGTAGAGTAGCATCAGGGAAAGTCACTAAAAGCACTGATGTAAGATTGTTCAAAATCAATTATCATCTGAATCGGCCGTAAGTGTCTGCAGAAATTGAGCAAAGTATGTAATACATGTTTGTATACATCAGAAGTGCGATGAGGGTTAAGTATGTACACGAATGGTATTAAGTGATCCTTGTATTTGCCATGTATAGTATACAGCTGTTCAAAAATGAGACGTACGACGTCGAATGTGCCATCTCTTTGCCCAATAATCGCAAGGTCGAAGTATTTTTAAATTTTCGACTGTGGTGAATGTTAGCACGCGAACCTCCAGACGGCTGGCGATACCACTGGGGTTGCGTGGTTATGATTCGAACGTATCCAAGGACCATTGGAGGATGATTATATGGAAGTATTCTACCAAAGTAGGCATGTACTAACGAAAAAAATCCCGGCCGTCAGCAGGTTTAAACTTGACAACGTTACTGCAGCAAGTCAAAAATCGAAACAAGAAAAATACATACACACAATTATAAGGGTTATGCCATGTTAAATCTTTCATAAAAAAGTTTTAACATCGTTGCATAGGGGTAGGATAAAAGGAAGTACAATCAAATGGTATATAATAATAAACTAACAGTTTTATTTGGAATCGTCGATAATGGTGGTGTTGGCACACACAAAGACAGTACAACTTGATATGAAGCTACTCGAATTACTGCATTCGTCAAGCGGGTCCATTGTGTCTGCCATTTCTCGATCGTCCTGGCCTGTTCTTCACTACCAGCGTTTTCAAGGTGGCGATGATACAGCCTCGAGCGTTCGTCGATGAGTAATGCCAGCGGTGAGATGCTGGCAAGAACGTAAGAAAACTCGTGTGAAGTGCTGTAAAACCTGCAGATCACAAGCAAGCAGGCACGTCAATGAATCGACGCCGCACGACGAACGTAGTCATGCGTCTTTGCTGCCTCACTCCATGTCGGAGCACCATAGAGAAGGATCGAGTCGACGACGCTGGTATACAGCCTACGTCGACTGCTCCTTGGACCTCCGATGTTGGGTATAAGACCCAGCAGGGCACCTGCTACCCGGTTTACCTTGTCGCTGACAATGCGAAGGACTCATCGAATCGTAGCCTGGCGTCAATATGTACGCCTTAGTACCGGATACAGGAAGTCGACGTTATGTAGTGGTCGCCGGTTTGAGAGTGATGGTCTCTCTCACTTTTCTGCTGGTAACCAGAAGTACCTTGGTTTTCTGATCGGCGGTCTGTAGCCCCAGGTCAGTTAGGGCTGCTCGCACCAGATGTATAGTCTCGTTTGAGTAAAACTTGACAAGGTCTAGGTGCTTGGCCACCACTGTGACTGCAATGTCGTCCGCAAACCCCACGATTTTTGCGGGCCCTGGAAGCTTGACCTTAGGATCCTGTCGTTCATGATGTTTTAAAGAATAGGGCCCAATACGGTTACCTGTGGCACGCCAGATCGTAGTGGTCACTATTCGTAGCAGATAAGCTGGGCTCCATTTGGCTCAGGGCGATGGGAATTTTGTTCCACAGCGCCGAGTTGAAGGCGCTCCTCACGCCTAGGGTTATGATGCCGCAATACTCCTTGGTACCCCGGTGCCATCGTTTGCCACTGATGGCTGATCGTGTAGTAGTAAGGACGGTCTATATGGCATCAATAGTTGATCGCCCCTTGCGGAAGCCGTACTGTGAGTCCGCCAGCCCAGCAGATCCCTCAGTGTGGGCCTCTAGGCGACCAGCTATGATTCTTTCGAGGATCTTACCCACTGTATCAAGCATCACAGCGGATGGTAAGAAGATGGTTTCATGCAGGCTTGCCTGGTTTTAGCATTAGGACAAGCCTTTGCCGCTTCTAACGTGTCGGGAAGCACCACTTCCTGAGACACACCGTAAAGACGCGGTAGAAGTTGTAAAAACATGCTTCCAGCTTGTTGATGACACTTTTCGATGAAGTCGTTCCATCAGTAAACAGGTTCGCGTCGCCAGCAATCATCTCCTCTTGACATGGAAGCGTCGCATGCGCGCAAGATTGTGGACATGAGTTCGTCCACCATGTCCTCGGGGGAACCAGACCGGATTTTTATCCCAGAAACGACCTCAGCGAAGCAGTCACTGTCGAAGGTTCGTGCGCTCCAATTATGATTACCTACCGGAGGGCGGCTTACTCTTCGATTCTCCTCGAGAAGGATCTTAATCACAATGGCTTAATGGTCGCTACTTGTGTAGGTATCGCTTACACGCCAAGACTTAACTCGATCGTAGAGCGAGACATCGGCCAAAATTAGGTCAACTATTGATCCTCCCGACCACCGAACGTCGGTCTCGAACCGGTGTTCAGCAGGAGGACATCCAGGGTGGTGAAGGCGTCCATAAGCGCCTCGCCTCTCGGCTTCGTTTCCCCGCTGCCCCACTCCGTCAACCAGGCATTAAAGTCGCCAGTCATGAGGATTAGGAGTATATGCTGAAGATATATATTCCAGTTATCTGCGCCCACGTGTAAAAGTGACTCTGCGCAAACAAGCGCCGTTGCTCGCCCCCCCCCCCCCCCCCCGTGCGCACCCAGATTGCCGTTTGGTTGTCGGCATCCGAAATCCAGGTGTGTGGTGGCACGAAGGCCCTGTGCTTGATTGCCACATAAATAATCAACTTCTTCGCCATCTACAAGAACAAATTGAGTGGTCTCGCAGTGGTTGAGGTTAAGTTGGAGGAAGCGAATCCATTATTCTTTCATTATGAACCTCGCGCGAACTTCTTAGCAAGCGGGCAGACCACACTCAACGAAGCATGGGTCCTTGCATCGTCACCCCGGCAGAGAAGACAGGAGGGCACATTTTGGCAATTCTTAGCCATGTACTCATCCTCACCACACCGGTGGCAACACGCCCTGTGGTCTGGACCCTGGCATCGGGCTGCCATGTGCCCTGGCTGCCAACACCGGTAGCATGGGTTCCTTTCGCGGATGCGGCAGTTAACCCATTCAACCCGAATACGCCCTAGCTCAATGGCTTTAGCAGCTAGCGGGGTCCAGCAGGGTGACGACGGCAGTCTGGGTCCCCGCGAAGCCTTTTCGCAGGGATCTGACTGCGTCTAGACCCAGCTCGGCGGCACCATCCAGATGGGTTCGGAGGGCCCCGCAAATCTCCTCCCTCGTTGTGACCTCGTCGAGATCTTTAATCTTGATTGCGGTCACTGGAGCGCGGGCAGTTGCTGAACCCAGCTCTCCAATAGCGCTGCCCAGCTTCCGTCTAAGTTCGCCAGGGCTGTCGCAACCCTTGCCAAGCCGCCAGCAATGCGTCGGACCTTCTTGACGCTACTGACCGAGTCCTTCAGCGTCGGCTCCGATCTTAGGACCGGAGCTTCAGGATTTCCGCAAAGGATTTATGGATGATGGTGTGAGAGCGTCCAGTCGGCTTAATATTAGCTTTCGAGTAGGGAACCTTGGCCTTTGCAGGGGGCTCTTTCTAACCCCACCTCTTCCGCTGGATCTGCTGCCAGTCGGCAGTGTCACCATTGTCTGACTTGGAGTCCTTTGCAGCATTTTTTTTCCCCGCCGCTCTTGCTCCTCGCAGCAGATGGTGAGGGGATATTGCTGCTCTTCGATATTGGGCGATGATTGCACCTCCTTTTCCACTGTGTTCTGGCAGGGGAAATGTTCCAGCGCCGTGCAGCAACTCTGAAGGATAAGAAGCGCTTTTGTCAGTCCGTCTTTTATTTGCTTGTGGACGTTATTCCTCGGCATCGCGTTATCCATCATATCATTGATCTTATCACCAAGCTGCTTAAGGTGTTCCGCAAGGCTCAGCTTTCTTGTGGGCCTCTCGAATTCCACCTGAGATTGGGCTTCCGACCCCGCTACTAATAGGGTTTCCAACCCCGGTGCTGGGGGTCTCAGCCCCGACGACTTCCATAGCGTCGTCATGCGCTTTCAAGCGCTCCACCGTCAGCTCGTCCTTTGAGCTCTTTTTGGGTTTTTTGATAATAAATAAATCCATACTTCGATTTTTATGTTCATCCAAGTACGCGCCCCGACCCGCAGGGCCCTCCGTCTATGGAGGCAGCTGGCATGGCTCCAAAACATAACTGAAAGCGGTACCAGACTGGGGACAACATACTGCGGTATAGCACGCCAAACTGCACTAGCTCACCTCTGCTTTCTCGAGCGCCCTCCCAAACCAACTAAGGGTGGTCCGCTCTCTGGAGAGTTTCTAGCGAGCATCATGCAATAGAACAGATTCGCCGGAGGAGCCGATTGACCGGTACTAGCGAGGTAGCGGCCGCCTGTCTTTCCGACAGCGGGAGCCAAAGATGGTTCGGGTCACGTTAGCACGCAGCATCAGTATCGCCTTTCCACCCAGGATCTCCGTTTGTCAACTCACGGGTCGCACCGCACAGCAGACACGTCGGTAGTTGTAACCCTAATACAGGGACCCTTACAAGGTGCTAACATCGGGGTCGGATGTACCTTGGTTTTTTAACGAGGTTGTTACTCCTCCCCCTCATCCTTCTCTATCTCTTGGGTGACCGAGCTCCGGGCTTGGGACCGGCATAGCGGAGTTGTGTGTTTTTTTCTCTACTCCACCCCATTCGGATACTCACCGGTAACCGCCGCTGGGCATTGGTTCGGCGAAGCCGGGGTTAGTTGAGCATTTCTGCTACTTCGATATTATCGTTTCATACATCCCCCATCCATCGCATAGTGATATGAAACGATTAGGGGTTCAGGGACTCATCTATTCTACTTGGTGAACATCCGTACCCTGCGATACTTTTATGATTATTTTAGCAAAAATGAATAAAACGACTCAAAGATAACATTGCCGTTCTTTCATGAATCTCGGTACTTTTATAAGTCGGCAGCGCCATCTATTGATACTCGCTATTTTTTGGTTAGAGTACATCCAGCAGAAATGTTTTTGTTCACATATAGCTATTGTGTGTACAGTAACGCAGCCACTCGAAACACGTGGTTTAGGCTGCGACGTGCGAGGGTTTGGGCCTTAGCCTATGCTCGCCCTGCAGTCGTATCATTTATTTACTGAGGCTCCGGTTAGCCTACCTGGTCGTCTTACCTCAAAAGGGGGTCAAGCCTTCCACCAAGTGTGCCTCGAGCGTCGGCAATTCGTTGCTGAAAAGTCGGAAAAAGGTTCGCGAAATGACCACAAGGGGGAGTTAGTTTAAATCAAATTACTTATTTTATTATTCAAGGTCAAAGTTTATTACTCTATGATTTATTAATAATTATTCAATTACGATTCGATTGTATTTAATTACAAAGAAAGTCTCAATATTGTTTCATTGACGTCAAATTACCATAAGGGTACTCGCGCAGTAAAATCCAAGGGGATACTGTCGAGTCACAATACGACCTTGGCTCGAATCCCGATATCGTGCCGCGCACCTGCACTCGCGCGTCTCCGTTCCACTGTAGACGAAGCCTAATGCCACGTGCGTTCGCTTGCGAAAGTCCAAGGGGAAGTACAGAGTCACAACACGTGCTCTGTTTGAATCCCGTTTTCGTGACGCTCTCTCAGCTGCTACGCGGAAGTGACTTCGCACCGCTCGGCCTACAACGGCTCCGCGGCTTCGTGCGAACGGGCACGGCGATGTACAAAGATGGCTGCTTTCCGATGTCGGTACGCGCGCGACGTAATAGCGACTTGCTCGCCTTGGACGACTTTTACTACGCGACGATGAAACACACAATAATCGACTTTATTTTCCTCCACGATACCTTCTCGTATGCATAAAACGACATACAATTTACTACTCTACTTCGCGAATTTTATACACACGCAACACACACCATACCACACACTCGCATACACGACCGACCCAGTTACTACAATTAAATTAACTACTCGCTTACGATGTCGTTGGCGTTGCTCCGCGACGCCATGCCTGCCGGGTGTCTGCTGCGCAAAGTTGTGGTTATGTCCAAGTTCTCGTGGAAAAATTGGATCGGCGCCGCGTCTCGACGGTCGACCTGGCCTTCGTTCGTCGCACGTGCTCGTACGGCTTCTGCCGGTGGTGTCACCTCGGCACTCGCGACGATGTGGCTCGTTTTCTACGCGGGCACACACACAGCACAACGTGGCACGCAGCTATATCTGCTGTTCGTCGAGTTCGGCCGCCTTAACCTCGCTCTCGTGCGCGCGACTCTCCACTGCTGCTACGCGAATCTCGCTTTGGGCTATCTCACTGCACGCTACTTTACGAGTTTATTCTCACTCTCGCACTACCACTGCACGGCTTTCTTAGTGCACTTGATTTTCGCTTTTTAGCCTCGACTTTCTCACTCCGTTCGCAGTCGCGCGATCACGTACAATCTCGTCATCGCTTTCTAGCCTCGAAAACTACTGCTACCTCTGCGTGCGACCGCGTGCGTAATAATATGGTGGTCGTCGTCGTCGCTTCACGTGGCTTCTTCCGCTGCCTTCGTTGCTCTTCTCCTACTACCCCTGCTGCTGCTGCTGCTGCTACGGCTGGTCGCCGAGCCGTTCGTTCGGTCGGCAATGCACGTACCTACGCTGCCGCGGTGTGCGGAGGTTAGAAGAGCTTGGCTCTTCCTTCACCCTGCACGGTCGGTCGGTCGCAACTCTCACACGCTCATACACGCGGCATTCACTCTGCATCGGGCAAGTTCGTTTGCCAGTGACATCGTCACAAGGCATGTCTTCTGTCTCTCTCAGTTCCGTGGACGAACGCGGATCAAATATCAATGGCAGTCTGCTGACTGCTTCTTGAAATTGTCGTTATGGGTCTTATATGTTTAAAATGTATACTTAATTTCTTTTTTTTCTATTGCCCAAAAAGTTTTAAACAGCCTCAGTGATTTAAGACTATTAGTTATTACATATATTGGGGGTATTCTTGTTTTTTTCAACACTTCGGCAGTTCATCTCAAAATTGCTCTGTTGCCGTAATTTTCCATGTGAACTTTGAGGAAATGAGCTGAAATTTTTAGGGGTTGCTCTACATTAGAATGGCTACAAACGCAAGCACTTTCATAGGTATTGGACAAAATTTGCACTTTTTTCAGACCATATGCTAGCATAATCTGTTATTTTATCTTATTATATTAATGAATAAAAGTGTATATCGCTGTCAAATTGTGTATAATTAATTAAAATATTCAAAAGTGCTTGCGTTTGTAACCACACATTTACTGAACAAAATGACACCCCTATGACTATGATTGAATCATCGGTTCTAGCTGGATCTAACGGCACAGGTGTACCTCTCAGGACTGAGGGCTTGTTTCATCGAGGAGGGTTACTTGGGTTACTGGAACCTCAATTTTCATATTTCAGAGTGAAAAAGTTAGGAAAAAGAGTGAAAAGGTTTTTCGGTACAGTCAAAAAAATTTTTTTCTTAATTTTTAATGAATTTTTTTATAAATTTAGGTTTAAGGTTTTAGGTTCTTTCCCCGTTAAGATTTATGATGGTTAAAAAAAGGGTTGGATAATAGAAGAACTCTTCATTTAGCAGATAGTAGTTTTACTTACATTTTAATGCATTTTAATATAAAGTGGTTTTAAGGTGTATCGAAACCCTTAATACATCAAGGCGTCTCTGAGAAAAAAATCCTTCCCATATCTGTACAGAAACACATCTTCTACTCACTATTCTCGATGTTGGTCTGTGTATTTTCATTCTGACTGTTAGAACGAGGTAAATTTATATAAGAGTATGTGTATGTATGAATGATTGACCAGTACATATGTACGTTGTCATTTAACTGCTGTTTGATTCTCTGTACCTCTGCTTCAATTTCTGTTTATTTTCTCACCCACTTGGTCGTAGACAGTCAAACCGTCATGTACTATTTATTTCTTTGAATATATATTTTCATTAACA
Source organism: Trichogramma dendrolimi (assembly GCA_034770305.1). Classification (NCBI taxonomy): domain Eukaryota; kingdom Metazoa; phylum Arthropoda; class Insecta; order Hymenoptera; family Trichogrammatidae; genus Trichogramma; species Trichogramma dendrolimi. The sequence continues at coordinate 117,366 of JAPMIB010000119.1, read as the reverse complement.
CAATCGTAGTTTTTGAACTTTATACCTATAATTAACATGGTAGCAGAGCGTTTGAGTTGAACGTTCCCGCGCAAATAGTGTCACAGTGAAAAAGTGATATCTGAATGTAAAATTATTTTGAATACGAAGGAAAGTTTAAAATAATTAAAAGCAGAAAATGCCAGGCAACGATGTGCAAATACCGGTTTTTGATGGTGAAGATTACAACAGTGGAAGAAGAGAATCAATCTGTATTTAAAAATGAAAAAATGCGATTGTGTTATAGAAAGAGAGCGAGCTAGTACGGAAAACGAAGCTGAGTGGAATAATAAGGAAATTCTGGCAATGAATATAATATACAGTGGTATAACTAATAAACAATTAGAATACGTGCATGAAGCAGTCACAGCAAAAGGGATATTAAAAAAATTTGACGAGATGTATCTGAAGCAATCTACTGCGTTACAAATAATTTGTCGAAACAAACTTGAAAAAATGCGTCTTGAAAAGTTTAGTGACAGCTCCGTATTTTTTAATGAATTCGAAAAAACAATCAATGATTTGAAGAGTGCTGGTGCAAGTATTAGCGAAAAAGAAAATTAAATTAATGCTGAATACATTGCCGAATCAATATAGTTATATTGGAGATTTGATTGATACGCTGAAAGAAGATGATCAAACAGCAGCGTATGTGAAAAACAAGATACAAATTGCCGAAATGAAGAATAAAAATGAAGAAGAATTTTGCACGGGTCCAAGTGCGTTTGCGGCTAATAAATTTAATGGAAATTGTTACAATTGTGGGAAAGCAGGACATATGGCTAGGCATTGTCAAAACGGAGCACGCGGGTCATCGAACCAGGGAACGTCGAATTGGAGCTCAGCGAAAGGTACATCACGAGGCCAAAGCAATAGTAGGAGCAATCGTAACAACAACAGAGGGAGAGGGAACTTCAGACATCGACGCGGTCAAGAGAGAAACATGAATGAGCAGAGTTCACACACAGCGGCATGGATGGCAGTAGCGAGTGTTGCGAAAATTAGCGAGATAAGTAATATTAGAAATAAGATTGAATGGCTTCTCCACAGCGGCTGTACTGATCATATTGTCAACAGTGACAAATACTGTTATGAAAGTAAAGATATGTCTGAGCCAGTAAATATACATTTAGGTGATGATACAACTGCCGAGGCCACTAAAATGGGAAGTATTATATGCTACTTTGATGCATTCGGTATTAAAAATGAAGTAACGATTAAAAATGTTTATTATGCAAAAAAGATGAATAAAAATTTATTGAGTTTTGGCAAGATTGCAGAAAAATACTCAATTGTTTCGAAAGGTAAACTCGCGAAAATAATGAATGAGTCTGGTAATGTCACTGCAGTTGCACATAAGAAAATAACATTTATAAGTTAACAAGTACGTTGAAAAATGAAAAACTAGTAAATAATACCGAATGTAACAATGTTCAAATGAGTTTAAAAGAGAAGTGGCATAGAATACTTGGCCATGTAAATTTTAGTTATTTGAATACTCTTAGCAAAAAACAACTGCTTCTGGGTATACCATGTGATTTGGGTAATGAATTTATGAAATGTAAGATATGTATCAGGAACAAAATGCATAATTTGCCGTATAAAAACCGTAGAAAAAAAGCAAAAAGTATATTAGAAATTGTACATACCGATGTGTGTGGACCGTTTCAAACCGTGGGTTTTCGAGGTGAAAAATATTTTGTGTCATTTATTGATGACTATAGTAAATTAGCTCGAATTTATTGTATTAAGAGTAAAGATGAAGTCTTCGATTGTTTAACGCAATTTATTAATGAGTGTGAAACAAAAATGGAAAAAAAAGTTAAAACGATTCGATGCGATAACGGAAAAGAATATTTGAATAATAGATTTTTAAATTTGCGCGTGATAAAGGAATACACATAAATAATTGCCCACCGTATACACATGAGTTGAATGGAACTGCCGAGCGTTTTAATAGGACTATTATGAATACGGCGAGATGTTTGTTAGCTGATGCTGGAGTTCAAAAACGGTTTTGGCCGGAAATAGTTTGTGCAGCTACGTATCTAAAAAATCGTACACTTGCGAATACTGTTGAAAATAAAACTCCGTATGAAATCTTTTTTAATAAAAAACCAAATGTTGAAAATTTAAAGTTATATGGAAGCAAAGTATTTGTTAGAAAACCAGAGCAGCGCAGAAAGTCGAAGTTTGAACAAAAAGCAGAAATGGGAGTATTGGTGGGATATAGTGAAGTAGGCTATAGAGTCTTGTTAAATAATAAAGTTATAGTTAGTAGGCACGTAGAAATAGTTGAAAGAGATATCAAATGCATAGGGCTTAATTTCGAAGAGAACAGCGAAGAGATAAGCGATAGTGAAAGCAACAAAAGTCATAGGGAAGAATCCGAAGATAGCGAATACTAGTAATAATGAGGAAGAAAAAAACCAAGAAAAAAACTCAGAAGGGTTGCGTAGGTCTTTAAGAGTAAAAAGAAGCCCAATTCGCTATCCAGAACCAGATAACACGAGCTCTGTTAGTGCAAATGTGTGCAGAGTTGACACTCCGCAAACATTTGAGGAGGCGGTGATTAGTGTAGATAAAGACGAATGGGTTAAAGCAATGGATAGGGAAATTGAAGTTCTAAAAAAAAATAGAACATGGAAATTAGTTGAGAAAGTTGAAGGAAAGAAAACAATTGATGTGAAATGGGTATACACTAGAAAAACAGGGGGTAAATACAAAGCGAGATTAGTAGTTCGTGGATTTCAACAAAAAGATCAAATCGAAGATTTGTATGCCCCGGTAGCAAAAGTTCAAACACTTAAAACAATACTAGCTTATTGTTGCCAATATGAGTTAAATATACAACAAATGGATGTGGAAGCTGCGTTTTTAAATGGCAAAGTTAAAACAGAAGTGTATGTAAATCAGCCGAAAGGCTATGTGGATGGAACGAATAAAGTTTGTAAATTATTAAAAGCTTTGTACGGTTTGCGAGAAAGTTCGCGTGCTTGGTATGAGTGTCTGGATGAATTTTTGGTGAATATAGGATTTCGTAGTTGTGAAACTGATAATTGTTTGTACGTATATGAAGGAGAAGAAAAAATGTTTATTTTAATTTATGTCGATGATTTGTTAATATGTAGTAAATGATAAATGAAGAAAAGTAAAGTGTATAAAAAATATGTTATCTGAGAGATTTAGAATGAAGAATTTAGGAAACGTGAATGAATATTTAGGTATAAAAATAGAATATGATCTTAAAAATAAAATTTTAAAACTTAATCAAACTAGATACATAGAAACACTAATAACAAACTATCAATTATTGAATAGTAAATTATAATACACCTATGGAAATAAATCTAAAATTAGATAAAATGGGAGAATGTGAATCAGATTTGAAATACAGAAATTTATAGGAGAATTATTGTATATTAGTTCAAGTACAAGACCAGATGTAAGTTACAGTGTTAATTATTTAAGTAGGTTTCAAAATTGCTATAATCGAAACCACTGGAAATATGCGCTTAGAGTATTAAAATATTTGTATAAAACGAAAGATTTGAGTCTGGTTTATACGCAAGCGATGATAAAGATATTATGGATTGTTATGTGGATGCAGACTGGGCAGGCGATAATATTGACAGAAGGTCGACATCGGGATACATCATCAGATTATTCGGTAATCCAATATACTGGAAGTCGCGCAAGCAAAAATGTGTCACGAAAGCTTCGACTTATGCCGAGTATGTCGCATTGTCTGAAGCAGTTAGCGAAATCAAATTTGTACGGGAATTATTAATTGAACTGAATGTAAAATTGAAAGCTCCAGTGAAAATATATGAGGACAATACTGGTGCAATAGATATAGCTAAAAATGGAAATTTAACGAAAAATTCTAAACATATTGAAATTCATTATCATTTTGTCCATGAAAGCGTCAAAATGTCGCAGATATATTCACTAAGGCGCTTGGTAAGGAGAAGCATATTAAATTTAGAGATATGTTAAATATAAGTTAAGAATATAAAATGTATATGTAATATAGAATTGTATTGTATTTTATAATGTTTAATTTTGTCGTTCAATATGATGTGATTTAAATCTGAATACTATAATGGTGCAAAAATGTAATATTAATATGAATTTAAGGTGGCATGTTAGAACGAGGTAAATTATATAAGAGTAGTGTATGTATGAATGATTGACCAGTACATATGTACGTTGTCATTTAACTGCTGTTTGATTCTCTGTACCTCTGCTTCAATTTCTGTTTATGTTTCTCACACACTTGGTCGTAGACAATCAAACCGTCATGTACTATTTATTTCTTTGAATATATATTTTCATTAACACAATCGTAGTTTTATTGAACTTTATACCTATAATTAACACTGACCTATTATTGGTCTTTCACGTCTTAAAATTTTGCCACTCTATATCTGGTCGTAAACTCTCGCTGTTGAGCAAAAAAACTCAGGCATAAAACGTGCTTGCAACAAAACTCGATTTTTGTCATTAGCCGCCAGTCGTGCATCTTTTAATCTATTCAGAACTACCTCCATCAATATAAGCTGCTCCTGAAAGGAATTCTTACGATAATTACCTCATCTAAGTAGTTGAAAGCAGCAGAGCAAAGAACAGACGACACACACGAGCCCAACATACATGAGATGCACAGTACTAAGCCGTTCTAAGCCTAAAACGTTCTAAGCCGAAATCAAAAATCCAAAATGAAACCGAAAGTTCAAGAATTTTTAACTAGATAACCATCAACTTTATGAGAAAAAGTTAAGCAACAAAAAGTGTTTAGAATTGATAAAAAAATCAAGTGTATTCTTTGATCAATTCTGAACATTTTTTATTTTATAACTTTTTCTCGTAAAGTTGATGGTTATCGAGTTAAAAATTGTCGAAAATTGTTGAAATTTGAGTTGAACGAGATTTTTTCTCGAAATATCATGTTTTTTTTACAAAATTGTTTATAACTTTTTATTAAATAAGTTCTTGAAAATTCTGATCCCAGATTCAAAAAGTGCATTAAATTTTACGTAAGAAATGATATCTGAAAAGTTTTTTAAACAATTTTTAGTCGGTGTAATTCATCGCTATAAATGTTTTCCAAAAATGGTCATTTCAGGCGTTAAAAGGTTAAGCAAAAAACAGCGAAAAAAATACTAATCACGGTTGAGGAGACAGAAAGAATCATTTGTACCCAGCTGCCTTGAACGAGCTTTCATTTTATACATAAAACTAACAGAAGATCACTATTACAAATCGATTCTAGAAAAAAGCCTAAAAACGGCCCACCCTAATGCATAGAAGCATGCATGAGCTTAGCAGCTGATAAGAAAGAGCGATGCTAATCGATACCCAATCTATAATTCGTGGTCCTAAGGATACGCACGCAGTCCTTCTCGCAGTGCGCGAGTCACAAGACAAAGTAGCAGAAGAAATAGATCACTCCTATTGTTACTGCTGTAGAGTGCAGACGTGATAAGACCCACGTATGAACTGAATCATGGCGATCGCGTGTGCCAAAGACGACCGTTAGATGAGACGAAATCGCCCAATCAACAAGACGTCCCCGATCAACATGTCGACGAAGAAAGAAGATTAGTAAGGTAGTCATAAGAATATTAATATCATGAAACGCGTCGAACGAATTAAACCCTGAAAGAGTCGCGAACAGCATGTACAAGGATGAACGAATGAACGTAAACTAGGATGTATGAAATAACATGAATGCACGAATATATGGGACGTTTTACGTCAAGTCTCCAGCGGTGCGCGCTAGCGGCCTTATTAAGGGGGGGAAAGATACCTTAAACTTGAAATATAAAAAAATTCATTAAAAAGTATGAAAAAATTTTTTTTGGTACCATACAGAGAATACTCTCTTTTTTCACCCCTTTTCCAAAGTTTTTCACTCTAGAATATTGAAATTGAGGTCCCAGTCGCCATAGAATCCTGCTTGATGAAGCAAGCCCGCAGTCCTGAGAGGTACCCCTGTGCCGTAAGATCCAGCTAGAACCGATGATTCAATCATGGTCATTGGGGTGTCATTTTTTTCATTAGATTTGTAGTTACGAATGCAACCACTTTGAGATTTTTTAATTAGTTATACACAATTTGCTAGCCACATATACACACTTATTCATTAATATTATATAATAAAATACGATTATACGATATAGCCTTAAAAAAGTGCAAATTTTGTCCAATACCTATGAAAATGCTTCCGTTTGTAGCTATTTTTATGTAGAACAACTCCTGAAAGTTTCAGCTCAATTGCTCAAACGGTTCACATTAAAAGTTACGGCATGCAAGCAATTTTTAGATGAAATATAACTGCCCAGAATTCAAAAAAAAAAATTATCCCAATAAATACACTTATAATGTATTCATGTCACTATGGATATGCCAAACTTTTTAAACTTTGAAAAAACAGTTACACTACAAATGACTTAAACAACAATGACCCCTGAAACCAATATTTGATTATCCCAGACAACTAAATGCGCTGAATCATAATTAAACACTATTTCACAAAATTCATGAATACGCTAAGATTGGTTTCATGATGAGTTAGATATTTTCACTTTTCACATAAACATGAAAACCCTCAAATGAAAACTTAAACTTACACTAAAATTCATTGCACCAATAAATGTAAAGTACGTAGTACTTTCTATATTATTATTATTGGTCATGTGATTATATTTCTTGAAGTTAGACTGTATACGGCTTGTAAATAGACGAGAGGGACAGAGTCTTGTAAATAGTGAATCGAGAAGGATACTGTGAATAATTGACACTTAATGTCGTTTCTTCGTTCACAGGTATTTATCATTGTAAAATAGTGTAATTAATTAAGATAATTTTTGTCATATTAAATCTCTGTTCACAGAGAAACGCATTGCTTTTATAACACCCCTTCACGTGATTCACACAGAATAAACATTATATATATTTTCTACACATAAATCTAAAATATTGACATATATAGCTACAAGCACGTCTGAAATCACTTACAATGTATCACTACTTTTATTTGCACATGAAAAAGATTTTCTGATACAATCTATATATCAGAGATATCAATGATCAAAGTAATGATCTTGCACTCATCCAGTTACTGCTGAATTTTTGAATTTCCAAAAAGATATAATTGCACTCTGCATACACTTTTTTGACTTGTAAAAAAAATGTAATATTTAGTGAATGAAACAGACTTGTTGACATTTCATATGTACTAGGTTAGCACATGAAACTGGTGGTGGCTTTACTGACTGTACTGTTTACATTATGTAGCAGACTGTAAAGTTTTCTACTTCTGCCTGCAGCATAGAGATGTGACACGTCTGCTTCTTATATATCAGCTAAATAATACATTTTTTTTACAAGCAATAAAAGTATATGTAGAGTGTAATTATATGTTTGAAATTTTATATAGAGATTCATAATAAAACCATGAAGCTATTTCAATAGTTTTTTTCCAAAATTGTCCATGTTTGGCAGTGAAAATCAATAATTTGAGCGGAAATCAGGTAAGTATTTTACTTTTCTATGTTTACATATATCACTGATGTAAAAGTAGTGATACTTTGTGTTTGTTTTCAGGCTTATTTGTCATCTCAGCACATAATGACTAAAAATTTATAGATGCAGTGCAATGAAAGAATAGAAAAAAGTAGAATAGAAAAATGATCAAGTTATTAGTGAATTACCATAAAGTTATAGTGAGAAGTGAAATTCAGTGGCCTCCTGGTACATAACTGTCATCATTTTCATTAAGTTTCCTCTTGCAGTTAGATCTTCTGACTTCTTGGGAGGCCAACACAGTTTTTTTAATACTTTTCTATATTCTTTTCTTATCTCCTTCTTCTTGACTGAACCGAATGGCGCATAGTCCTGGAGTAATATCATACTCCCTCATCATCTTGATAAGACCAGACTTGCCATCATTGAAAGTCGATACTGCAAAGTATGTTCCAATATTAAAAACTGTGTTGCCACTCCATAATTTTTTAAGGACATATTTCCATAAAGTCTGGTTGAACGATTCATTTGGATTTTGGGTGAATTGTCCAACGCATTTGTGTAGAAATTAGAAGTTCCAGTTAACCCAAATCAGTGTAGATTAGGGTGGTCCACTTTTTCAAAAATTTTTTGTATCTCGGGGGATCCATCGGAATCTAAAAGTTTGAGGTTTAAAATGAAGTTTCCTTTAAACGAGAACTCAAATAAATGATTTTAGATGGTGTCGATGGATTTTTGAAGTTTAAAAACGTGCTCCTAAAAAGGAGCAAAATCGGGCAACCATTCGATTTATTTCAAACTTTGTGAAATTGTTTCATTGAAGTTCATTGAAAAAATACACTTTTTCGATCGTTCTTTTTCGCAAATTCCGCAAAGTTCATTTTCGAGCGAGCGTCAAATGAACAGAAAAAATCTAGAAAATTTTTTGACACCACCAAAATTTAGGATTTTTTATAACGAATTTAACGGTATGCCGAAAAAGCACGATTTTATCCGAAAAAACGATATTAAAAAATGGAAAAATGGAAAAATATATTCGTTTCTTCTAGAAAATGGCTGAGTATAATCACTCACGAGGATAATTCAATACAACTATCTGATAGGTTTTTTCTCACCTTTCAAACGCCGTTTTCAGAGTTAAAAAATTCGCAAATTCACCGAGATACAGCTGTTTTTGTACGATGCACTTTTTTTGCTTAAAATTCAATAATTCTGAGCTGGTTTTATTTATTAAAAAACCAGAAAAGCAGATTTTTAAGCAAAAAAAGTGCATTGTACAAAAAAAGCTGTATCTCGGTGAATTTTGCGAATTTTTTAACTCTGAAAACGGCGTTTGAAAGGTGAGAAAAAAACCTATCAGATAGTTGTATTCAATTATCCTCGTGAGTGATTATACTCAGCCATTTTCTAGAAGAAACGAATATATTTTTCCATTTTCCATTTTTTAATATCGTTTTTTCGGATAAAATCGTGCTTTTTCAGCATTAAAATAATTTTAAAGTGTATACTAATAGATACTGTTGAATTCGTTATAAAAAATCCTAAATTTTGGTGGTGTCAAAAAATTTTCTAGATTTTTTTTGTTCATTTGACGCTCGCTCGAAAATGAACTTTGCGGAATTTGCGAAAAAGAATGATCGAAAAAGTGTATTTTTTTCAATGAAATGGTGCTCCTAGGTCAAAACTAACTGCGGCATTCAATTCCGCAGACAAAAATACGTAAGAATATCGTTAAGATCATTTTTACACTCTGAACAAAGTTTGAAATAAATCGAATGGTTGCCCGATTTTGCTCCTTTTTAGGAGCACGTTTTTAAACTTCAAAAATCCATCGACACCATTTAAAATCATTTATTTGAGTTCTCGTTTAAAGGAAACTTCATTTTAAACCTCAAACTTTCAGATTCCGATGGATCCCCCGAGATACAAAAAATTTTTGAAAAAGTGGACCACCCTAGTGTAGATACTTTTTATGGCATCCATAACTGCTGGTGGAAGTGAGTTTGTGTGCTTGAAGGTCTTCAAAGTGCCGTTTGGTTTGGCTTTTTGCCATTGGCACCATAAATTTTGACCAATGAGCCAGAGATCATGCTGATGCTCTCGGTCACTGGACCTTTTGTGTTTCCAAGTAGCCCATATAGCATTATACATCTTTTGGACTGTGGAACTATCTCTAACTGCTTTACCATAATACTTGGACAGCATATCAATAACATCACCAGTGAGTCTGCCTTTTCCACCAATAGTTTTGCCATCACACAGGTGAGTTCTGCTCAGCTCTTTCTTTTTATCACGTAGGCGTTTTCCTATCCTTTTGCCTATATGGTTGATATCTTCTTTCTTCTCAATTTTAAAATCTTCTCCATATGGCTCATCTTCACATATTCTCTTATATACTTTGGCATCTCCATCACCAATGTAGTTTTTGTAGATTACTTTATATTTCCCAACTGATCTCTTGAAAATATCTGAAATACAATCTACTTACATACTGCCAGAACTGCCTATGTGATTAGCTTCATAAAATGATTTATGTTGTTCAAGCCAATCATCATATGCGCCAGTCTCTTTATCTTTATTTTCCCACATGCTGCAAGCTTTACAAAAATTATTTTTTGTGGCAACATCTAATACCTTCCCAGTATTTAATCCAATAACTGTTGCAGCACCATGGTGAGAATGGAAGTCTGGTGTACGCCAAGTGCTATCACCAGAGACTGTTAGTTCTCTGTGTTTTTTCAGTTGAATTTCTTTCTCAACGGCAGAGCGCATTGATTCCTCTGCAACTTTTTTAGAAGCACGACAATAACAAAATGTTCTTAGGCTGGTTAAGCCTAATCCTAGAGAGCGAATGCCAAAGATGGATCTTCTGTTTGATTCATACAAATTTTTCTTCGGTTCAATCATCCTGCATGAAGTGACGGATACAGAAGTAGAACAGTTTCCATACTCTAACTCTAATGTAAATCCAACTCGCATTGAAGTCTTATTGAAGGTGACTTCAGAACCATATTGACATCTTAAATTTGCTTGTAAAAATGGAAACAAAAGTGAAAAGTCTACCAAGCGAAATTGAGCAGATCCTGCTTGCGACTGCTCATCTGATAAAGGCAAAATCTTTCTTCTTGATGCAGCTTTCAATCTTGGATTATTACTTTCAGCTGCAGATCTTTGTCGAGCATTTATTACCCCATCAGTTGAAGGAGCTTGCGTGTACTGATTGCCTCTTAAACAAATCTTTCTTTTTCTTCCAATAGAATTCTCCAGATCTGGATTTGATCTAAGTCTCTTTGTTGGTCGTGGCATGACTCAAAAATAATCTAAATTCTATATTATCTAAATAAACTGAATCAGTGTTTTTCACATGCAATAACTATATAATCTGTATTGTCTAAATCACTGAATTATCTATACTTATGATTTCATTATCTGTATTATCTGCAATGATAAAAATCATTCTGAAAATAAAATCACCAACGCCCACTCACTAATAATTTTAATTATATAATCTATAATACTGATAACTGAAAATGAGTCTTTCTGAAAATTAATATAGCACCCACTTAAGTCGAAAAATATTAACTTTACAATTATTTATAACAAACAAGGTAAAAAACTTTTTTCTAGCAAGTGAACGTTATACAGTAGCAAACGCAACGTAGTGCAAAAGTAACGTATTGTTATCAAGATGCGTTTAAACAAAACCGTTAGCGCGGGTTTAGACCGATTATTCAAAACATGGTTCGGACTCGAGTCAATAGATGGCGCTAACCACATAAAAAGTCCCTAGACTCATGCAAGAACACCTATATTAATTTTGAGTAGTTTTATTTATTTTTTCTAGAATAAACATAGAAATATCGATACTAAATAGGCTGTATCAATAAATAGGCAAAAACAAAAAAAATAATTTTTTTTCGATTTTAGGTACCTTCCCCCCCTAAGCCAAATTGCTTAATTTGAAACTCGTCAGAAAAGCATCTAAATGCAATTAGAAACTATAAGCCGCAAGATTTTGATGGGAAATTACCTCAGCTTTCCGATGGTGAGGTCAGATTTCCAAAAATTTTCCATTTTCCTCGAGAAAATTTCCGGAAAACCTTCAAAGTCGAATATCTCAAAAACAGCATTTTTAAGATTTTTCTAAATAGTCTCAATTGAAAGGTCAAGAAATTTCCTATTGATATGCAAGTTTTCAAAGAGTGGTATTGATTATTACTTAGTAAAATACAGCGACGAACGTGTAAAAACGCGACTTTTCGGCCCGCGTGGCAGCTGTTTCTGCGCGCAGTACCCAGCGCGGCGCCAAATCTCACGTTTTTACACGTTTTTTTACGTTAATCGCTATCATAAGCTAATTAATAATCAATACCACTCTTTGAAAACTTGCATATCAATAGGAAATTTCTTGAACTTTCAAATAAGACTATTTAGAAAAATCTTAAAAATGCCGTCTATGAGATATACGACTTTGAAGGTTTTCCTGCAATTTTCTCGAGGAAAATGGAAAATTTTTGGAAATTTGACCTCACCATCGGAAAGCAAAGGTAATTTCCTATCGTAATCATGTGGCTCATATTTTTTCTAGGTGTATTTAGATGCTTTTCTGATGAGTTACAAATTGAGCAATTTGGCTTAATAAGGCCGCTCGCGCGCACTGCTGGAGACTTGACGTGAAATGCCCCATATATCGAATGGCGAATTTACTATTTAACTTTCAAAGAAAACGGTCCGTGTGCCGATAATTACACGGTGGCGCCCAAATGTATACGAGCATTTTGTACTATTTTCTTCATCTTAAATAATAATAATTCATTAATATATTTATTACATTGAAAGTCTCCGAATCATTTATGAATCCCGATTGTGCCTTACAAGGTCCACCTCGAACAAGTACCTCATCTTCTAGAGTTCATCTAGAATTCTATCCCTGTTTACGTTTGTATGCGTCCGTCCATGTATACGTGTCCTTGTTTTTTATGCACAGCTTACAAGGTAAGTAAACGCCACTACCAGAGACTTTTAAGTGACGAGGTGAACCCTCATGTCCGGCAGGTGGAATTTAACATTTATGTTATGTCTAAATGTCCCAAGAACAACACCTCCCAGCTCGATAACACTGGTGCGATAAACACTGTCCTCACTCTTTCCTATTGTGCCTGACAGATTGATCCTGACAGATCCACTGCTGGGGTCTAAGACCGACGTCCCAGGTGTCACAATGAAAGAATCCAAAGAGCATATAATAGAATTACAGATAACACAACTACAACTATCGGTCACTACGAAAGTTGAACGTTGCTAGGAAGATTTTAGAGAGGATCATCTGTGATCATCAAATGGTTTCCAGAGAGGACGATTGACTATTAACTCCATCAAGTCCCCACAAAGCATATAAAATTTCATAAACATTTTTAATAATTAATAAAAAACTAAAAGAAAATTTGGGGCTTCCATGTAAACTTGGGAAATAATGAGATTCAAAGTTTTGACCATTTAACATTAAATCTTATGGGAAGTGGCAGTTTTAAGTTTACTGTGAGCTCAAATCACTTTGGAAGTTAATGAAATTAATATATGTTATAGAAAATCTTATTTGCTTTCGAATGATATAATTATAAATAGGTGTTTCCAGGCAAGTAAAAAAGATATTATGAGCCCAACACATTTCCCCTGTGTTCTGCCATGCTAACGCTGTGCGCTGCGTAACGCATATAGCCTTATGCATATAGCGTTTTAATACAGAACCACCTTGCATCGCTACAGCCTCCTTAAGAGTCCTTTTCTTCGGTTAAATTTTCATCAACTTTTCTCGATTTCGAATTTTTGTTTTTTTGAATTACATTGTGACTTGCTTGAACTTTAAATTTTTTTCATTCCCTCGACTTGTTTAGACTTTTGGATTTAATTACTTTACTTTTTTACTTTTTAATATTCATTTTGATTTTTTTTTATTTAGTTACTTTTGACAATTACATTGTGACTTGTTTAATGTTTCCCTTTTGATGGCTGTCCATAGACAGCTAACTTAAGGGGAGTCATACACCAATTGGTTTTTATTTGGAATTTTTATGATATACATCACAGTTTGATGTCAACCTATATTTTCAACATCAATTTTACATCTTTGGACCCTACAAAATGTGTAAAAAAGTGTCAGAATAGGCCTCTGCGTCTAAAAATAGCTTATTTTTGCTATTTTAGGATTTTGGCACTGTGCGCAAGGTTCAGACCAGAGTTTTTGAGATACAGACCTCTAGTACGTCTCAAAATCTTCATAAAATGACACTCTATGGGCTGAGTTTTCTGGAATTTTGATTAGACCTTTACATCAGTTCTGTTACTCAATATGTGCTCAAAAACAACAATAAATTTTCTTGAATTTTGCTTTTTTTCACATCTATTAGTGTAAAAACTTTTTTATAACTTGAATCAAAATTCCACAAAACTCAGCCCATAGAGTGTCATTTTATGAAGATTTTGAGACGTACTAGAGGTCTCTATGATGAAAACTGACTGAGAAACCCTGCGCACACTGGACTAAAATGTGAAAAATTAAACTTTCCAGGAGAAGCAAAAGAAAGAATTTGTGTTTAAAACATTGAAATCTTTCACTACACATTCTCAGTGGCCCACACATAAATCTCACTCACACTTTACTCATTCTCAGACTAATTTGAGCTTTGTCACATCATTTCACTAATTTGTTTCTATATAAACTTCACTCAACCCACATGAAATGCAGGCATCATGCGTGCATTCAGTTTCTCAGTTCTGCATGTTGTAAAGTACTAAGCACAAATGTTTTAGATTTGAAAGTTGCATTTGAGCATTATTATTTCAAATGTCTTTTCTAAAAATAAAACATGCTATAGTGTAAAGTATATTTACTATTTGAACTGTATCACTTGTATAAAGATATGTTTTACTGTAAATCAATCACTACACTGCAGAACTGAGAAACAATATAAACTAAATAAAATTAAGAATCTTTATTTTTCTCCAAGGCAATGAACTACTCTAAATTTTTATTACAAAATTCACTTTAACAAAATAACTTCAACTCTCAAAATAGAAAACATCACTCACACAACCTCATTACACAGTTGATTTATGTTGACATTTTAGTTGCGCATGTGACATTTTTATCAATTGAATCTTCACATGAGCAACGTAATTAATCTTTCTGCTACTTCTGCTGGCGCAGTTCAGTACTGCTATATAAGAGAGGCTAGCTTTTTGTTTACAAATTTGATTCTCAAATTTGAACACCAGAGGCAGCACAACAGCAGTAGTACTGGCAGCCGAACGCCGAATTGATGCGCGCATTCATGTCTCAATTAGATGATCGAAATGAATTAAAATTTGACATGAATTATTTCCTCTCCAACAGCTTGTCTTTGATATTTTTATCGCATTTTATTGATTTTGGATTTACATATGAGCCATATCACGTCAGATTACTCGCGCGCCGCGCCGGCTGAACTTCCAAAGCCACAAAAAAACACGTTTTTTCTTCTTTCTCTCGCTATATTTGCTGAAATCAAAAAATTTCTTTGAAAATAGCTATTTCGATGGGAAATTTCCTCCTCTTTCCATCTAGACTATTTAAAAAAATCTTAAAAATGTCCTTTTTGAGATATTCGACTTTAAACGTTTCCCAGCGATTTTCCCGAGGAAACTGGAAAATTTTTGAAAATATGACCCCACATCAGAAAGCTGAGGTAATTTCCTATCGAGATGATGGGTTACTTTTTTCTTTTAGGTGCATTTAGTAACTTATACAGCGAGTTAGAAAGTGGAGATTTCGCCTAATAATGCGCGCGGGCGAGCCATTCGAGACTTGACGTGATATGGCTCGTACACGTTTATAATAACATAAATAATTTGTTTTGAGGGCTAAAAATTTGGGAAATGATACTTTAAATGTAAAGAATCGAAAGCAAACATAAAAAAAAATCGATTTGGTCAAATTTGGTGTATATCTCCCCTTAATTTTTGATTTACTCAAATTTCTTAAATGTTCTTTTTAATTCAATTCATTTGAAAACACAGCGCGATAAGTAATTTAATTTGCTTTGCAATTTACAAATCCATTTTGATATATATTTTCGATATATTTCAAATTTCAGTAGTGAGTACCGTGGCTGCTAACGCGGCCTCGACAATCACTTTTATTGGCTTTGCAATTTATACAAATCAATTTTGATATATACTTTAGAGATATTTCAAATTTCGGTAGTGAGTACCGAGGCCGCGGCAGCGGCCTCAACTCACACTGCATTATATTGTAAATAAATTCGATTTGATTTTTATTTCGTACGTGCCGAGCACAAGCATGAGCGCTCATGCAGCCAGTAGGCCTACGTGTATACGAAGCATGAGTCATATTACATGCGTTATCGTTTGACCGAGTAACTCACACACGCACAGCGCACGCAAGAAAGACAGTGTTACACAACTCCGCATAGACGTTATAAAGGCATGAGCGTCGATACACAGCCGCTGCCGTGACGTGCCGCAGTAGAGGGGGACTAGCAGCGTCTCGCCACTACCGAACGCCGGCCAATCTTAGCGCGCGAAGCATACAGACGCTACTGAGACTAAAAAAATTCAATCCGAACGCCCACCCGCACAGACGCTCGTTTTTCACGGCTTGACCTGCCATACCCAACGCGCATATAGAAGTTTCACTTCAAAATCTTTTTTTATTTTAGGATTAGAAAATATGCAAATTAACTCGTTTCAATACACTTATAATTTAAAAAAAATTGTATTACTATTGTTATAAAGTACACTCGAGATGCGTGCAATCACCCAGCGTGACTCTCACGTTCACCTGTAATGGGGAAAGAACGGGGTGCCGAAATAAAGAATATGTATTCGTGATTTAAATAATTAACAATTAGGCTTAGATTTATTAAGATGGGCGCCAGTCACTGCTGTGACGCCTAAAAGATCAAGAGTTAAAAAGTTCATACGCTTACAAATAATCGTGATGAATAACTTTACGTAAGTTATAGATATTCCTGGTACAAGTATTAACGTGGCTTCGGTAGACGATAACGGTCGTGGGGACAGGGCTTTATTGATTGATTGATTGATTGATTGTTTATTTATGGGACCGGGGGGTAGAACCCAATGTGGCCCCGAAGCATATTACAGATAGTAAGCGGAGATATTATTAAATTATAAAATACTTTAAAGGCAATTTGAGCAAGTAGCGCAGATGGGTAATACATTGCTTACAAGATAGACACAAAAAATAGCAGAAAATAGCAAAAAAATAGAATACAGCGCAGTTATTTATATAATTATATATATATATATATATATATATACAAGAGCTCATTGGCACACAAGCGCCGACCCGGAACGGGACAAGCCAAGATGCGGGAACCACCTGCCAGCTCCATTGCCCGACCAGGCCAGACGGAGCAAGGGCCCGAACAAATGCCCGGGGACTGCAGTCATGTAGGGTGAATTTTAATTTTTTTTTTTTTAACTTTATTATTTTTTTATTTACAATCTGTCTGAAAAAAATATATGAACGACAATAAGTAAATAGTACAGAGCGTAATGTAACAAACTAAACGGGAGTCAGGTAGATGATCCTGAGATCATCGGCCAGTCTTTAGCAATTTTTTGTCGAAGATAGCCGGACAGAAGAGAGCTGGTTGACAGTCTCTGAATTTTTTTGAGTCTTGACCTCAAGGGTGGCCGCGACAGAACTGACGCCAGAGGATTACAGTGTTGTTCCAATTTGTTCGTGTATTTCTTGATGAGCCCATCGATCTCCTCGCGGACCAATGGGATGCTGAGGTCTCTGCAGAGCACCTCGCTGGGCACATACCACGGTGCGTCCACTATGCAGCGAAGCACCTCGGCTTGAAATCTCTCAATCATCTGGATGCTGGAGTTTGCCGCTCTACCCCACAGCTGGCATCCGTACAACCAAACGGGCTTCAGGATTGACTTGTATATCAGTATCTTATTTTCTAGCGACAGCGACGAGCTACGTTCCATAAGCCAGTAGAGTGAGCGCAGCCTTAGACCCAGCTGCTTTCTTTTGGTCCATATGTGCGCTATCCACGTCAGCCATCGATCAAGGTGCAGTCCCAGATATTTGACCTGGTCGACCACCGGTATCGGACTGCCGTACAGAGACACCCGAGGACACGTATCTCTTCTAAGGGTGAAAGTAATGTGGGCGGACTTTCCTCCATTCACACAGATCCTCCAGTTTTGAAGCCACTCCTGCAGTCTATCAAGGTGCGTTTGAAGTTTATGTGAGGCAATTTGGGCCTCTGTGTGAGCCCCAAGAGAGCCGTGTCGTCTGCATACGTCGCCGTGAGGACCCCAGGGGACAACGGCAAGTCAGCGGTGTACAATAAGTACAGCGTAGGGCCGAGAATACTCCCTTGAGGTACTCCCGCGTTGATTGGGTAGATCTCTGATTTTTCGTCATTTACCCTGACCCGGAAGGTTCTCCCGTGTAGGTATGACTTAATCAGCCTATAGTACTGGTCAGGGAAGCTTCTTTTGATTTTATAAAGAAGTCCACCATGCCAGACCCTATCGAAGGCCTGGGCAACATCCAAGAAGACTGCGGAGACGTATTTTTTTGATTCGAAGGAGTCTCGAATCTTTTTTGCAATTCTGTACAGTTGCTCAACCGTCGAGTGTTTATTTTCGGAATCCGAACTGGTGATCAGGGATGAGTTGGTTCTCAGAGATTATCGGTTGCAATCTTGCCAGAATTATTTTTTCAAAGATCTTCGAAATTACCGGAAGAAGGCTAATCGGCCGGTAAGATGAGGCGCTTCCCGCATCCTTGCCTGGTTTATGTAGAATTTTAATATTAATTGCAATATTAATTGTAGTTGGGAAGTGAAAGTAGGCCAATGAGTGGAAGAGGTACGGGTGAGAGATTCTCAGTCGCACAGCGCTGCAGCCACTCTGACTTCTCGAGGGAGAGGAAGTGGTCGCGGAGGAACGTGCGAGGATTGGGAGAGGTGGCCAGGAGGGAGAACGATGCTGGTAGAGAGTTGATCAATTTGGTGGTTATATAAGTGAATGAGTTATGGAGCGTTGATGTACGAGCAGATGGGTAGTCAAGACGTGGAGGAGGTCGTCGGGTCACTCTACGGTCGGGATCACGGCTCTCGAGGAGCGTGAAACGCGCTGCCAGGCAGGATGGTGTGCCACTGATCACGATTTTCTTTGCTAGGAGAATCATGAGTTGGTTGCGCATACTCGCAACTGAGAGCCAACCAAGCGCTAAACGATAGGGTGGACAAGTCGAGAGAGATCGAGCCTAAGTACATTAAAAGAGTTGCGCACAATTGTCTGAGGGATATAGGCGACTTACGTTTGCAGACTCGAGATGGTTGAATCATTCAGGAAAGAAGGCCAGACCCAAACTCCGAAACAGCTACGGCAGACGAGAAGGTCGACAGCCAGATGTCGATTCACTACGTGAACTATCGTCACACTCTCGCACACACAAAATAAGGCAGTTACGGATAGACAATGGTGTTGCATCACGCGTGGTCCAATACAGAGTGACGTATCTTGCGTTTTCTCGATAACCCATAAGTCAGCATGCGGTCCTTTCCTATTGACAGGCTTCCGTCTGCTAATCATATCGTAGCTCGCGCGCTTGACTCGTTGTCTCTTGCATCGTTGCTCGCGTCTCTCTCTCAGATTCGGCGCGTATCGCAATAAGGCGCCGATCTGCATATCATCAGGCTTGTATTTTTATGGCCCCTCTCTCGACAGTAGGTAAATTTAGGAACAAATAAGGAAGGAGTACGTCGCACTCGTATTGGCCAACTAATTCCTTACATTATATAACTGAAATAAAACTAATGACCAAAGAAAATTATTAGCTTTGTACAATTAATTTACCTAAAATTAATCACCATGAAAGAAAGAGTACAGTTATATGTATAAAAATACTGTTAAATTTCAATGTTTCATTTACCCAATCGGTATAAAAATAGGTTTTTAGCTTTATAATAAGCCAAAATAATTATAAATTCATGGAAAGAAAAAGTTTAGTTGTGATAAATTGATAATATTTGTTTCAGATGGGAGACTACTCCGTTTCTCTGAAAGCTCCAGGTCGTAATAAGCATTTCAGAGTTCACGTGGAAGGTGCCCTTTACTGTATTGGCCAGAGGAAGTTCCATACTCTTGATCAACTTGTCGATCATTACCAACGAGCTCCCATTTACACCAACAAACAAGGCGAAAAACTCTATTTAGTGCGACCTTTACCGAAAATTGTAAAATCAAATAGCAATGGCTGTTGAAATATTAATTGAAAATAAGTTACAGACACTATATACGAAGAATTCCAAAAAGCGACTTACAAAGAAACATTTAATTTATGATCTAATGCAACAAATTATATCATCTTACGTTAATCCTTTAGCATATAAAAAAACTTAGAGAAATAATTCTTTTGCATTTATAACTAGATGTATTTCATACTTATTTTCACTTCATTGCGTGATTTAGAAATAAATTTTTGCATTTTCCAAACAATCAAAAATGATACGATCTTTATACTTTGAACAATTACACGAAATCAGTTTACCTGATAATCCAAACTTATCAACTTGTAGATATTGTCAGCGAACTCTACAGCATAATTAATCGACATGAAAATCTTTGTAAATTTGGCAGAGTCATACAAATCTGCCCCTTGAAGTAACAGTAAACCAAAAATTAGATTTTCATGGCAATCGAGAGTTAAAAAATAATGGAAAATTTAAGTATGAGTAAGCCTTTTTCATGGTTATTTTAAAGAGACCGTTTACACAAATAATAGTTTTCAGTGCAAAGAAGGTAGTCATTTTATCCTATATTTTCTGTAAAAAAGAAAACTTATTTTTAATTCTATCAAGGATTTTTTATTTGCCAAACGCTCTTTTTTGTCGCTCAAAAGGAGTTTTACCCCAATTTACTCCGCTGTGACATTGTTGGGATATAAATCACAGCTTAATCTACATTTATTACATAAAGATTAAAACTTGAAATTCTAAAAAAGAAAAAAAATATGTAGTACAAGCTTCTGTTTTAACAAATAGCATTTAAGCAGGGCTCATATCAAAATTGAAAGTAGTGCAGGTACAAAAGCCCAACAGAAAATTAGGTAATAAAGTAATACAATCGCCACGAAAACCTTTAAACATCATGGTGGCATTTAAATTGAGATGCTAGCGTTCGACCATGCTATTGCTCTGAGATACCATAGGGTTGTATGAATATATCTAGGTTTGAAAATTATTGAATTAATTTCGAATTTAATTAAAATTTCAAAATGAATTAATCATTAAACTCAGTTTTAATAAAGAATTAAAAATTAATTTATAATTAAGCTCAGTTTTAATTAAGAATTACAAATTAATTTCTAATTGTATTCACAAGGAGACTATATTATAGACACAAGTGCTTGGTGAGTGCTTGAACTTGATTCAATAAGTATTGAGTCATCAGGTGATAATAAAGGGGGGTTTCTACATATTGTGATGGCTGGTTTGACCATCTATTTATATAATGAATCTACTCTACCTGGACCGTTGTCTCGGAGTGAGATGCGAGGGAGAAGAAATGAACAATACAAGGAGTTGGGTTTACACAAGACTATTTATTAAACTAAAAATAAAACGAAGATGCGTAAAGATATAGTAGCTTACATCAAAATACGACGAAGGCGGTTTACAATTTTTATGATCTTCACTAGTGACTCGCAGATGGCGCTTGTCGGAGATTACGGCCGAGCGGCTACTGCCAACCCGAGTTGCTGAAGATCAGCGAAGGGCGTTCACACTGCACAACGCCTAACGCCTGCACACTAGGGTGTCCGTTAGTTCCCAAATTGAAGAAAATCGATTTCCCTGGACTTTTTTATTAGGTAACGATGAAAAAAAAATTACCAATAGTTTTGGACCATATACAATACCTCTATATAGTGCTGTAATCGCATTTAGATTTATATCGGTGAAAAAAATGAAAATTTTTATGTGTGCTTTCGAAAGAATTTTTCCTCCTCTTTCGATCAGACTTTTAAACGGTTAATTCCTTACCAAAATACAACCGTTTTCATATCATATTTTCCTATACTTCGCATGTTAACTTTTTTTATTTCGGATTTTCTGACAAGTTTTTTTTTTATTGAAAAATTATTGAGAAACTCGAAAAAAAAATTTTTTTACACTTGAATTATGCAAAATAATGCCTCTAAAAGACTTTTTGTGTCGAAAATATACATTTTAAAAATTTCAAAAAAAGTTATAGAAAATCGAGAAAAATCTTGTAAAAAACAAATAAAAATAATGTCGATTTTTGGCCAAATAAAGCTATTATTTATCATCGTTTTTTAATGTTTAAGGCCGATTCTCTGTCAACTCAACCGGTCAAAATTTTTTTTCTATATCTAATATGATGAACACACTGTTTGAGATGTGAGAAATGTACAAAAAAATTTATAGAGCGATTGGGGCCTTCTATCACCCTTTTTAAGAATTCCAAAGTTGACCTTTTTCGCATTTTTCCGAAAATTTATCAAAGAACGCAAATATTTCATTAAGCTCTAGTTCAGTGTAGAATGACTCAAAAGTAAAAGTGCAAAAGAGACTTTTTGTTGGAAATCATCAAAATTTTCAGAAAAAATGGGCCCCGAAGCGATCTGAGCACTCTGTAGGCTTCTACAATAGAAATAATCAAGAAAAAACAAAAAACACAAAATCTAATCAAGTATGATCCGGACTTTCTTTTTAAACTTTTAAGAAGCTTCTTAGACATGTCAACTACTCCCTTGTAAATTATTATAATGGTTTGAGCATTATTACGTTCTGGAGACGCTAATATGTATCAAAAACGTACAAAAATGCCTCTAAAACAGAGTATAGCCTTAGTTACATGTTACACATGCTAGGCAAACTCAAACCTCAAACATAAGTACATAAACTTAAAGAGCATAAAATTACCTTAAATTTGGTATATATAAAAACTCTCTAAGTCCTCCAGAACCGAAGATACAGCTGTTTGAAGTTTCACTGAGAATTATAGCATTAAATCTATCATTTTCATATACCAGTTGACATGATACTTGAATGTTCAGTAAAACTTCAAATAGCTGTATATTCGGTTCTAGAGGACTTAGAGAGTTTTTATATATACCAAATTAATGATAATTTTGTGCTCTTTGAGTTTATGTACTTATGTTTGAGGTTTGAATTTGCCTAGCATGTGTAACACGTAAAGATCTAAGGCTATACTCTGTTTTAGGGTCCTTTTCGCACGTTTTCCGATACACATTAGCGTCTCCAGAGCGTAATAATGCTCAAGCCATTATAAAAACTTACAAGGGAGTAGTTAACATCTTTAGGAAGCTTCTTAAATAGTTTTAGAAAGGAAAGTCCGGATCATACTTGATTAGATTTTGTGTTTTTAGTTTTTTCTTGATTATTTCTGTTGTATCTTCCCATCCCAAACAGTAAAATTTTGACTGGTTGAGTTGGCAGAGAATCGGCCTTAAACATTAAAAAACGATGATAAATAATAGCTTTATTTGGCCAAAAATCGACAATATTTTTATTTGTTTTTACAAGATTTTTCTCGATTTTCTATAACTTTTTTTGAAATTTTTAAAATGTATATTTTCGACACAAAAAGTCTTTTAGAGGCATTATTTTGCATTATTTAAGTGTAAAAAATTTTGCTCGCTCGTGCTCCGCGGCTTCCCAAGTCTGATCTTGACTGTTGATACACACATACACATAGCTAGACTACTAAATTTATGAACATACTGCAACTCATCACTCACATACTGCATGCAAATGCACTCACGAACACTTATTCAAAAAAACAAGGCGAGAAGTTATACATCTTAGACTGCTGGTAGTTACCATTGGCTACTTTTTAATACGCGTTTTAAATGAATTGGCTACACCGAACGTTAGACTCAGCCGTGTGTGTGCGTATGCGTGCGTGTGTCAACAGGACTACTTAGAAAATTAGAAAACGTCATTCCAGCTGTGAATTTATTCAAAAGCTATATTTAATTGCTTGATATCTCTCATATACAATATACATATTCAGCCTGATACTATATTTAAAAGATGACAGCGAGGTGTTATTGTCAGATTTATCGACCAACCTCAATCACCCTGACGAAATGATACTCCACTCAACCTTCTCAGCTATTAGACTTAAAAATCTCATGTACTATTTTGTAATATCATAAAAATGAACATCCGATAATTCAAATCTTGATAACAATAGTATAAGGGTCAGATTTAAAATTTTTTAAATAAACTTGCGGACGAGGTCCATGGATTTCCTGAAATTTTGGTATGTTAAAATACATTGAAAAAAGGGTCCCAAAACCAAAATTTTAGACCTCCTCCCCCCTCCTAGTCCCACCCACCATTTTTATTTATTCTTAAGCCCTGAAATAATAAAAAAATTCAGTAGGTACTTTTTAACAATCCAAACAGTCTTGAATTTCTTCAGATTTAAGTGCTTCAGGCCTTCAGAAAAAATCATTGAAAATTTAAATTATTTTATTTTCGGTGAAATGGGTCGATATAACAGACCGGAGTATTTTTTTTTTAATTCTGACAAAAAAAACGGTTCCTTGAATTTTTTCAGAATCTTTCATTCATGCTGCTGAAGGCTAGAGCCAAAAACCCGCTTTTTTCAGGAAAATAATTTTCTTAGGGCGGTACGGGCCTCAAAAAATCTGAAAAATTTTTTTTCTTTTTATCTTCATCAAAATACGGAATCTCAAATTTTTTCAGATGCTTTAATTGAAGGCGATAGCGTCTAGAGCCAAAAAACGCTATTTTTTAACAAAAAAGGTTTCTGGAACCTGAAGGTTCCAGTAAAAAAATTTTAAAATATTTTTTTTTAATTCCTTGTCAAATTTTAATAAATTTTGACCGTTTCATTTTTTCGATTGTGCCTCCTAGCTCATTCTAGAGCATAACCAAGAATAATGCGAAATTCTGAAGACATTTGTAAAATAATTATGCTGAGCGAAGCGAAGTCATTCCTGCCTGAACTCCCGTGATTTTGCAACGGTTTTTTGTAGACACGGTACCGTGAGTGCTGCTGGATCGATATTTTTGAAAATTTGTGAAAATGATAAGGGGAGCTAGACGAAGTGCTGATGACATTCATAACCTTGATTACGTAACCCTTTATGCACTTTTATGCACTTTATATGCATTTTTTTCGAAATAATTAGAATTTGATCAAATAGCCGAGATTTTTTTGCGTTATCTGTCGGTGATCTCAAATATAATTGTCGTTGCTGACACATGTCTGTAGGTGTGTGTGTGGTGTGTGTGTTGTTGTGTGTGTGTTTTTTTTTTTTTTTTTTTTTTTTTGTTTTTTTTTTTTTTTTTTTTTTGTCCGAGGACGTGGGCAGGGTAACCCTGCAACCAGTGGCCCTCTGAACTCCAGCATTGTCCCCCACCGGAACTATCGTTAGACATTACTTCAGGGTGCCTTTTAATTAGCAGTGCTGCTGCATCGATGTTATTGGTCATTTCCCTACCCTCCCCCATCCACCGCACGCTAAGGGCCGGAGATTAGGGGTTCAGGAAACGTGTCAACTTGTTGGTGATCCCCCTCTCGCCCCGAAGCCCTCATCCAGCGTCATTCCCGCCTTCCGGAGCCGTCTTTGTCGTGCTCTCCCTTGTGCTGAGATGTTTCTTCTTGGGTACCTTCGACAGAACTCGTCAACCAACAGGATAGTGCCATCTTCGTGAGAGAAGTGGCGACCCCAGGTCTCATCACGCCCGACACCGTCCCACGAGTCGGAAAGAACTTTCCCCGCTTCTTGATTTGCCATCTTGCGAGCACCTCTCGCTTTTTCTGGCTTCCCTCCATGATGAGTGAAAAACTCCGTCGGTCAGCGCCAGCACTAGAAGTTCTGATATCGGGCTCCATCCCTTAGGATACCATCTTGGAGCCGAGGGGTCGGTGCTCTTCCTTGTGTTGGCGCTTTTCCTCCCGAATGATGCACTTCGTTGGCCACATCAGCACTAGGAGTTCTGGCTTTCGGGCTCCATCTGCGGGAATTCTTCTCAACTTGGCCGCAGGGTGATTGTAGGATATTTCACCCTCCAGGAGGCTGCCTACAGCCGTGGACCTACAGTTTTTATAGTGGAATCCGAACCACTTCGGGCTCGGGCTCGACCTCACCGAGCGAAAAATCACGAATGAAATTTCCCCCAGTGGGGATCGAACCCGCTCCCTCAGCACACCCGGTTTAGCAGATAGATGGCCCAACCCCTTACCCACTAGACCAACGAGGGCTGTGGTGTGTGTGGTGTGTGTGTGTGTGGTGTGTGCGTGTGTTGGGATGTGCGCAGGTATATCTCGATGGCGGTATTTCGTATCGTTACTGTAGATGTCTCATTTTATTCGTTTTGATGTAAGGAAGAAGCCAAAACATCATTTTTAGTTCTGCGTTACGTATTTAAAGTTATGAGGGATTTTCGAGAAAAAAATTTTTTTTTTATATGATTTTTTTTTAGTTTTGTCATATTTGTTCTAAATCAAACTGGTTTTTTCTAATAAAAGTAATCTTTTTTAAGAAAGAGCTTTTAACCTTTGCTTTAAGATAAAAAGTGTAAAGATTCACCGTAAATTTAAAAAAGTTACGTTTTGAAATGAAATTTGGTTTTTATGATTTTTTTTCTTAGTTTTGTGTGTTTCGTGTTCAAAATGTTTGATTGTCAAAACATTGCTATGGATGGAGTAAGGATGAAGTCAGAAAATTTGATTTAGTGATAAACGAACAAAAAAAAATTTTTTTTTTTCGATTTTAAAAAAATTTTTTTTTTTCTTTTGTAGTTTGGTTGAGAATAATTTACGATGAAACTGTTTTGTGAACAAATTAGAAAAGGATATTAATATTTCCAATAGTAATTACTGCCTAGGCCGCGAAAAACAGAAATGTCTCAGAGTACGTGTAATTAGTGTCCGAGGCGAAGCCGAGGCCGATAAACACGTGCTCTGGGGCTCTCTTTTTTTGCGGCATAGGCCTGTACTATTTTCATACACAGTGGCCCGAAAATCGCTCTTCCCGCTTTGCGCAGCGGCAGGAAAGTAGTCACTTTCGGGCCGCTGGTATAAAAATTTTTTTTTTTTGAGGGAACTATATTAATTTTTACGTCATCGTGAAAAAATTCGATAAAAATTATATATCAAAGAATAGAAGAACGTTGGCAATTGATTCCTCAAGCAGAAATAATTTATGATTGAACTGTTTTGTGGACAAATTAGAAAAGATGATATTAATATTTCCAAATTATTTTCAAGTTAAAAAAAAGGTATGAGGAAGATACTTGCCAATACATTGGCAGCGGTTTTTTTTTCGTTTATGCATTGAAATGCACTTTTATGCACTTTATATGCACTTTATATGCACTGTTTTCGAAATAATTAGAATTCGTTTAAATTTGACGGGATTTTTTTGAGTTATCTGTCGGTTATCTCAAATATGATTGTCGTTTCATAATTTTTTTCGTGCATGCATTAAAATGCACTTATATGCATTTTATATGCATTTTTTTGAAATAATAGAATTCGATCAAATAGGCGGGATTTTTTTGAGTTATATGTGTGGACCTTATAATTGTCGTTGCCTAATTTTTTTCGTTGCATTATTGCACTTTCGTGCACTTTTAAGTGCACTTTATACGTATTTTTTATGCCTTTTTTCGAAATAATCAGAATTCGAACAATAGGCGGGATTTTTGGAGTTATCTGTCGGGGGCCTTAAATATGATTGTCGTTTCATAATTTTTTTCGTGCATGCATTAAAATGCACTTTTTGACATTTCGGCTCGTGCGGCAGCTGTTTCCGCGCGCAGTTCCCCGCGTGGCGCAAAATAACCCGTTTTTACACGTTTGTCGCTGTATTTCATTGAGTAATTATCAAAAGTACTCTTTGAAAATTTGCTTGTTTATGTAAAAACCTCAGCTTTTCGATTGGCACTATTTAAAAAATCTTAAAAATGCCGTTTTTTGAGATAATTGAGTTTGAGTTTATATCAAGTTTTTCCGGGGAAAATGGAAAATTTCGGAAAATCTGGCCTCACCATCAGAAAGCTGAAAAAATTTCCTATCATAATCATATGGCACATATTTATTCTAGGTGCATTTAGGTGCTTTTCTGGTTACAAATTGAGCAATTTCGATTAATAATGCCGCGCGGGCGGGCGCGCTTGGAGACTTGACGTGAAATGACTCATAGTTGGCATTTCAACGACATAACTGCGAACACGGTTCCAATGGTTTTTCTCCGTCTCTCGACCCAACCCGCTAAACCCGCAATTATTATACTTCAAACCTCTAAACTCAATAAACACAAAATATTAATATTGAAAAATAAATATTCAAAATTATACAAAAATAGCGCACATCCTGTCACTTCTGAATTTTACATATTACGATTATTAGCGACAGCTCCTCTGCACACAAAATCGGGACGTGGGCATGTACACATATGAAAATATAAATCGATGCGAATTGACAAGCTTACTCACGTACATCACCCGAATCATAACAATTACGATAAACGCGCACGTAGCAGAAAGCGAAAAGCAACGTATATATTCGCTTTTGCGCGACAGACAGTACGAGATTATACACGTTGCTTGACGCAGAACAATTTCTATATGCGAACCTCATCCAGTGCTTGCACGTATACCGATATGTCGGGTTCAAGCAGCGAGTCGACATTGAACGAGTAATTATAACCATTTATACAGATCCAGATTACATTTATGAACGTCTAATTTGCTTTCTTATACATTTTATTCTACGCAGATCGAGATTCGCGGGAAAGGTGAAATTGATAAGTCCGTTGACTCAACGGGGAAAATGCACCGAATATTACTTCCAGTTGAGAAGTGCAATGGGATCGAAGCTGCAATTCAACGCAAGAGGGAGTACAGCAACACGTCTCAGTCGAAGTGTGAAAGTGAGTAATAATTTTAAAATCGCGATACAAATGTAACGCGTGTTTAAGGTGGTATCAAAGTATCTCGGTGAATTTTAATGGAATTTTCAAGCCACTCCGGCAAACAAAAAATTACGCATGCTCATATAAAACATATCCCAGTTTTTACTCGAAAGCTATTGAGTTTAGAGAAAGAGGGCATAAAACATAAATTCGAAAACTGGTTTAAAAATTCCATAAAAAAAAATCCCGTCGAAGCATGCGGTTTATATCGTGATCCCCTACCGGTAAAATGGCTAAAAACAAAAAAAAAAATCGAGAAATTGATTTTCAGCAAAAAAATTTTATGTTTTTTTCCGTTAAATGTCTATTACTTTTTCGCTAGCCAAAAAAATCAAACTTTTGAGCTACGATTCTAAAAGGTCATTAAATTTTAGCTCGAAATAGGTGGGTGCAAAATGTTTTATAGGTCAAAAACTACGGAACAAATCGCTACGAAAGCCTGCAAAAAAAAAGACAAAAATAAATCAACCTCCTTGCCAGTCGGCAAGGTATCATTCGAACACATGAAACTTGTACACATGCCTTTCTGTACACAAGTAAAATGTGTCCAATATTTGTACACATAATCAAAATTTTAAAAATTTTAAAAAATGATCGTAATCGTAATGTTTTTAATTTAAAAAAAAAATTCGATCATGCGTACAAATATTGGACACATTTTACTTGTGTACAGAAATGCCCGTGTACAAGTTTCATGTGTACGAATGATACCTTGCCTGCTGGTCAATGGGTTAATATTACTTATAGCATTCTACGTTTAACGAAGCTTGCAGTAATTTTATCAACTCTGCACTCGACACGCAAAACGAACAATATATTTTAACATTCATTTATTTATTGTTTCAGGTTGGGATGCAGTTAGAAGTATCAAATTACACGATACGTCAGAATCCAGACAGCCGCGAAATTGAAGCGTACCTCGAGACCGAGTCGGAGATACATGAAATGCGAAGAACCATGTTGTAATGTATTATACGCCACAAAATACATGTATAACACCGTAAATAATAAGAAAAAATAAATAAATAAATAAATAAACAAAACGTATAAATTACAATTATTTTATGATCACACATGATATAGCAGCACACAGACACACAGACTCACGCGTCATCGCGCAACAAAAGCATAGAAGCGTCGCAAGTCTTCTCGTGCGCACATATTTTACTATGCTGAGCATAGCGAAGTCGTTCTACCTGCAGCTTCGCGTTTTTTGTCAACTTTTTGTGTCAACGGTTTCTCGTAAATGGGTGGGCCGAATTACATAAAACTTGATGGGTTTTGTTTATGTTTATCTGGCGGAGTGCTGATTGTCTAAAAGGTGTCTGCATCGTCATCCCTTATGCACTTGGATGCAGTTTTATGCATTGTTTATGTGTTTCCTTGAAATTGCTGTATTTCGTCTGAAAATTTTTTTATTTGAGCGAAAACTCGCACTTGGGTTTCGGGCCAGGTGTATTATCGTGATTCGACGTCATCATGCAGCTAGATGCACTTGGATGCAGTTTTATGCATTTTTCATGTGTTTCCTTGAAATTGCTGTATTTCGTATGAACATTTTTTTAATTAAGCGAAAACTCGCGCTTGGGTTAAGGACTGGGTGTATTTTCGTGATTCGACGTCATCATGCAGCTAGATGCACTTGGATGCAGTTTTATGCATTTTTCATGTGTTTCCTTGAAATTGCTGTATTTCGTGTGAAAATTTTTTTAATTAGGCGAAAACTCGCGCTTGGGTTAAGGACTGGGTGTTTTTTTGTGATTCAGCGTCATCATGCAGCTGGATGCACTTGGATGCAGTTTTATGCATTGTTTATGTGTTTCCTTGAAATTGCTGTATTTCGTATGAACATTTTTTTAATTAAGCGAAAACTCGCGCTTGGGTTAAGGAGTGGGTGTATTTTCGTGATTCAGCGTCATCATGCAGCTGGATGCACTTGGAAGCAGTTTTATGCATTTTTCATGTGTTTCCTTGAAATTGCTGTATTTCGTCTGAAAAATTTTTTATTTAAGCGAAAACTCCCGCTTGGGTTTAGGGCCGGATGTATTTTCGTGCTTCGGTATCATAATGCAGCTGGATGCACTTGGATGTGGTTTTATGCATTTTTCATGTGTTTCCTTGAAATTGCTGTATTTCGTCTGAAAAATTTTTTAATTAAGCGAAAACTCGCGCTTGGGTTAAGAGCTGGGTGTATTATCGTGCTTCGGCGTCATAATGCAGCTAGAGTCATGATATCGACACAGTGTCGTGATTATATAAATAGTAGTGAATTTAGTACGTTATATTAACGAATACATCTACAAAAACTCAGAGGATTGAACATTGCAATTTTTAAGGACTTTTTAACATAAACTGGATATTGAATATTTATCAAAAGTGTTGTATTCTCATGTATGACTATAAGTAGGCAATTTTATTGAACATTTACATGCGGTTATTCGTAATAAATAATTTATGACGATTCAACTCGAGTCTGGATTTCGGGCAGGGTGTATTTTCGTGAATCGGCGTCACAATGCAGTTGAGTGCAGTTTTAAATTATTTGCAATTGTTAAATTACTATGTTATATGTACATCGTAATGTATTTGGTTGTCGTACGTCGCAATTTAAAGTTAGTAGCGTACTAAATTCACTACTATTTATATAATTATGGCACTATATCGATATCATACACCCGTTTATTCATACGTATGTGCTCAGCATTCTGCAACTGGAGTTGCCACTAGTATACACATACATAGCTTCATCGTTATACGTATAGATGTAATACGCGAACGGTAGTAAGCGACGACTCTACGAACTCAATGATGTGTCTACAAGAGTCGGTACAAACAATAATTCGATTGCCACAAGACCATGCAGGTAATACAGTTAATATAGGTAACGCAGGTTTGACCCATTTCCATCGGGAAAAAAAAAATTATTATTTTAGCTACAGGTCTATTTCAACTTTACAAACGTTTATACCGACAAGAACAAAGCTGACAAGAGAGAATGATTAGTATGAAGGTTTGCCTCGCGGTCGGTTTCGCGACGGCGTCGCAGCAAGATGCTTCATCCTGCTTATCAAGCGTTACTTGCTTAATTACAATATCTATCGAAAACAAATGTCTTTCGAGCCGAGTTAACATCGCGTAATTGTCGTGCTATTACGTTGGTTTCGGTCAAGGCCGTGGTAAATGAAGAGCTGGCGCGTATGGACCACTGTATATGTATATGAATAGATGGGTTCTTCGGCTGCTGATTATCTGTATTTTGCATCATTTGCTGAAGATAAGACGCGGTTGCGCTTCTCGTCTTCGTTGCTATATACATGCGTACATTTACGTGCGCTATGTAGGGGCATTGCTGATGATTTCATTTTTATGCATAATAATTCGGCATTGGAATTATAAAGTTGCTCGCTAACGTGAGCTATCTTTCATGTATACGAATACATTGGCGATCGAAATTGAAAATTTAGTATTAATTGGAGAATTTCTACGTTAAACTAATAGGATTAATATGTGTGTACGTACTTTGAGTACTGTGATGGGCTTGCGATACGAAATTTATTCGCTATATGTATACGAATTTTGTTTTTCTCATATATTGCGTACGTGTAAATTGTCTTACGTTAAATATTTGGACGGTGAAATTCTCTATATAGCAGTTTCGAATTGTTGTGCCTGTGCTTCATAGTCTTAAGTGATAATTAGGCATTGTAGTTAGAATATGTACGCGCTATACGCGTGTCTTTTCATTTGCCGTCGACCCTTCTAAGTGAGAGGCTCGTAATAGCGTTTTCGTGTGTGTACGATTATTCCAATTGTAAGCCTTGTAGTATCTTTTACGTGTATGTAATTGTATTTCTGTAATATTGTGTGAAGTAAAGCTCTGTTCGTTAAAGTCGTGTCCGTGTCTTCGACGTAAAAAAAAGCTCGTGTTATTTACGTTTTTGTGTGTTATATGAAATAATGGCTAAGCGGAAGAGAAGCGCTGTCGCTGACATGGCTGTGATAAAGCGTATTCAATACGATGAGGGCACGAAGTGCATTAAATTGTGTAAAATGACGGATATTATTAAAAGGTATGTCGTATATAATCTTATATAAGTTAACTCGGTTATTAAACGATGTCTATATTATGATGTCAATGTCTTCCAATTGTTTTGATTATTTCGGCTTATTTGAGTAAAGTTTTTTTTTTTTGCGTGTTTTAAATGAAATGTATAATTGCAACTTATAATTATAATTTGTACATTGTGTTTTAGTTGGGTCGTACGAGGTGAGGTGTCTTCGGTTTCGTCTGTTCGTTTGTGCACGGTCGGGAAAACACAAAAGTCCGTATTCAATTTTGAATTACGCGACGACATTGGTGTGGTGCGTGCTACGGCGTATGGGAAAACTGCGGACACAATTCACGATAAGCTACAGGTAATATTACTCTGTAATGATTGTATTATAAACTACGTTCATTTAATTGTGTTGTTTAATCGTAGAACGGGATGAACATGCAGTTGAACAATTTTAAAATAAAATCGGTGAATCCTGCGTTCAATTCAACTGGTAGCAATTACGAAATCGAGGTTGACGAACGCACAGTTATACGTGAAGTGATGGGTTGCCCGGCCGTCGACGGACAAAAGTCTTTACATTTCGCTGAATTTCACGACATACGTGATTTGCCCACTGACACTGCCATTAGTAAGTATTACATGTATGTGGTTGAGTCTGAATCTATCGTCCATGTATTGTCACTTAAATTAATTTCATAAATCTTTTTTGCTGTTTCAGATGTAGTCGGTATTGTAAAACGTGTTGGCGAGATTAAAAAGGTGTCGGCAAAATCTACGGGTAAAATCTTGTTGAAGCGCGATGTTACATTAATGGATGAAAAGCACAATACGATGCGTAATTAATTTATATTTGTTATAATTATTTAAATTTGAATTGTATAATTTATTATTGTTGTAAATTTTTGTTGTTGCAGTGCGTGGTCACTATGTGGAACGATGATGCCGAAGGGTGGATATGCGTGCCCCGTGATATCATCACCATCACTGGGGCGGGAATCAATGAATTTTGTGGGTTTCATACCGTGAAGCTGTACCGCACCTCCAACATTGATAAAGATGCTACCAATGAAAAAAGTTTAAAGTACGTGTGTTTTATTGTCAAACGTTGAAATATGAATAATTACTAATTATTGTGTATATATTTATATTTATATTGTTTATGTTGCAGGTTTAAGGGTCTATTGGACGAGTTGATGCCAGAGCCTTATGTCAACACATGTGTGATTTATACCTTCGTGTTTAAAAAAGCATACTCGTCATACTCATACTTTCCGCAGTGCAACGATGCAATATGGCTTGAGAGCATTTGCTTATAATGATTAGTGTGTACATGTTGATTTTGTTGTTATGTTTTGTTTATGTATGTGTATTATTATATTTTGTTCTGGTACAATAATATGTTATTATTATATTATTTTGTTGTTAATGAAATGCGATATAGTTATATTATAATTATAATATATTTCGATGTATTATAATATAATTTGCGATATATTTATATTTATGTTATTTATGATATGCGTTAATTATTCAATTGTACGTGATGCGTCGTTTTTGTATAGTGAATGTTTTGGTACGATGCGAAATAGTGTTATTTTGTTATTCATTGATATGTACTGTTGCGGCAGTTAATGTGTTATGTCATATTTCGTATACTCGGCAAATAAAGCGCTGGTACCTATTATTAATTATGTATTGCATTTTTTATTATTTTTCAAACTTTGAACAATTTTTTTTTTTTTTTTTCATTGTAATCGTTGATAAAAATGTAATTTTAATTTTTCGTTGAATGCTTGGTATTTGCACAGGGGATATATTGGAAGGTAACGCGGCTTTTAAAGAGCACTCGTAACGTATCTCTCGCATTTACTGCGCGATCTATTGTACGTGTGCGTTCTACGGCACTGTCCCTATTGACGCGCGTTGCGAGTTGCGTTAGAGCTCCGCATAAATTTGTATTTGTAATAAGTGAGGGGGTTTGTGGAAACACCTTAGGACAAATAACTTGTGTAGTGACAAAATCGCTTTTATTATTATTATTATTATCCTCCAAATTATTAAATGTTGACTCTCAATTATATGAAAAAGATTACACCGACTTCACAATGTTTGGATCTACGCTAAATACAATGGCACTGATATCGTAGGTTAATCGCTCACGGTTTTCGTGAGCGCTCCAGTACACGCGTACACATACGCGTGTTTCGAGAGAGGCACATTGGCATCGGTTGCGGTCGCCTTGTTTTCATTTGGCACCGATCGTTGAACTCGAGTTCGGTGCGAACTGCGGCGCTATATTTCTCTTGTTCGATCTCTCATTTGCTTTCTTATAGCCAGTATGTGTGTGTGTGTGTGGTCGCGAGCGCACCATCTTGTGGTCAAATTCAAACGTTATCTATTTGAAATAATCTTGTGTTATGTTACTAAATTTCTGTAGACTTTGTTATGCGAAATTTCTTCATTTTTTTATAAATTAGGTGATTTCCACTATAATTAATATAATTGATTTTGTTAATCCATCAACTCCGATATGGGTACTTGTTGAAAATTTATTTCATCTATGAACCACAGTTTTTTATATACCGTCATCCACTGTCATATATCTGTTAATTTTATTGACCGTCCTACGTCAAAAGTTCGGCATTAATTTAATTACATGTTGAAGTTCGTTAATCACGAAGTGTTTAACTGTCGCTTATACTTGTATTGAACTACATAGAGTTAATAATATCAAAATTAGTTCCACGTCGAATTTGATGGATTACAATGATTACATTATTAATTTGATTTATATTGCGATAGGTAAACCAACGATTTTTTTTACGCTGTCGGCTGCGGACTATCATTGGCCTGATTTATTTCGTCTTTTAGCGCCTTCTACGGACTATTCTCATTTACAATCTGAACATAAACGAAAATTAATGCACGACAATCCTCTCATAGTAGGATATTTTTTCAAGGAACGAGTTGAATTGTTCATGAGTAAAGTGTTAAAACCTGTATTTCGTGTGAAAGATTAGATTGAAAGACAGATTTGAGTGGCAAAATCGTGGAAGTCCTCATGTACATGGTTTACTGTACTTGCAAGATGAGCCCGAGTTTATTGTTAATGACTTGTCTGAGGATCATATTCATGAAATACAGGAATACTTTGATACGTTATGTTTAGCCATTAATCTTAAAAGTGCTAATCCGACATGTTCAAACCATCCTTCTCAATCAAGATTTTCAGACATTTCGCCGGCCGAGTACGAAAATGATTTGGGTGAACTAATAAATGCCTTCCAACGTCATACAAAGTGCGGATCCCATTGCTACAGACGAGGTAACGCCAATGCACGCTGCAGATTTAATTTTCCTAAAGACGTTCAAGAAATCAGCTCCATTGATGCTATGCACGGATATTATGAGTTTTTTCCTCGACGGAACGATCCGTACGTGCAGCGCTTCAATAATGTCGTAACACAAATATGGCGGGCTAATACGGACTTTACGCCCATACTCGACATTAATGCAGTTGTTAAGTACATCGTTAAGTATACAACAAAGAGTGAAGCTGCTTCGTTCTCGTACATGGATATAATAAACAGTCTATGCAAACATAGCGACAGCGATACTTCTGCAAAATCTTGCGTGATGAAACTGCTTATTTCATCTGTCAGCGAACGCGATTATTCTGCTCAAGAGGTTGTGCATCTTTTAATGGGTTGGTCATTAATGAAATGTACGCGTAATTTCATCTCGCTTATACTTTATGAAGAAAACTGGAAAAAATTTGAGGTAACGTATAACATTTAATTTTTAGAAATTAATTCAATTGATACTCTACATACCATACAATAAAACTATGATTATAGCTCATCGAAGAAGACGATAATCGCAATTCCAGATCTATTATGGATAAATATATCGATAGGCCTATGATATACAATGATCTCTCGTTATTCCGATTTGCGCAAACTATTAATGTATATGGAAATCGCTACGTTAACAGCCGCAATGAGAATGTCGTTTTAATTTGGCCAAAGTTGAAATTATCAGATGACATAGATAGCGATTTATACTACAAGCAACAGTGCACCCTTCACATCCCATTCCGTCAAAGTGTGGATGAGCTCTCCAAATTATGCGACAATAACAACGAACATCCTTGGTACTCGTTATCGAGCAATATAACATAACGCCGATAGACAGTATATCCAATTACCAATTTCGTGTATAGAAGATATTGATAACGAAGATGAACCATCCACTAGTGATATATTATAATGCGTTGAACTGGCTTCGTCAACGAAAGGAACGATCGGATCTAAAATTAGCACAACGTTTAATAGACGTAGCGTTGATTGGAATGTACACAACGCGCTGTATCCCTCATTGAAAAACATTGATGCATTTTTGAAAATGTTTAAAAGTGAGAACGCAACACGCACGATAAAGAACTCCAGTAATCTGCATGAAATTACATTATCTCCGGAACAACTGAAACTTGTACACATTTGTAGAACTCAGATTGAATAAATTCAATAGTCAATCACAGCGACAGTTTCAATTGGAACATAAAGAATTGAAATTCGTCATCGTTGATGAAATGTCCATGATAGGGGCTAAAACTTTGGGTGAAATAGAAAGCAGGTCATGAACTATTTCCATCTCGTGATGAGTCATTTGCGGGTTTATGTGTATTTATGTTTGGCGATTATAAGCAATTGTCGACGGTTAAAGATGTTGCACTGTACAATAACACTGTTAGTGATGCAATGGCTACTAAAGGAGCTATTGTATTCCAATCGTTTCAGTTATTTATAGAATTATCTATATCGCATCGTCAAGGAAACGATCGCGTTTTTCAGAATTATTGGATAATTTGGCTAACGGAGATATTTCGTAGACGAATACAACATGTTATCGCAACGTAAAATTTCTTTATTAGATGAAACTGAAAAGAAAAGATTTGATGGGGCAATTCATTTAATACCAACAAATGACTTGGTTCGACAAAAAATGAATGTTGCTTGCGTGAACTGGGTACACCTGTTCTGTGCATTAATGCTCTGGTTAATGGAAATGTACATATGAGCAATGATGATTGTTGTGGCCTGCTCCGTCTTTATATTTAGCACTAGGATGTAGCGTTATGCTTACTCAAAATATATGGGTCAATGGCGGTTTGGTCAATGGATCTATTGGTACAGTTCGGGCCATTTTATACGAAGACAATATATCTCCGCCGAATTTGCCTTCCTACGTTGTAATTCAATTTCCTTGTATCATGGACCATTTATACATGACAATATTCCGATTAAACCTTTAACGCGATCGTATGAAAACCACGGAAAAATATGTACAATCAAACAGTTCCCATTGAAATTGGCATATGCGTGTACCATTCACAAGGCTCAAGGAATGACGTTACCTACGGCTATTATTGATATTGGCGAAAGGGAATTTTCGTCCGGATTGACATATGTAGCTCTCAGTAGAGTAAGGACGTTAAATGACATGGTATTTTCTAGATTTTATGATAAAAAAAGATTTGACGCAATAAGAAAATCTAGTACAACGTTGAAAAATATCGATTTCCTATCTACTTTGAGACAAAAAATCACAAGTACGTACTAATGTAGCATTACGTGAGCAATTAAATTTCGTTAATATGGAATCTGTAGCCCAATTATATTAATACTGATTCGTTTTCAGATTAGCGCATGGTAAATTATCACCACGACAAATTCAATATCGTGAACCGCATCCACCGTTTCATACAGTGTCTCCAAATTAACCAGCAATTTTATATACTTCATCTACAGCAAAGTACTTCAAATAAATATCAGTTTGGCTGGAGTAAAGATCGCCACAAATTTAAATTATTAAACATATTATTCTTTTTGGCTTGAGTATAAATCGCCACAATTTCTAATTTCGTCAGTGTTGTCCGTTTTCGTTTTGTTAGTATAGATCGCCATATATAAATTTAACGGAATATGTATAGAAATAATACGCAAATAAAAAACAAATAAAAAACAACAACGAATTGAGTCAGAATTTTATCCTTGATACAATAGGGCATTGAAAAAATTGTTAAATACTACAAGGGTTTATTTTTCATCATAAAAAACAACTTAACAACAATTTAGAGCCAATATAAGATTTAATAGATGCATCTATTTTTCTGTATATAGTTATTATAATCATTGAATGATATATTTCAAAAAGATTTCTATTTACATATCGTACCAAAACATTCGCCATACAAAAATCAAACAATATCATTAAACTACAATGTAAGTATTTATAACGAATAAAAGACGCGAAATACGTACCGTCTATATTAACATATCAATTATTAATTTTTGTCTAAAACACAAGGTACCATATACAAATTTAAAGTTTCGTTAATGTATCATGTAAACGAATTTTTTATGTGAAAATGAAAATGTTTTATGTCAACGAACAATTTTTTAATGTGTAAAATGTAAACTCGCGTGTTACTCATAAATTGATATATTTCTATGTTATATACAGAATATTAAATTCCTTGTTTAATTTTTTCCCGTGTAGTTCATTGCTAAGCTCCATTAGTATACACATAATAATGATCCATATTTAATAAATTATCAAGCAGTACGACATATTCGCTCGCTCAGCATCCTGCAACGACAGTTGCCGCTAGTATAATATAAGTATGATGAATCGGGACGACACCATTGGGAAGATGAGAAAAAAATACACGAAAACCATGTATTTGTTTATTTTCATACCAGCGGCGCGAAAGTAACTTTTCCCTGCTGCTGCGCAAAGCGGGAAGAGAGATTTTCTGGCCACTGTGTATGAAATAGTATTACGCCCTAGGCCGCGAAAAACAGAAAGTCCCTGAGTACGCGTAATCAGTGACGAGGCGAAGCCAAGGCCGATGAACACGTGCTGTATGTAAATAGTATACAAGCCTTGCGCGCAAAAATAAAACTTCCAGATAATAATTAATAATAGCAATATTAATATTCTATTTTATGGCGAAAGCCTAACGCGTGAAAGGTAAAGAAACGTTAAGTGTAGCAAAAAAATAGGCCACGGCGCTCGAAAACGGACAACCGCACGCTCTTTGTCTCTATTATTATTATCATTATGTATTACAATATACGGTATAACTCCTTCGTGTTAATTGCACGGGGCTTTACCGGCTCGTATTAGTTATACGAGATTATGGTCGCCTAATTAGTTATACAGGTCTTGCTTGCTTGCATTAATTATACAAGACTGATTCTCCCTATATTAATTATATAGGGCTTGTAGTTGGGAAAGGAATAGTTAATAAAAATTGACTTACTTTTTCTATACTCTTAGTTAGAGTGGCCTTAGTTACTGTTAGTTACAGTGTACATTTATTGCTAGTTGCAAGGTGACTTGTAAGGATAAGTGGTTTATTAGGTACAAACAGGTCGTTATATTCCGAAGGATCCTTCCGAAATCTCGGCGTTTACTTACGCGGTGAGCCGTGATTTGTTGGAAAGACATAAAAACTGGAAAGCGGCCGTTAGACACTGTTGTCATCACTACTGCCGCTCTAACGGTTTATTGTTCAAGAGCTTATAACTAATTACAGTTAATTACAACTAATTCAGAAGTTAGTCAAAATTGTTCCATCGCGCGAAATCTCTCCATGTCATAGTTCACGTGCGCTAGCTTCGGTCGAACAACCTGGGCTAATTTTTGATTTTTTTTTTACTTTTCTGACGTCCATGGACTTTTGCCTTAAAAAGACTACTTAAAAATCTTAATCGACGGCTTTCTCGCGAGTCGAAATTTTTCCATCCCGCGAAATATCTCCATGACATACACGAGTTCGCGTGCGCTAGCATCGGTCGACCCTCGAGTACAAGTGTTTTATTTTACTTTTTTTTTAATAGCCAATGGACACTCAGCTCTGAATCAGATTTCAGAAAAATAAATTGACGACATTTGCCGCAGCCATCAGGTATGCTTCAAGCGAATACTGTTCGTTACATGCATGGCGAGGCTAATTCTTTCGTACGTCATTATTAACTTCGTGGATTTATTTTTTAAAGACCGTACTAATAAATTTTAATGATTTGACGGTAAATGCAAGTTGAGGTATGTGTATCAATAACATTTAATTCATCATTTTCATCAGTTTGTATAGAAGATTCGTCGAACTAGTAGGCCATTGTTGGAAACTGTTCCATTGTTTCCTGCCGTTGCTAAGGCCGATGCGAGATGCTCGCATCGGAAAAAAATAATTTTTTCCCGAAAAATCATGAAAGTTTTCACTAATATTAAGTACGCAAACACCGTCGAAAAAAAGTAGCTTTTCTATAAATTTAATTTTTAACCTATAATCGAAAATTTTTTTTGACATGTCATTTCCATCGGTTACCATTGGAAATCATGACTTTTTTTGGCTTCTCGCGATGTGGAATTAAAAAGTTCACACCAAGACCTTTAATTTGATATAAATTAAGTATAGTAAATTGTGCCTCTGAATATTTTTAATTGAATTTTTCAAAGTGTGCGCTTTATCGCGGACATACTATATGTGGACGAGGATTGGGTTATAATCACTGTGGTAGGAATGGAAAAGGAAGAGAGAAATAGATTGGACTGAGGCTGTATCACTGAGTTGCTGTGAGAGGGAATGGACATGTGGGTAGAAAGGGATTGGGAAGACTGCAGCCCTGATGATAGCTCAGGCGGATCAGAGGAAGCACCAGTAGCAGCAACCGAACGACAGAAAAAACAGACAGTCTCACCACTATCGACGGGTGAAAAGACAGCGGGCGCAGTGCTGAGAGGATGCCCACATGATCGACCCCTAGACCGATACGTGATGCAATTCACGCCTGATACTACTGGATGATGCCTTCTGTACTACGTGTTGTTTTGTAGACTTGAGTCCCAGGTGTAAAAGTGAATAAGTGGTGGACAATCACGCTCAATGATGGGTATCGCTTCTGTTCAAAGTACCAAGTTCAGGCGCAAGCACAAGGGTGATGTTTGCGCGAGACAAGCACAGCTCCAGCAGTACACAATATGATTTACACGGCAATGTAACGTACGTATCAGTCCGTATTATTTGATGCATTCACGAGAAAGTTTAGTTCATACAAATTTTAAATCGCCATACAGATTGCCAGTGAATAAGCAACAAGCACGTCGCGCACATATGATCACACATATGTTTTGTACTCCGTACACAGCAGAAGCACAGCTGATAGAGCTCCTGTCAATTCTATTGTTTTTGTTTATATCACCCAAGACATTCGCGCACTGTTTGATAAAATGTGTATAATAAGCGCGAATACTCACACAGTTCCCACAACAGCGCGCGCGAAAATAAACAAATAACGAAAGCAGTCAGAATGATAGATAACTTAATTTGAGATATTATCGCATTACACGAGTTTTTGCTATGAGCAGCCACTGAGACGCTGAATGCAACTGAGACTGAGGCAGTAGGTGGTCACCAGCACACTTCACGCACACAAAAAAGATCTGAATTTTTCGAACAAGTTTAACGGCAATCAGCGGCCACAGCAGCGGAGCACGATCAAAACGCGTGTTTATACTTTCACTGTAGGAAGTTATGAGGTATGTATGATTGATCTATGGTAATGAGGAAGTTCGGTATGGTTGATTTCTAATTACGTAGCTGGAGAATTTAGATTTAGATTCCTTTATTTAAACGTGAAATCTCTAGATGTAACACCTAACTAAATCTACTGGGCCTGTTTTCTAGGTGTACAAAGTATCCTCAGTAAATTTGGGACCAATTCATGACCCGGAGCTGGGATGGTCTTCTCGTCAGTGCAGCTAAGAATTATAAACTTACTCTTAATTAAAATCTAAGTCCATGAATAATTAAAAACTAATTATTCATTAAATCTTTGTTAAATTGAATATTTTTAACTATTAAATTGTTTGAAATTTTTGTTTTAAACAGGGTATTTAGATTCATTGGGACTTTGACATCTTGGACCACTTATCGACCACCAGGTCGAAAAAAAGTACAAAAGGAATTTTACGCCAATTTTCATAACACTGTGACTAAACGGCACTTATAGGCGAAATCACTTAATTTCGAACTTGCTAAAAAACCTCCTATACAGAGATATTTAAACTTGAAAGTTTGATTTATGAATTTTCTGTCGAAATTTGATTTTTAATTACTATATAAATTTAATTTTTTATTTTAATTAAACTCAGATTTCATGAACAATTAAAAATTTTTTCTCAGTGAACTTGGCTCAATTAAGATTCATAA
The DNA here is from genome assembly GCA_034770305.1 of Trichogramma dendrolimi. Classification (NCBI taxonomy): domain Eukaryota; kingdom Metazoa; phylum Arthropoda; class Insecta; order Hymenoptera; family Trichogrammatidae; genus Trichogramma; species Trichogramma dendrolimi. The sequence goes on along the minus strand of JAPMIB010000119.1, from coordinate 74,426 downwards.
AATCGACAAAGTATCGTTTTTTTATTAATTACTTGCAACCCTGTCAATACCTATAATCTGTGATAATTGAATAGAAACATCATACTCAAATTAAACACCCTGTTTAGTAGTTAGAATCTCTGGTGCACCAAAACTTAAGATCCAATGTTTCAAAATATTATGAGTAATAGTTTCACCCTTAATTTTTTTTCCAAATCTCAATGAACATGTTAGAACCTAGCACCAACGCTTTAAAATGTGCCGGCTTATTATGATGAGTTATTTTTGACTGCTGACAAGGCAAACATGCTCAGCAATACAATGCTTTGTCTTTGAACATATAAGGCCAAATGTAAAATTTGCTAACAAATACATCAGCAATAGAAGAACTTTGGTGAGTCAAATTTTGAAAAGCTTTGAAATCTCGTTATCTTGCAAATTATTTTCCTTCAACTCCTTGAAATATTCTTTAGCATGAGTTCTCGTATGCAACATCTAAGAGTACTCTTAGAAAAGAGAAGGTGATTAGAAACAGTTGCGTAGCGAATTGAAAAACTTTCAAAAATTGGAATTCTAAATTTGGCGTTTTAGATAGTTGGCAAACATTTCAACAGAGCATCGTATTTTTGCTCAGATTATAAAGAAAAAGTGAAAAACCATTACTTAAAATCGCTACCAGATGTAAAAATAGAACCGTCTGGCCTGTGCAAATATTTTCCAAGCAGATAAAGAAGTAAACCAAAATGATAAATAAAATCCGTGCTAAAAGTTAGATACAATACCTCTGCTGCCATGAAACTGAATCATAATGAGTTTTATTGGTTGAATTTGAGCACAATAGAAAAAGAACAAAAAGTGTCAATAGAAGTAGAGCAAGCTGAAAAAAGTTTGAGACGTGCAATATCATTGACCCCAACTAAACCTCTTGGAATAAAAGAGACGTCTGCACCAGAATCTACAAGTAGCCTAAGGGGGGACATACGCCAATTTATTCTTTTGTGGTATTTCTGTGATAATAAGCACAGTTTTTTGACAATTTATCTTTACCCCATAAAAAGTACACCCTTGAGCTTTCCCAAGAGTGAAAAAAGATGTAGAATAGGCTTCTGTGTTTGAAAAAGCTTATTGGTGCTATTTCTATATTTTTGTACTGTGCACAGGATTCACACCAGAGGTTTCAAGATAAAAACCTTTGGTGGAAATTATATATTGCAACGTATTAGCTCTGTCGAGCGCGTGCAAGTAGATACACGAGTATCTTTTATCCGAGTGAAGCTGCGAGATGAGTCTACGTAGTTCTCGGGTTCCTTGTCGCGCTCGAGTCGAGGCGGACTGTCTGGATCTTACCAATTTTCGGGGCTCCTGCAGCTCTCGACAAATGATTTTATATTTGTAATTTAGACCCGGGCGAGCGTTGCAAGGTGAGCCTCGGCGGGTCTTATTGAACGATGTCTTACGCGCCTGAAATGCAGTAATGAGGAAGGTGCGTAAGAATTAAGATTCGGGTAGCGGACTTGTAATGTTCAATGTTGTGCACTCTTTATTAATATGTTCCAAATTTAAATAATATGATATCTTTATTCTCCTTAAAACAAGTAAACGGATTATGAGATTGAAAATCAGATCGTATTTTATATCGTGAATTACACGCAGAGACGTCGCGACAGCTTAACAATTATCATCTACTTTAAACAAGAAACGAGCTCTTTTACCGGGATTAAATAATCTTTTACCAGAACAACCCTTTGGTGTTGTCGTCGTTTTATCCCTGGAGTTGGTTCAGAAGAGTCTGCTGCTCTGCGCTGCTTGGCTATGGGGCGAATTGGCTGCAGTTGTTACTGGCTCACGGCTGGGCTCTTCCTTCACCCTGGATTCTCGTAAGCTAGGAGACACTCGACTCGCGCACAAGAACAGGGAAACGAAACACCACGAAAGAAAAATCGCGACTTAGGAGAGGAAGGAGGAGATTCAATTTGTATGACTACGAATTGAATCTGCGTCAGTCTCTAGCTCAAACACTTCACCGGTACGAATGAAAATACGGAAGTATTTTCGCACAGAGTATTGTAGCTAGAGGTCTTCACGCTTTCAAGCTTACGCACTCGTACGCTAAATAGCGGCAGCGGTAGATTGCTTATTGGAAAGGTAAGGTTCCTTGTCACTAACGCTGGTCAGTGGCAAGGAAAGATAATTGTTAACACGAATACTTTGGAGGGTATCAGTGTTCAGTTCAATTATCAATGTCTTTTCTATATTGATACGCTCCTTATATAGGTCCCGGAGACCCGCTCTCTCTTCGCTCGATCCTTAAGTCGAGCCGCCGAAATTTCCCACTATTCTTCGATACCGGGATGCGCGCGCTGAGATCTCAATTAGTGCGACATACATCAATTTTTTAGCAATCCGCGCCGATTGCTGGACACTGCATCACGTGGGTGCCTTTACGCGGTTATAGATGCGGTGAGGGGGGTCTCACGGCTTCTCTCTCTTCCCTGCTGCGGCCGCAGCCTCTGGGTCCTGCAAAGCGGGGGAAATCGCGAGATCGCTCATGCTCATGCAAATGAGCTCGTACGGAGGGGAAAACGTGAGCACATCGACATCTCTCTCCTCTCGCGCACTCGCGATTGGTACGCGCGCGTCTGCACTGTTGTACCATTTGCCGTACGTGCAGGCGCGAGTCGAAAAATACGTTGCATAAGCCCCCCTTGGATCCTATGTTTAATTTTTTATTATTATTTTTTTTGAATGAAAATTAATATAGGATTCAATAAGAAAAACAACGTATTTAAATTTGGTTGCACTTCAGTTGAGTTCAACACAGGATAAATGTTCTCTTTTTATTTAAGGAATTTTTTTTCTCTTTTTTTTTTTTTATGTTCGAAAAATTATATGATTTGATTACCACGGCGAGGCTAATCAATAAGGCTCTTGCCGCAGTAACCCGAATCCGTGGTATAACTCGATTCACTTAATTTAGTGACCGTATTGGATTCCTCAAATGCGTGTAGCGTACTGTCGGAGTCGGACACGCTCATAAACTTGGCACGCCCACGTCGCCGTCGTTGTGCCTTCAGCTCGGCGGCTATCCGTTGTTTAATATCCGTCACGATATAATCGGTCAGACTCTTGTCTGACACCTCGGAATAGTCGTCGCTGACGGTGATGATTGACGGCGACGGTGTGGGTACTTGCCATGGCCTCAGTGTGGCTTCCCGCTGTTGCTCGACGACGCCTGGTAATTTTGCCAGTGCAGCGAGTCGAGGTTCTTTTTCCTCGTCCATAGTGATACGTCGGGCTGCAGCGAGAACCTCTTGACTCCACCCGAGGATTCTTGCTCGTTTGGCATTGATCTCGGCCACCGTTATGGTTGTCTCGTCCTGCTGGTCATGTCGTCGTCTTCGTGAGGTCGACGGCATGATCAGCACTTCACAGCTGTCCACGTACTCGATCGTGACGCGTACGTTCGACCGTGCAGTCGACATGTTTACTGACACATATTTTAATTTCAACCATTATTAATCGATGCTATGTCGCATTTTTTTCTTACACCTAGCCTTATGCTGACTTATTCAATTATTACTCCTACTCTGAATCGATACTCGAGGCGTCGAAGTCGATCACATCTTCGGGTATCGGTTCTCTTTTATCTCCTTGTCTTGGCCTTCTTATTTTCTTTTCCGCCAACATTTCGTCGATCTGGCGGTATAGTTGCAATATCTGCATCGCCAGGGGGATGAGTTGAGGCAACAAATGGTTTGTTTGTGTCCTCACTTTGTGCAGTTGGGCCTCCGTCAGTGTTCGTTCGAGAATGGCCCATATTTGTCTTCTCATTTTCCGGTTCCGTGGAATAATCGCAAGGCCCTTTTCCCTTGCTTCGGCTATCTTTTGACGCCTCCGCTGGTTCCGCTGGTGTGACGTTAATCTGCCCATCGTTGTCTGTAAAATAAGGTTTTAATGACGTTATATGGAATCGTCCTCTTATTTTATTTGCGTGTGGTTGTATCACTTCGTAAGTACAGGGTGATACTCTTTTGTGGATCCGGTATGGGCCTTCATACAAATTCAACAGCTTTGCCACTGTATGGTTGGCTGATGAAGCTACTCGCAATGCTTTTACCAGCACCAAATCGCCGATCTGAAACTCTGTTAACCTGGCGGTTTGATTATGTCGATTTGCTCGAGCGTTCCCAATTCGCTGCATCCGCTCTCTCGCCCTCATGAGTATCTCCTCATGATTTCGGTACTGGTGTTGGGACTTCACGATGCATGTCCAAATCCGCTCCGGTTTTTGTCCCGTATGCAATTCCCATGGTGTGAACCCCGTCGTCTCATTTACTGTGGAATTGATGACTTCGGCAATGAGTGAGCACCACACTGACCAAGTTTGGTGGTTTCGCCCGACCAGTGTGCGTAGGAATCGTCCGATTTCCTTGTTGTAACGCTCCACTAGATTTGAGCGAGGGTGTCGTATAGCTGAAAATAATACTTGGACACCTTGATTTTTCATTGCAGCCTGCCACGTCCTCGACGTGAATTGCGTTCCTCGGTCACTCTGGATCTTTTCTACTTTACCGAACCTCTTGAAATAATCGTCGACTATCCGATTGAACGTGATGTGGCATGTTGCCTTGGCGATCGGATACAGTTGGGTCATTTTTGTAAACACATCGACCGTGACTAAGACGTATCGATAATCTCGTATACCAGCTGGGAAAGGTCCGATAAAATCAATAGATAAAAGCTCGTTCGGTCTTGTTAGCAATATGGGCTGTGTCAATCCTTGGATTGGTTGCGTGCACACCTTGTTGCGCTGGCATGAATCGCATGACCGAAGTACCTTTGATGCTTGTTTAATTAAATTCGGCCAATAAAAATCTTCCAATATCATGGCGGTGACTTTCCGTGCCCCAACGTGTCCGTATAGTTGGTGTATTTCTACAATCAATTTTCGTAATAAATTGCGAGGCAAATAAACTTTTATCCCATCTTTCGTGCGATACTGATAAATCCCCTCGTCGTTTTTGATTATCTTCTGGTCCGCCGTTTTTTGTAGGCGTTGAAGGTGTTCATCTTCCTCTTGGTGTTTTCTAATGTCACGCAGGTCGCGCATGATCATTTTATCCGGTCTCCGGGCGAGGATCGGATAGATGGCTGGTCCCTCTTCTCGGTGCTCAGTCAAGTCTGGTATCCGACTAAGTGTATCAGCCAATACATTCTCCTGTCCGGGGATGTATTTGAACGTAACTCTATAGTCTTGAATTGCCAAGCTCCATCTCAGAAGTCGTTGACTTACGAACTTGCAAGTTCGTAGATACGTGAGTGCTTGGTGATCTGTTCTGACCTCGACAGGGTATCCTTGAATGTAGCTTCGAAATTTACCGAGCGCCCAAACGATAGCCAGTAATTCGAGCTCCGTCGTAAAATAATTTTTTTCTGCGCCTTTCAACGTTCGACTTGCCATGTATAATATGCGAACATCACCCTCTTTAATTTCTTGGCAAAGTGCTGCTCCAAGGGCAATATAACTTGCGTCGGTGTATAAGATATAAGATTTGTCTTTTATAGGGTGCGCGAGTGTCAGCTTCTCACAAAATAGACTCTTAGTTGCATTAAATGCATTACTTTCGTCATCTGTCCACTTCCATTCAACTCCTTTCTTGGTCAATTCAATAAGTGGTGCACTACTTTTTGCAAGTTGGCTTGTGAAACGAGAGTTGAAATTTATTAGTCCAAGAAAACCCTTGACCTCGGTCGGATTTCTTGGAGTCGGAAATTCGTGGATCGCCGCCACTTTTTTTGTGTCAATCGTCAGACCTTGCGGCGTAAGAATAAATCCTACGAATTTAATTTCTTTACGCGCCGGCTCAAACTTGGCTAGATTTACTGTCACTCCTTCTTTTTCCATCCGAGTGAATAATTCGTCGACGTCTTGTAAATGCTCTTCGATCGTTGGCGATACTATCAGCCAATCGTCGACGAACGCAATGACTTTTTCTTCGAGTCCCTTTAACACGTTTTCTGCCGCGCGATTCAACGCCGAACTACTTATACGTAATCCGAAAGGTACTACTGTGTATTGGTATGTCTTGCCTTGATGCAGGAAGCCCGTGTATTTGCGAGATTCCTTGGCGAGTGGCACTTGCCAGAACGACGATCGCAAATCCACGCTCGACATAACCCCGATCTTATTGCATCTACGCAATACTTGATCGATTTCCTCACTTCCATCGTGGTCCTCGACCATTCGTTCATTTATCTGGCGCGCGTCAAGACACAGTCTCACGGAGTTATCCTTCTTTGGCACCACCACAAGCGGATTGATAAACGGTGTGGTCGATCGCTCAATAATGCCGTAATTTAGCATTTGTTCTATTTGTTCGGACACTTGGTCACGATACTTCATTGGAACAGGGTATGACTTTATCGCGAAGGGTTCCGTCTCTTTCATCGCGATATGATGTTCGTATGACGTGAATTGTCCGGGAATTTTACGAAATATGTTTTTATGTTTTAAACAGATTTCAGTCAACTTTATTTTCGCGGACTCGTCGAGATCAGCGGTTTTCAATGCATTCATAATCTCTTCGTCGCACGTGTCGATATGGGTAATCGTCTTCGCGTTATTTTCTTCGCGTTCGTACTTCACGGTTACTTGATTACTTTCATCGTGGTCGCGTAATAATACCTGGCGCTTCGTCAAATCAACGATCGTATTGAACTGCGTCAGCGCATCTATACCGAGAATACATTCCTTAGCTAATTTCGGCACGATTAAAAAACTAATTTGCTTCGTTACTTGTTCAATCGTGATTGGTATCAGTACTTGCCTCTTTATGCGTACTGATTTTTCGCCTGTAAAACCGCTAATTTGCGTATTCGTTACGGGTAACATCGGGAATTGATTGAAATGTCTCGCGTGTCGAATATAATATAATTCGCTCATACATGACACGCGCGCTCCGGTATCAACCAGTGCCTCGACTGTTACGTTCGGACCGATTTTCACTCGTAAACATGGACATTCAATTTGATCTGCCCCCCTTAATCCCTTATCGAGATTTTCTTCGAGCAGTTCGCCTCTCGTATCCTCATAAATCGTATAAATTGGGCGTACGGCTGTGTGCCCCGCGAAAGTCGCGTCCGAGTATGAACTCACAGCCTCTACTAGTTTTCCGACCCGTTCGCGTACTCAAGCATCGCGTCGGTATCGTCTACCTCGTCGTTTGCTTGCGTATTACAAGAGTCGACTTCAACGAGTCTGACATTACTTGTCGGTCGCGGTGTAAACGGACGCGATCGAGTCTGACCTTGATCATACGGGGTACTAGGCCGTGCATATACGCGTGTTGGTGTCGGCGCGTCGGTCTTTTGAGTCCAATACGGCTCTTTTCGCACTACCTGTCGCGTAGACATACGGTTCGCATTTAATTTTCCCATATTATCTAATCGGTCTAGGAATTCAATTAGATCATCGACGCGTACGATACGTTGTGCGATGATCGCGTTTTGTGTTGCGTCGTCAAAGTGTCGCGAGAATTTATCGACCATATCAATTTCGGCCGGTGGTTCATCTAAAGCTTTTATTTGATTGTAGATCGCGATAATGTACTCGCTTCGCGATTGATTTTTTTCAGCGTCGTAATATCCGAATTCGAGTTCTTTGCGTTTACGTACTTGATGCATTCTACTCCAAAAACGGCTTTTGAATCGTTCTTCGAACTGCGCGATTGTCTCGATTTGGGTTTCAATATGTTCCCACCACTCGCTTGCCGATGCGCGGAGACTCTGACGAATCACGTGCTTAAAATGTCGTTCCGTAATTGCGACTGCTGCGATGTATTCACGTAAATTTTTTAAATATTTAATCGGCTTATCACAACAATCGGCTGCGAACGTAGGCATAATTAATTTCGCCGGTTGTAAGAAGGCGGGTCGTACCGGTGCGGCGGCTGCCGGGGTTGGGTTCGCATTTGCTTGTGGCTGCGCCAAAGAATACCCGGACTGTGGCTGACTACGGTCACGCACTGTGATCGTCAAATCTCTCAACAACCTCGCAATCTCATCGAGTCTGCGATCGGTCATGTTCGCTCGCTGCTCGTTATGCATAATACGCATATTCTGCACTTCGAATTGCGATTGCGTTCGATTTGTGGGGACATCCGTCGCTACTGACGAATATGCTGGTGGTGGCTGTTCTAAACACATTGTATCAGCGTTCGGTTGTAGAATACGGCTTCTCGAGCGCGTTATTACCGGGTCGCGTGCTCGTGCACCTTGCGTTATATCATCCAACGACATCGATCTCTCGAGTTCGGTGTCGTCCGCTAACTCGCATTCTTTAGTCGGTGTTCGACAAGTCATTGTCACTATCTTATTTCGATCATCTCTGCGTGTATTTCTTTAAACGCGTAAATCTCTCGTAAGATGCGAGATGCTGTGTCTTATCTCACACAGGAATGCGCCTTTGCTTTTATCGGCTTCCTTACGCGGCGCGTACTTATTTTCCGTATGCTAATTTTGAAATTATGAACTGTTCAAGTCTTTCATTCACTTGTTAATTTTACAATTCTCAAATGAATGTTCACTTGTAAATTATTTATTTCAAATCGAAATTTTTTTTTTTTTTTTGTTAATACGTAGTTGCGTTTAAGTCACATGTGTTCGCTATTTTGCGCACTTGAGTCTAAGTCTTTTTACGCGATTTTTGTTTATTTGTTTATAACAATTGGGTATAACAATTCATTACAATAAACATTACAAGTCCTGACTTTGTACTTATGCACGCGGGCGGGGCTCAGATGTTTATTACTTCGCGAATTTGACTCTATCTCTTTTCCGCGGTTTTTAATCGTTTTTCGTAATTGTTTATTTATTGCTATTGTTTATGACATTACAAGTCCTGTCACGGTCGCCATTTTGCAACGTATTAGCTCTGTCGAGCGCGTGCAAGTAGATACACGAGTATCTTTTATCCGAGTGAAGCTGCGAGATGAGTCTACGTAGTTCTCGGGTTCCTTGTCGCGCTCGAGTCGAGGCGGACTGTCTGGATCTTACCAATTTTCGGGGCTCCTGCAGCTCTCGACAAATGATTTTATATTTGTAATTTAGACCCGGGCGAGCGTTGCAAGGTGAGCCTCGGCGGGTCTTATTGAACGATGTCTTACGCGCCTGAAATGCAGTAATGAGGAAGGTGCGTAAGAATTAAGATTCGGGTAGCGGACTTGTAATGTTCAATGTTGTGCACTCTTTATTAATATTGTTCCAAATTTAAATAATATGATATCTTTATTCTCCTTAAAACAAGTAAACGGATTATGAGATTGAAAATCAGATCGTATTTTATATCGTGAATTACACGCAGAGACGTCGCGACAGCTTAACAATTATCATCTACTTTAAACAAGAAACGAGCTCTTTTACCGGGATTAAATAATCTTTTACCAGAACAACCCTTTGGTGTTGTCGTCGTTTTATCCCTGGAGTTGGTTCAGAAGAGTCTGCTGCTCTGCGCTGCTTGGCTATGGGGCGAATTGGCTGCAGTTGTTACTGGCTCACGGCTGGGCTCTTCCTTCACCCTGGATTCTCGTAAGCTAGGAGACACTCGACTCGCGCACAAGAACAGGGAAACGAAACACCACGAAAGAAAAATCGCGACTTAGGAGAGGAAGGAGGAGATTCAATTTGTATGACTACGAATTGAATCTGCGTCAGTCTCTAGCTCAAACACTTCACCGGTACGAATGAAAATACGGAAGTATTTTCGCACAGAGTATTTGTAGCTAGAGGTCTTCACGCTTTCAAGCTTACGCACTCGTACGCTAAATAGCGGCAGCGGTAGATTGCTTATTGGAAAGGTAAGGTTCCTTGTCACTAACGCTGGTCAGTGGCAAGGAAAGATAATTGTTAACACGAATACTTTGGAGGGTATCAGTGTTCAGTTCAATTATCAATGTCTTTTCTATATTGATACGCTCCTTATATAGGTCCCGGAGACCCGCTCTCTCTTCGCTCGATCCTTAAGTCGAGCCGCCGAAATTTCCCACTATTCTTCGATACCGGGATGCGCGCGCTGAGATCTCAATTAGTGCGACATACATCAATTTTTTAGCAATCCGCGCCGATTGCTGGACACTGCATCACGTGGGTGCCTTTACGCGGTCATAGATGCGGTGTGGGGGGTCTCACGGCTTCTCTCTCTTCTCTGCTGCGGCCGCAGCCTCTGGGTCCTGCAAAGCGGGGGAAATCGCGAGATCGCTCATGCTCATGCAAATGAGCTCGTACGGAGGGGAAAACGTGAGCACATCGACATCTCTCTCCTCTCGCGCACTCGCGATTGGTACGCGCGCGTCTGCACTGTTGTACCATTTGCCGTACGTGCAGGCGCGAGTCGAAAAATACGTTGCAATATACAGTGGAACCTGTTTAATTCGAACCTTTTTAATTCGAAAACCTGGATAATTCGAAGAAAGGTGCCGGTCCCGGCCAGCTCCCATTTAAAACAATGTTAAAATAACCTTTTTATTTCGAACGAAACCCTGCTTATTTCGAAAAAAAATTTCTGAATTTTTTCGAATTTTGCAGGTTTTTAATACAATTTTTTCGAAATAAAAAGATTATAGTCAAGAAATAATTCATTAATACTTCATTTTGAATACACATACAAAATGTAAACAGAGCTAAAATCAAAAATATTACAATAATGATTCAAAATATAAACAACATTTAGTGAAAGTGAAAGTATTGTCGTGATTTAAACGTTAGTCTCAGTTCTGTATTTGCCTGGAAAACTTCTTTGACAAAATGCCTTCCAAATACATAATGTATAAAACATTAAGCCTCAAAGAAAAAGTAGAAGTGTTAGACGAAGTTCGAAAGGGAGTCAAGAACAAAACTGAAATCGCCAAACAGTTCAATATTCCAAGCTCTACGTTATCCATGTACATAAAAAATAAAGAAAAAATTATTGAACAATACCGTAGTCTGAAAAAAAAGTGTAAAACGCCAACGAAAGTAAGAAAAGTCAAATTTCCACACGTTGAAAAGTGTTTTTTTAAATGGTTTGTGCAACAGCGTGAAAAAAAATGCCACTTTCTGGACTAATCGTTTTGGCTAAAGCTAAAGAATTCGCTGACTTATTAAATGTAACGAATTTCAGCGCAACGAACGGTTGGTTCGAAGGTTTTAAAAGTAGACACGATATTATTTTAAAAATGTATGTGGTGAAAGTGGTTCTGTCAACCAGACAGTAGTTTCAAATTGGAAAAAATTACTGGGTGAAATTATCGCGGACGTAGAGGCCAAAGACGTATTCAATGTTGACGAAGTCAGGCTGTTTTACCAGTGTTTACCAAATAAATCTTTGAGTTTGAAAGGTGAGACCTGTAATGGCGGAAAACTGAGTAAACAGCGCGTGACACTTCTCATTAGAGCTAATATGAATGGTACCGAAAAATTACCTTTACTGATGATTGGTAAAAGTGCTAAGCCAAGATGCTTTAAAAATATTTAAACGAAACCGGTCAAGTATTTAGCTAATTCTAAGGCTTGGATGACCTCGGTTATTTTTGAAAATTGGCAGCGGGAACTCGATATATTTTTTAAAAAAGAAAAGAGGAAAATATTACTGTTTATTGACAACTGCGCCGCTCATACAGTACCACAACTCGAAAACATCAAAGTCATCTTTTTTCCTGCCAACACGACGTCCGTGCTCCAGCCCATGGATCAGGAGTCATAAAATTTTTAAACATTATTATAGACAAGATGTTATTCTACGTATATTAACCGGTAAATGGAAACGTTCGTTAAGGTCAAGTTTCTGAAGCGTTCGATCCTTAGTAGATGTTTCTATCCTAAAAACTGACTGAGCAACCCTGCGTACACTGGAGTAAATTTTCAAAAATTAAGCTTTGCAGCAGAAATAAATGAAGAATTTGGGTGCCAAACATTATAAAATTTTATAGCGTTATAACCTTAAAATCGCAACTTTTCAATAGTTTTGGCTCTTGTGCTATAATAGTAATTTACGATACAAGTGCCATAAGTAACACTTTTTGGCACGGCGTAGTTTCGGGCCCGAGCGCAGCGAGGATCCTAATAGCTGGGCCGAAAAGTATCCCCATGGCACGTGTATTGTACAACATTTTATAGTACTGTGCCAAGTTCACATTTATGCCCCCTTTTCCAAATCATGAGTCGCACTTTCTGGTAGCGCGAAGTGAGGTTAGCGCACGAGCGCATGCGAGTGTGATGCGAAGGCAGCGGTGCCAGAATGTGCGACTTATTCCACCGAAAAGCGTGCCATAGATATGAACTTATGCCCGCAGAGCTGTAATAGTAATTTATGATACGCGTATAAAATTTAAACTGAGTTTCGAAATTTTTCGACCTGATGCTCCAAGTAAGCCACCCAGGATTACATTTTAGCGGAAAATTCGTTATTTTGTGGAGAAAGTCATCGTCAAGTCTCGATGCAGTACAAAGAATACATAAACTCAAACCTGTTCTGCAACATTCCTCTGAAAAATTGTAACGATATCGATATCGTGGTCGAAAACTTCAACCTTTTTTCATGCATAACGCAGTCAATTTCGCAACCCCCCAAATAAAACATGTCCAAAAAACGCAATACTTGACTTCGGAAATTACATAAAATAAGAGACAAACGTCGTAAACTCAGAAAAATGTGGCAAAGCACGTGCACTAGGGAAAGTAAAACTTGGTTAAATAAAGCAATAAAAGAACTTAAAACAATCTTTTGCGTAGATAAAAACTCGAAGTGTTTGACACACCACCGAGACAAATCACGGAAGCAGAAGAAGAATTACGTATTCAAGACCAGCGTCTTTTTCCTGAAGAGATGCCAATGAGTAATGCCAGCCTGCATGAAATCCAGGGTCTGATTGGTGGCTTGAAAAATCGAAAATCTCCAGGATATGACGGAATCAATAGCAGAACACTGAAAGAATTACCACCTCAAGCAGTCAGATACTTAGCTATACTCATCAACGCATGTCTACGATTGAAGTACTTCCCTAACCAGTGGAAGGTAGCGGAAATTATACTCATTCCAAAACCAGAAAAGCCTCCTGAACAAATCACTTCTTACCGACCAATCAGTTTGTTACCTATCTGTGACAAAATTTGCGAAAAAAAACTAATTCCAAAACATCAATTTGGTTTCCGCGAAAATCACTCCACCATAGAATAAGTCAACAGACTAGTTGCAAACGTTCGAGAAGCTTTTGAAAGAAAGCAGTACTGCTCAGCTATTTTCTTGGATGTGGCTCAAGCTTTCGACAAAGTCTGGCACACAGGTCTTCTCTATAAAATGAAGAAAAATCTCCCAGAGAGCCTCTACCAGATATTGAAGTCCTACTTAGAAAATCGAACCTTCCGAGTAAAAGTTAACAACGAAGTGACCAAACTCCACTATATCCATGTCAATATCGCCCAAGGTAGTGTTCTCGGGTCAACCTTATACCTTTTATACACATCCAAAATTCCATTCTTAAATACTACGATAAAAGCTACATATGCAGACGATACTGCACTACTTTGCACGGATTCAAACCCAGTTGTCGCCTCAAAACACCTTCAAGAACATCTTTCTACAGTAGAAAATTGGTTCAGAAGTTGGAGAATAAAAATAAACGAAAATAAATTGGCTCACATCACCTTCTCTCTCCGCAAGGACACGTGCCCTACTGTACTAAATAATAGAACTCCAATGGTGCAATTTAAGGAAGTTAAATATCTTGGTGTGCATTTGGATCGCTGACTTACATGGAGGACGCATATATGGACTAAAAGAAAACAACTCAACCTAGAATTCAGGAAAATGTACTGGTTACTTGGAAGAAACTCTGAGCTCACTTTGGAAAACAAATTACTCCTGTACAAAAGCATACTAAAACCTATCTGGACGTATGGAATGCAGCTGTAGGGTATAGCTGCTAAATCGAACTTGGAAATTATTGAAAGATTCCAATCTAAAGTACTCAGGAACATCGTTAAGGGGGGAAAAGTACCTAAAATTTCAAAAAAAATTTTTTTTGCTTATTGACTTTTCCAATAGGATTTTTTCTCAGCTTTCCAGTACCGTATTCAGAATTTTTTAATTTTGATTTTATCGAGAGGTACAGCCTATTTAGTACCGATACTTTTATGATTATTACAGCATAAATGAATAAAACGACAAAAAAAAACATTGCCGTTCTTTCATGAATCTCCGGACCTTCATAAGTTGGTAGCGCCATCTGTTACTCGTTTTATTCTTAGGTTATAATGCATCCAACAGAAATTTGTTTGTGTACATGGCTGTAGGTGTACAGTAACGCCACCACTCGCAGCACGTGATTTCGGTATATCTACTGTCTCTCTCACTTTCGTGCGCGAGCCCGGATCAAATGTCAACAACAGTCTGCTATCTTGATTTTCCAATGGCTAAAAATTACATTTTTTTGAAGGTGAAAAAAGTATATGTAGAGTGCAATTATATCTTTCCAACTCCACATAGTGTTTCATAATAAAGCTATGAAGAAGTTCCAATAGCTTTTTATGAAAATGTGACATTTTTGACACTTCAAATTCAAAAAGTACAGCAGTACATATGTAAATTGACATATACATCAGTGTATATGTATGTCACTGTACTTTATGTATGTGTACATGACTGCATCATATATATTATTGTTTGTTGCATTCGATAAACAAGATTAGTGATAATTGATCATTTTGAGTGATTTTATTTCCAATTATAGATCCAGTGATTAATGTTTTATGAATGTTAGTGAATGGTAGAGGACTGGGTTCAAGTTCTTATATGAGATTGTGCATATTTGTGTGAAAAGGTGATTTGGACATAATAAACTTAGTTACCAGTTTCCACATAAAACCCATATTAGCGTATACTAATATTTTAATACAAATTATAAAATGTAGTAATGAAATTGTCGCATTTGGCTTTGTTTGTCTGTCTCGGATAATTGAACATTGTCCTTGTGGGTCCAATATGTTGAAAATTCAAGTTAACTTACTGTTTTTTATTGTCCAAAAGTTTAAAGCAGGCTCAGTGACATGAGAGTATCATTATGACATATATTGGTGTATTTTTGTTTTTTTCAACTCTTGGGCAGTTACGTTTCATCTCAAAATTGCTCTGTTGCCGTAACTTTCTATGTTAACCGTTTGAGCAATTGAGCTGAAACTTTCAGGAGTTGTTCTACACAAAAATAGCTACAAACGCAAGCACTTTCATAGGTATTGGACAAATTTGTACTTTTTTTGGCTATATCCCTAGCATAATTGTATTTATTATCTGATATTAATGAATAAATGTGTATATGTGGCTGGCAAATTGGGTATAACTAATTAAAAATCTGAAAGTGCTTGCGTTTGTAACCACATATCTAATGAACAAAATGAGACCCCAATGATCAGGATTGAATCATCGGTTCTAGCTGGATCCTACGGCACAGGGGTACCTCCCAGGACTGGGGGCTTGCTTCATCGAGGAGGGTTCTATGGTGACTGGGACCTTAATTTTCATATTCCTGAGTGAAAAACGTTGGAAAAAGAGTGGAAAAAACAGAGTTTTCTCTGTATAATCCAAAAAAAATTTATTCTCTTTATTTTTAATAAATTTTTTATAAATGTAGGTTTAAGGTACCTTTTCCCCCTTAATGCTCCATGGCACCGTGACGAACGAAACTATTAGACGTGATCTGGAGATCTCATCGATAAGCGAGGAAGTCCAAAGATTCTCATCCTCCTACTATAACCAGTTGGAAAACCACCCAAACATCCTGGCTGCTCAACTTAAAAACGTGTTATTCGAACGGTCAAGACTAAAAAAACACGGCTACCTTGGAAAATAAGAAAATAAAAATGTATATTAATTTATAAGGGCCCCCGAGTTACTGGGCTTGAGCCCACACCTGTTCCCTTTCTATATGTTAAAAATGTTTGCCTATTGTTTTATCATAGACAGATTGCAAATAAACTAAATATAAAAAAAAACTTTCTTTATGTCATATGAAAGTTGAAGTTCCCGCTAGGATCATTCAAAACGTAGGGAGGTAAGCGATATCCATGAAATCTTGTCATATCAGTGTTTCCGTAAATTATAAGCATTTCGTCACACGCATTACATTACAAGCAAGATGCGTAGGACTGACATACAATTCTCGGTATAGACCTATATAACTTCAACTGGTGCAGCTCGCTTGGCTTGTCTAATACTCGTGGCTGACGCTGCAACTGACTCAACTAGTGTCATAACACAAAAACAGCCGTGTTATAAGTGCACAAACTGCACCCCTACTTTGATCACTGGATCATCGAGGGAGTATGGGTAGCCTCGGTATTTTAGCGCGCCTTTGCCACGCGCGAGGTAGAGCATACTCATAAGTGAGACTGAGATTAAGACACTCGTTTCGTAAGTAATTCAACGGTTGCACGCGCGAGTCTCTGTGGAAGTATATCGCCCCTTTTTTCAGATGTTCAAATGCTAGTGTTGATAAGAGGTAGCCACCGCCCTCGTGTGGACTGGACAAGGTAAAACGACTTCGATGGCGCACTGCTATGTGCTGATATGTTTGCGAAGATCAAAGATTTCTGGAAACAAGTGGACGGAAGACTGGAGGTAGCAGCGTACAAGACATCGCATCGATACACTTGCACTTATTTACGCCGATAAGGACCGGTGGCTGTTACGCATTTAGCCCACGCGGAGATCACGCATTTAGCTCATTCCACGCAATTCGTAAAACGAAGAACAGACCCCAATTGTCTGAGCAGTGCCACTTCTGCGAACGCTATAGCCTATGATGATACCAAACACTGGGTCTGTAGCCCATGGATGATCGAACGCGTGTTACGCTATTTGCTCAGATGTATATCGAGGTCCGCGAGCTGCTGCAATTCGAGGAAATTGAAATCAGTTACAGGTATTTCCAATCACTGGCACACGCATCGTACGAGGGTCACTCCACAAAGGCATCAGTGATAAGGATTCGATATATATACCGGCCAAAAATTAGACGAAAAGGGAGACCGATTTTGAACTTTGAGTACGGCACAGACGTACCAATTGCCAGTTGCTTTTTTTACATTATAATAATCATTTGTGGATTATGCAGTATCCATGCAATCATGATAAAATTCTTCATTAGAAGTACTATAACCGCTTTTAGGTAAAATTGTAGAATTTAGTGATTTGTGTGAATTGTCTTCCATAAGTGGAATAATTACTAGAATTTCATTGTTACTACAAATCTCTATGTGTGAAATATCTATCAGAGTACTATTCGTGTCTAAAATTAAGAAAATATGAGTAGGCTGGAGGACCTGAACCAAGCACTTGCTGGGTACATTAAGGACAGGAAGTAACCTGCAATCCAACTGCAGAGATATTTGACCTGCCTTGCGCAGGCCTTCGCTGTACTCAAGAAGACCATGGCGTGCATGGATCTACCCCCTCGACAGGAAGCCATAGTGGTGGCCTACAAGCCGTCTTTGAGGAGCAAGAAGCGACCTGCATTGTCACCACCAGGGATCACAGCGGTGGAGAAGCGAGCTGCTGCGTTTCACCTCCACAATCAAGTCGTCGACGTTAACAACACTGCCGTATCCAGCGAAGAGACCGATACGGTCGTGAAAGGTCGACGCAGCCACCGCCGCGATGCTCATCAAGCTGGTGAGGTTGACTGCGGCAAGTAACCTTCGAAGTCGCGGTAGCGTGGGATCCACCTAAGGCCCGACGAAATAGTCGTCAATGTAGCTGGGGCCGCAACGTGTGCCGACATCGCTTTATGTGGAGCCAGCTCTCCAAGATACAGTTGGCAGGTCTATTCGATGCATCAAACGAAGTGCCTCCGGTGCTATGGAGCTGCAGCTGAGGAGAGGCGTGCAGAACGCATCCGCCCTGGGTACGGAGCTCGATTGCGTCCTTGGCATCATCAGAGCTCTCAGTCACAAAACTGCACTCGAGATCAGGGACCTCGACGTGCATAACCAAAGAAAATACTTACAAGGCACTTGCAACCAGCTAGATACGATCAACCTCGAACCGGACGTCGTGAGATCCCTGCGGAAAGCATATGTTGGAACGCAGACTGCCGTCATCGACCTGCCCGACAAACTTGCAGCTAAGGCGATCAAGCTTGGTCACGTGTACGATCAATAAAAACACTACACGTTGATAGCCAACTCAAACAAGCAGGCAGCCATCTGGGTGCTTGGAAGTCTGCCTGTGCAGGGGCAGGGTGTCCGTTATTTCCCGACTTTTTTAAATGGGCCCCCCCCCCCCCCTTAGATGACTTCTATACATCGAGGAAGTGAGAAAGCACGTAAACTAGGGTCGAAAAGATGAATTTGAACGGACCCCACAGGGCTTGAAGTTTACATGTATTTTCAATGGTCAAAACTTCATAATTTTATTCTGAGCGCTAGAAGTGATGACAAAATCTGAAAAGAATTTACAAAGTTACCTCTCAACAACCTGAAAACCCTTGACTTTTTGCAGATTTTTTAATTGCATATTACGCCTTAGAAAATTACTAATATATAGAAGGGGATTCAAAATTACTTAAACGACGACGTTCCACGTAATAATTCGCATATTTATTAACAACATCTCGCCAATTTCAATTTTTTCATACATTTGATTGAAAGTTGACATCCAGACCTTGAATTTGACGTGTCAAAAAATTTTTTTCGTGCACCAGATCAAAAAATACATAGGTTTAAAGTTTTAAAAATAGTACAGGTATATAAATTAGAGCATGGAAAAACTTATTCACGACCGGATTTTCCCAAAAATATTAGAATTTTGGGTTTTAGCATATTTTAAAACTTAACAAGAATCTTCAATTGAAAAGTTTTAACAAATTCAAGTGCCAATATTTTAAATACGTTTTGTTTCAAGAGAAATTATTCTGAATACAATATTTTGAGATAGATATGAGTGAAGATGATATACGCCAAGTCACGTATGATAGACGCGCACGTATGATCGACCCTCTCAGGGCCACCGTTCGAAAAGTCGTCAAACCGTCTCGCCGGTCTCTCCCCCCTCCTGGGACAGACAAGTATATAAGGTGATGAGATGGCGAGCCATACGCACTCTCGATCACACTTCCCAGCGAGCAACATGTCTGGACCTACTGACAGTTCCTCCATAAGCCATCAAACTAAACCACCGAACTTATCAAAGAGTTAATGGTTATTAATCAAGAATATACTCAATTTTTTTACGGTAAAATGACATTATTATTTGATGATATTTTTATTTATTCTTAATAACAGTACAGGTAAACCCCGCTATTCACGGTTAATTCGTTCCTGAAAAACACCGTGAATACCGAAACCACGAATACCAAAGCAGAAAAAAAGCAGCCAGTACGACAATGACTACGACTACAAAGACGAGAACAATGGGCAGCGATGCTCTTGGAGGTATTCTTCGAAAAGGACAACGCAGCAAATCATCGCCGCCAGCCAGTACAGATCGATGCCTTGGACAAGTCGTGCCGGACACCCCTTCAATTGACGCTGCGTTCCAGCAACAAACGAGCGATGGAATCGTTGCTGAGAAACGGCGAGGATCCGAATCTGGCCGGCGGCGGCGCGGACGGATCCGCTCCTCTGCACGTCATGAGCGAGACGTACTGTTACGTGGGATGAAGGTAATAAAATAAGATTGAGACAGTGGATTAGACTTGAATTGCCAAGAGGGGAGATGCCGAGGTCCGACGATGCGATGCGCTTCAGCGTTGGACTGCTACTTAATTAAGTTAATGTTACTCGTCATAGGTGGGGGCCTTGTCGTCCCACATGACACAACCGAAGTCGTTACGCGACGACCCCGACGCGATCGTGACCCCTCTTCTCTTTGACTTTTTTTTGTTGCAGAAGGCATACGATCGTTACGAAAAGTGCCATGTAGAGAATTGGGATATTGAGAATGGGAAGGTTCCCATCTGCGCATCATGCTTGCGTCCTACCGACACCCCGGCGCAGTACGTATATAGTGCTGCGCACATGTAAAACATATACAATATGTTCGTTAAAAAAAATAAAAAAAAAAAAAAATTATTATACTTCAAAAAAACCCATGTTAATTTTAGCCTAATACTTCCATTCCCATTATATACAATAAATTAAATACTCTTTCAAAAATTATCATCATTTTTAGCTTTAACAATTTGTTCATTTACTCTTTCCAAAATTATTCAAAAATTTTAAAATTTAAAAAAAAAATCTCTATACTTATAAAATTATTGATACTTATTTACACCTTATGGTGCCAAAGCTATTATCATTCTAACTGTAAATAATTTTTCGTTCACTTTTTTTTTCAAATTTATTCAAAATTTTAAAATTTCAAAAAAAACTCTATATACTCGTAGAACAATTTTAATACTTATTTGCACCTTATAATTTCAAAACTATCATGACATTTAATATACATATGGGCCCTGCCCCTCGAACTTTTTTTCCATATTTTTCAAAAAATTTAAAAATCAAAATATTAATTTCCAATTTAAAGTCCAAGTATAAATTTGTTTTAGAATTTATGCACATAGGCAGCAAAGGAAACCTCAATTATTCGCGCTGGCATTTCGCGACTGTTAAAAACGCGATTCTCGACTTCCGATGCATGCATTCTTATATGCGTCAGGACTTGTTCGGTTGGTGCATACGGCGCACTTGTCAAATTTCTCGGTGGTACGACTGGCAGTCTGGGCGTTGTAGTCACTTCCGAGCCTGCTCGAATTTCCGCGTTATTATCGGTATTATTAGGCCTGTCAGCCGGGTCTGGGCGAAGATGAATGAACATCGTTGTCAAGGAGCCGAAAAAAGCTCCGAGCAATCTGAAGCTCCAGCCATATATAGAATATAATGTATATCCATGAACAACTGTATCAATTAGAAGTTTTATTAATTGAATTACCACAAGACATCCCGCAATTCCCGCGCATACTGCTTTGAATTCAAGGAATCTCGCGTAAATCGATTTGAAGTATGATCGAGATAATTTGTTAAATGTATCTTCGTCTAGTAACTTTTGAAAATCTCCCGATTCTGCTGTTCGAGGTCTGTCTGCTAGACGCCTCACGACTGACTCTAGTAACGCCTGCCTTTTAAGGGGAAAAGCTAGGTGATCTTCAAGCTTGTCTAGTTCTTCTATTAAATAAATTCCTGACGACATGAACGAGCGAATTTTCTCGTAATTCCATGTGGGTGTCTCGAGAGGTTGGATGATGTGTGGCTTATGCACCAGTGACACGTTGGGGTTCATAGCGACATAGACTTCGTCCACCTCGAATATTGCAGGAAATATTGCGCTACATTCGCGGGGTGTGCGTGTGCGCGTGAAAATTCTGGTATTTGGTTTAAGAATACCGTCAGTACCCTTGCACACTACAGGCAGCTCATTGAAACAAACGGAGGTTGCGCGAATTTGACAAAGTATTTCGGTGCATTCGATAAGATGGGCTGTCTCTCCTGCCAGGATCGCTGAAAAACCCCTTCTCTTCATTACCGCTAAAGCAAATATGTCGGGATGTTCATGTATATTTGAAAGGGTGTTAGCGATGATCTGTCGCGCTAACATACATCTCTGAAACACGGAGTCACGGTAGAGCAAGTCAAATTGCGTCTTCACGTGATGCGCGAAGTATGCAAATTTTGTATTGAAATATGCCGACAGAAGGATATTTTCGGCATTTAGCGAGTGTTTTGCTATGAGGCCGGCATTCGGTTTTGTTTCTAAAAGAAAGAGTCGTGGGTGTTCTGTCGTCATGAGAATGTAGCCACAGAGGGACATTTCACCTTTCTTCTCGAGACCGAATTGGATAGCTAACGATGTGTTTGTAAAATAAATGATTGGCCCAGAGCCATCCTTTTTGCGTACGCGCATGCTATCACCTTCATATGGAACGGCGTATTGATCGAATTGGCATGTGCCTTGGAACTCATTTAGATTCCAGAAAAAGGATGTCTCGATTATATCGACGCAGGTACCTGCGCGATATGGGCATTCGAGATTGTCTGCCATTACTATGCGATTAAGACGATCGTCAAAAGAAGCTGCTCCCGTTGTTAGTAAAATTTCAAGATCAGCTGTTACTACTACCGCATCATATTGCGCTGTTTTAGGGATATATTTTACTCCCGCACAGGTCCCGTCAGTGGCCAGCTCGCCCGCGATTGTCAGCGTACGTCTATTTGTTGCATTTACAATAAGATCGCGAATTGTAATAGACTCGAATCTTAATTCATTATATTTGATCGCGTCACTACAGGTTTCCTTTGTCAGCATATGAACATAGCTGCTATCGCCGCCTTGTACAATCTTGTTATGCGAGAAAGCGCCGCAGTATCTGATGACGCGGCTCACTATGACACGACAGCTAAAGAAAGTCGTTGATCTGTAGGCGAGATGTTGCAGAAGTTGGACGTAGACTTTCTGCGTTTCGGGCACTTTTGTATGTACCTCGCAATTGCCGATGGTTGAAGTCATGACGGACGTGACGTTTGGTGTATTACGCCCGCACATGTACCCGGACAATGCGCTTGCATCTTGCGTGCCTATGATGACGATGAGGGCCATAACCGCTTGTAGTAGGTTGTTCATGGTGATTAAGGGGACACACCTGTGTTTCGGGTCGAAAAATCGATTTTTTTGAAATATTTTGTTTAGAAAGGAAATCTTTTCTAGTTTTTAAATTTTCAAACCGCGTTTCTCTATCTATTTTGTAAAAAAAAGTTATTCACAAAAATGATATGAAACTTCACTGATTTCAGGCTCATGTTGTGTTGTTTGTGTTGCCCACTATGCTTATTATTTTGACAGGTGGGGTTATGTTTTGCATAGCCTCAAACATCATCTGCTATACACAGATGCTGTAGCAGCAAGATAATGACAAAAAAAGTTAACAATGCATCAATAGAGAGTATACAACTAATAATTTAATGTCAGTGGTATAATTGAGAATGTTAATTTTAATTGTCTTATTCTGAGACATTGATTTTTCCAGGTTTTAGTAGCATGATCCTGAATGCTATTCTTGACCAATTTGAATTCTAGAGGTCTTAAAAGAAAGGTAATTTAATTCTCTACCACTTAATTGGAGCAGAATTTTTAATTAGGGCTTCAAAAATTGTTTGCACACTCAAATCCAAAAAAAAGCCCAAAATAACTATTTCATGAACGCTAATAGCTGTACTTGGAGACTGATGAAGTAAAGAAGTAATGTAGTAAAAATTCTGCTCCACTAAAGTAGTAGAGAATTTTATTACCTTTATTTTAAGACCTCTGGGATTCAAATTGGTCAAGAATAGCATTCAGGATCATGCGGCAAAGGATTGAAAAAGAATAAAACATAATAGATGAATCCTGGACTAATATAAATGATTTTAGGCTGGAATCATATTTTTTAATGTAAAAAGTATTGAAAAAACAGATTTTTACATCAAAAATAATAAATTGTAAAAATATCATATTAATTTCAAGTTTTTTCATTTACAGGGTATAACACAGGTGTGTCCCCTTAATTTATATTTGATGGCTGCAACCGCGCACAACGTAACAATATTATAATTATAATTTACTAATTATAGCTTTTAACTTTTACTTTATTAATGTGCAATTACTACTTACACAAATTCAAAATTATTAGAAAAAAAAAATTTTTTCACTCAAAATTTAAATCAACTTTGATAAATTCATATAGCCAAAGGCTCTACTATATTGCTCTATCTCGGTCGGCGTGTGTTGCTACACTGTCGCACCGGCTGTATTAATTTCGACTAATTCTGTCCATAACTTAATTCAGCACAATTTATTTAGCTAACCGCTAGCGCATGAGTGACCATTCCGATGCACGGATGCCCCTCCCGTGCACACGGAGCTATACTACTCTATCCCCGTAAATCAAAAATTGCAACGCTTCTGCCCAGTTGCATTTCCATATCATATATCATGATGCC
Organism: Trichogramma dendrolimi; assembly: GCA_034770305.1. Classification (NCBI taxonomy): domain Eukaryota; kingdom Metazoa; phylum Arthropoda; class Insecta; order Hymenoptera; family Trichogrammatidae; genus Trichogramma; species Trichogramma dendrolimi. The sequence continues at coordinate 50,450 of JAPMIB010000119.1, read as the reverse complement.
TTTCATCGTGCTGTAACACAAAACCAAAGTCATAAAATGGAGAAAAATGTTATTTTTAATTCATAAATCATCGATTGTTATCGTCTTCTTTCTTTGGCAGTTGTCACCGGCTATTGGTATCTTGCCTATAACAAAGATAGATATTAATCTATACAGGGCCCCAATTACCCTATCATTAATCAAGTTGTGAGCCAATGCTTGCCCTACTCATTATTTAATTATATTATGACCTTTTTTTTTCTTCCAACTGTAGGTTACATATAACCAAAGTCGTTAAAAAAAATAATAAAAAAAAGCTTATATGTACATGAGGAGTATACAATTTTGATACCACTCATGGTTTGGCTTGTGAACTGCGTAGTTCTATTCCTTCATTTTTGATTTTATCAGTGTTATCAACCACTGGTTTTGCCGGCTTCTGCGCGTAAGCGCGTTTGATCTTGTCAATGTGCACTTTTCGTTCAGTGCCGTCGTGGAGCAAAATTACAGATTTTTCATCGTGATCAACGTGCTTGATCTCGTAAGGGCCGCTATATTCCCCGCTAAACTTATTTATTCACGGCTCTTTTAATAACATGACCATTTCACCTTCGCAAAAATACTGAATATTAATATGCTGGTCATAATAGTACTTAGAGCGATGTTTAGCTTGATTTAAATTCATTGCCACGAGAGTTTGTACGCGACACAGCTCTGTTGCTACGTCATCTAAGTAGCTGTCATACGAGTAAGCGTTATCTGTGCTCGCGAAACCTGTTGGCATGCGAGCGCGGAAGCCTGTAATAATTTCGATGGGTGACAATCCGGTCGCTTCATGAATTGTATTGTTGTATGCAAACTGCGCGAGTGGGAGGTAATCGTCCCATTGCGCTTTATCGTTAACGAATTTCTTCAAATATTCCGTTAATGTCGAATGCATTCGTTCGATAGCGCCACACGTTTGCGGCCTGTACACACAGCTCTTTATTTTTTCGATGTTAAATAATTTGCATAATTCGGTCAACAAATTATTCTGGAAGTGCGTGCCGTTATCGGATAATATTGATAGAGGTGTGCCAAAATAGCATGTGACTTTGTCAACTAATGCTCGCGCGACCTCGTGTGCGTTCGCCTTTTTGCATGGAGTTAAAATTATAAATTTGCTTAACCGGCATTGCATGGTAAGAACATAGACATTCCTCTTCGCCGTCTGCTTTAGCAGTCCGTAAAAATCTAGCGAAATTTTATCAAAAGGTTTCGATGGAGTATCCGAGAGAAAAAGGGGAAGTTTTGTCTTTTGTCTAATAAGTTTTTTCGTCTGGCATGTCATACATCGCTTGACGTAGGCATCGACATCGGGCCTCATATTTTTCCAATAAAAATCTTGGGTGAGTCGATTATAAGTTGCATTTATGCCCCCCGGTGTCCTGCTGCGCACGACTCGTGACAGTCTCGAATCGTTCGCATTCGATCATGCACAGGTGGTACAATGATCGAATTTGTGTATAACATTGCTTTTATATGCGTACCGGCAAACATTTCATTAAGTTTATCAATGAAATATTGCCAGTCCCCCATACTCAAAATCGCTAGATCTCTAATGATCCCAACGCAGTCAATATTATGCGTGATTAGTAATTTTTTCAAGGATTTAATGATTTTATGTAAATCCTTCCTCATGCATTTATCATTTACATTCTCCTTTACAAAAAGGCAAAAATTGGTATTAAATGATGTTTTTATTGTCATAATATTACCCGTTGTGTAATTTGAATCCTTAATATTATCAAGCGACAAATAGTCGCTTTCAATCAATGCGTCGAAAATTTCCGATTTCTCACATATATTCACAGTCATTACAAAGATCCAATTCTCTCTATATTTAAAAGGATGGTCTTTGCTTATCTTTAATCCGCCGAAGCCATTGAACTCGTCATAAAACCAAGGCAGTCGGTCACGCGGTGGTTTGCGTTTCGCAACATAATATTTACAAAGTGCCGCGTTGGTGTGACCTTGCAGCATATCTTCGGCTTTCTCCGCTGCTTGTGCGGCGTCAGCGTTTTGCAGTACGCTGCTGCCGGTGTCGCGCGCCGAGGTATTATAATCTCGTGTGCCTGTTATCTCACGAGGAGGCGACCCATTGTCTAAGGGATTTGTAACAGAAGACTCGACACGCGTCGATGTATTATCGCTGTTGTAATCATATGATATGTTGTCATTCGCTCGTTCATCGTAATTGAGCGGGCCATGCTGCGCAGTTTGAACTTGCTACATGTTGCTCGTACCGTGCATTGTACGCGGCCCTAGTCGAGTCTCTCGCAGCGTAAAGCCGCGCGTCGGAGTCGACAAGGCCATCGCTGGCGTTGTTGCAGCGCAGCGATTTTGCTCCGGCGACTCTACGATGCCGGCGTTGTGCCGATCAGCTGACTTCGCCTGCGAACTGTTATCTTTTCTCTGCTCGCCAAGTGTGTCGGGTATCGCATTACCTATCTCCTGCGCATGCTTGTAGCTATCATTATCATTCGCACTGTGTAGCGTGGCTATTGCTACTGGAATATATGGAATATAATGTTTCTTGCTCAAGTGCAAATGTATGTATCGGGCTCTCATATGTACAGTAAAGCGCGGATATACATATTGCCGGGGCTTTACTTCAAAATGAATGCACACATTTATTTCAAAGGAATGCGCAAAGACATATAGGCAGTCTATGTTTTCCCATTCCGACGGTGATTGAAGGATTTCTCTCACCCCTTGTGGGTCGTCATAGGTGTCTACAAAAGGTGATCGTAATAAACATTGCCGTAATTCCCAGGCTGTTAAATCAGATCTAAATATTTTCAAAACAGAATAAAATAAGCAGTTACCCGGCGGTTCGGTTGGTATATCGTCCGACCGTATGAGCGTAGCGTGCGACTCGGCGCATCCGTTGTGTTTGCTATATCCGGCCAGTTCGCGTATTCTTAAATTCGCCCGATGATTATTCGGGTCGCGGTACTCCTTCGTTGCATCTGCGAGCTCATCGAAGTTTCTTGCAAAACGTGTGTAATTGTTCTTATCGCTCTTTAGTCGCTCAATATCTTGCAATCGCTCAGTATCACTTACCAACGTGCAGCGTTTATCGTCCGAGCCCACTTCCCAAACGTCTATTTGTAATCCGCGTCTATTGGGCACAGGATTTTCGCGTAAGTCTACACGCAACTTCGCGAAAATTTCACGCGCCATCTCTGGAAAGGAGCGTCTAATATATGATTGTTCATTGTGATCAAATATCGGCCCGGGCACGTCATTCGGTGGCAAGTTTTCATTTTCGATTGATGACTGCGCACTTGCCGGTGCAGGCGTCGAGTCACCTGGTTCTTCTTGGAATGATATTAGATCGTTTTGCACAATCGGGCTTTCCATTCGTTGCAAGTCTAAATTTTCGACTTGTATCACAGGCGCTCGCGAAGGTATTGCTGGTTTCCGGTTTCTCTTGCCCATGCTCACGATTTCAGAAATTTTCTCCCGCGCTCGCGCTTTTGCTGCGCGCTCTGGCAACGGTGCCATGCTGACGTCGCTATCCTCGTCGATATCGCTCTTATTTTTATTCGAATTGCTTCCTCAGAGAGGAAGCTCTGTGATAGGCTCGAAAACGAGATTTTGAACCAGCCCTCGTAGGATGATTTAGTTTACATATTTGTATTTCCTCTATTGCTTCGTATTTTGCGGCAGGCAGTAGCGAATCGTCCGAATCCGATGACGACTCGTTGTCAAATTTCTCTTTGTCTTGGGCGTGCTTCGTTTGCTTATATCGCCGCGTTTGTATTTTAAAAATTCGACCCGGAGGGTGATTCAATTCCTCCGGCAACTTATTATCATTTTGCTCTTGCGCATCGGCCAACTGATATAATTGCTGTTTAGACAAATTAGCAGGGTTCTCTGCCAAATTGACAACCGGATTTCGAGACAGCGCATCAGCGTTCGCGTTGGTAAGACCCCGTCTGTAGACTATGTCGAAATCATACCCGCGCAGCTCCGGTTTCAGTCTATTAAAGCGAAGATCTGGCTTTTTTGTATTATGAAAATGAACAAGAGCTTGATGGTCAGTGTAGACGGTAAATTTCCGTCCCCATAAATAATAATAAAATTGTTCTTTTCCGAAAACTATGGCTAGCAATTCCTTGTCATACGTAGGGTAGCGTAACTCGGCACCCATGAGGCAACGCGACGCGTATGCGCAAACATAATCTGACCCGATCTTCCCTTGGCCAAGTATAGCTGATATCGCGAATTTGCTGGCGTCGCATGAAAGAATAAAATCTTGCGATAAATCCGGGTTTCGCAGTACTAGATATTCACACATTCGCTGTTTTATATCGGCGAACGCGTTGTTTTGCGCCTCGCCCCATTCATACTTTACAGTTTTCTTCAGCAATTGCTGCAGAGGTCTAACTATCGACGCGTAATTTTTAATGAACTTTTGATAATACCCAGTGAGGCCTAGAAACTGCTTAAGCTTTTTCTTGTCTGTGGAGAAGGGAAAATCGTGCATGGCCGCGATTTTTGTGTCGTCCATACGTATTTCACCATGACCGACAATGTAACCAAAAACATGCGCATCTCTTTTGAGCATTTGACATTTCATCGGCTCAATAGACATATTCACTGCCTTGAAGCGGTCGAGCATACGCACGTTATGTTCTTCTATTGTCTCCCCGTGAACCATTACATCATCTAAATATATCTCGAGTTCTGTGCCCTGAAGGCCCGCCAATGCTAGTGACATTGCACGAAAAAATACGGACGGGTCCGACTTTATTCCCATCACTAGCCGTTTGAACTGTATACGCATTTGGCCCGGCGAAACCCGTTTTATGCGCGGAATTTTCGTCCATCGCAATCTGATGGAAACCGTTACGCAAATCTATACACGATACGTATTTAGCCGGTGCAAGTCGCTCTAGTATGTCGACCGTTAACGGCAAAGGGTAGCACTCGTTTTCGGACATCGCGATGAGCTGTCGAAAATCAGTGACTATGCGCCACTTTTCATTTCCGTCTGCATCAAGGGTTTTCTTGGGCCCAGAGTGGGCTCAGCCATGGCGTATTTGATGGTTTTATTACATCATTCTTTATTAATTTATCGAGTTCTTTTTGTATCACTTGTTTTATATGAGGGGGGTAGCGGTAATATTTTGGCGTAAGTGGCACCTCCGAGGTGTGTTTTTATCGAACATTTAAGCGTCGTAGAAATAGGCAACGGCTCGCCGTCCAACCCGAATACGTAGGGGTTGTGCTCGACTAATTCTCTTACTGCAGCGAGCTCTTTTTCATCACAGCCAGCCGTATCCATTAATTCAATGATTTTATTGACTCTCCCTGCCCCGTATAAGACAAGTCCCGGGTGTAAATTCTCATTTTCGTCACTGGTTTTCTCTTTGGAAACAACGAATATATGTGGGGATCCGAGGGCTTTGCCTCCCCTCTCCGCGCGGCCAGCGCCTAGCGAGAGGCCCGACACGCTGTAGCGGTATTGTACGCTTGGACGCCTAGTCAGCAAGTCGCATGAGAGACTCTCTCAATAAAAGGTTTCAATATAAGTACTTGCGTTTCTCTCTCTACCTCTCTGCCACCCTGGAGGCCTGGGGACCTCCACCGAGTGACCTTCACTCCTATAAATCTCCTCAGGGGTGACCCGGACGTTAGCTCTCGTAGATGAGCAAGTGTAATTCGGCAGTGAGTGTAGTGCGGCGAAAATTTTTGTGCAAAAAAGTTGTTCGTGTTGCACCTTGGACACGCCTTTCTTGCGTCAAAGCACACGCACGCTAAAAACATTATAAAGAGATAATTGTGTGTTGCATACACATTTTCTGGTGTTTCAAAAAAGTCTCGAATCACGAGCATCCCTAGTACACGACATTTTTTTCGTGTTGCAACTCGCACACGTTGTCTCTCAACAAAAAATCTCGGATCACGAGCACCCTCAGTGCGCGAAATTCATTTTTTTTCTTTTTCTCGTGTTGCATTCAGCACACAAATCTTGAAAACACCAAACAAACAAAAAAGAAAAACAATTGTTTTTTGAATTTCGAATCCCTTACGTACGTTATAGCTTCATGTTGCTACTCGCACAGGCACGTACGCAGGAAATTCTAAGAAAAGCCTCGCCATGAGCATCATGTGCGTAGTAAGTCTGCGTGTCGCCTCAAACACACGCAATCGACACGATTCTCTGTTGTGAGAATCTTGCGCACGACGTACGCCATCATCAAAAAACTTTTTTCTCGAACGTCGAGCAAATAAAAAATTTTTGGCGGGTTGCATCTCGCACCGATTCGTGGGCCTCGAATTTTACGTGTTTGACAAGTGTCGCGTTACAAAAAAACACGATTTGTGTTGCAACTCGCACACCTTTCGGCACCCACGGCTTGGGGCAACGCCTCACGAGGACTCCACCGGCGCATCGGCAACTGCCACGCGGTGTTGAGCGACGAGTTCATCGGCGCATCGTCACCTGCCTCGCGGTGAACTCCGAAAAATTCTCGGCACGTCGGTGACAGCCACGTGCGGCTTCTGCAAATTCGTCGTGTTTGGCGCGCAACGGCAACGTGCTCGTGTCGGCCATCTTGCAGCTGCGCGTGACATCGGAAGAAGAAGGCGAGGGAACTCCGGCGCAACGGCCATCTTGCGCATTGCGCATAGCTTCGTCTCGCTCCCTCACGCTGCTGCGGCACGGCAGACGACGGCGCTGCGACATCGAGCATCGACTCTACGCTTCGTGTGGTGTTGTGCTTCAATGAATATTGCACTTTTCAATCTCGGGATTCAATTCAAATTCTCTTTCGCTTTTCAGTGAACAGTGCAATGCAATTATGAACAACAAAAACTCTTAGTTTATAAGAATTTAGTTAATTCTGATAATACAAATTCATATTAATTTATTCTAGAAATTAAGTAAATACATTGTTGCTCGGGTTTTGCGTGGCGCGCTTAGTTCTGTGTGGTTTGATAATGCGAGTAGTAGGTAGCAGAAGCTTTCTCGAGTCCCTTTACTGCATGCTACTTAACCCTACCTGTCACTACACAGTCATCGGTGTACATGTGACTTTTCTGATTTAGAAGTCAATTTTACTTGTCTCACACTCTTGGCTGAGTCGGCTCGAGTCTTTTCTCTTGTTGCAATCATGTCTTCCGAAAACAAAGATCAAAAATCAGATGAATTTCACAATACTTCTCTGCTTACAGAGGATGGATGTGATGCCAGAGAAGTGGAAGCTCGGCTCATGGCTCGCATGAAGGTTTATGAAGATTCAATGGTATCTCTGCGAGAACAATTAGACACAATTGCTATTGCAATTGAGAAGCTGCAGGTGGCTGTCACTTTACACCCACAATTGCAGACGCATAACCTCCCTGCTGCTCCTACTGTTTCTTCACTCAGTACCAGCACCACAGATACCCACACAACCACTTCTACTTCAGGTAAACCTTACTATAACTTGGCCCCAAATCACCAGTTCAAATTTCAATTTACCCCTTCTGGTCAGGACCCTAGAGTAAAACCCTTTTCACAGACATTGCTTGAGCATGCTATGCAAGTCTCACAAGCTCAATCGAGCCCCACTCCTACACAATACAACAACAGCCCAACTACATCAACAGGTCTTCCTCAGGCACACTTAGCATACTCCAATCCTTCGGGATTCTTTCGCTATAGGCCTGTGGAAGTTCCTATCTTTTGGCATCAAGACCCAGAATCATGGTTTGCTGCTTGAAAGTGAATTCGAAACTCTGAAGATCCTTGATGATAAGGCCAAGTATGGCTCGCTTCTCAAGTGCTTGGGTCAGGGCACGTGCAAGGCGATTGCATTTATCATCAAGTCCTTGCCCCCCATAAACAATATGACTCCTTGAAAGAAAGCGTCATTCGCAAATACTCACAGTCAGGACATCAGAAAATTGATCAATTGTTTAAACAATGTTCACTTGGGGATAAAAAACCGTCTGAATTGCTGACTGAAATGCAAGCTCTAGGTCGAGATCATGTCTCAGATGAGACACTTATGTTGTTATGGGTCAGACCTCTGCCTAGTGAGTTAGCTGTGCTCCTAAATGAGTCTATCACCAAGGCAAATGCACTTCAAATTGTGGCCAAAGCGGATCGCTTGCATGAGAGGCTAAAATCTTCTAAAAGCTACTCACAAATTTCCAGTCTGGACAGTGCTCAAGATTCTGAGTCTGATGTGACTGTCAAAATTACAAATGCTGTCTTGGCCGCAATGTCTGCCCAAACCAAATCTTACCAGAGGCCAAGTCGTTCTAAGCCAAAAGAAAGGAACAACAAATCCAAGTCTTCTAATAGGTCCAAGTCAAAGACTCGTTATGGCCCCAATAAAGATCTATGTTACCACTCCAAATATGGTAAAGATGCAGACTTCTGCTCTACCCACCTTGTGCATGGGAGGAAAAATACGCGCGCCAAGACAGCGACCAGGAAAACTAGAGTACCCGGATGTGTGCGAGGCTAGCGCTCAGGCCTCACTCATTCCCGACTCGAAACGCCTGTTCATAAAAGATCTCTGCTCTGGCTCAGTGTATCTCATCGACACGGGCGCAGAGATTTCTGTTTGTCCCAGAGGAGATGCTGACGAATCTGCTCTCACAAATTTGATCCTACATGCAGCTCATGCACCGCCATAAAAACTTACGGCTCATGTAATATTAGTCTAAACTTTGGACTGCGACGCAAGATGAATTGGTCTTTTATACGTGCAGATGTGCCGTACTCAATTTTTGGCGCAGATGCATTAGTGCATTTTGATCTTTTACCTCATTTGAAATGCAACAGATTGATCGACAACCTCACTGGCCTTTTTGCTCAAGGATATCTCGCTCCTGCAACAGTCCACGGAATAAGCTTAGTCGATCCTTCGATCCCCTTGCTCACATTCTTCGAAAAACTCTCAAGTGTTTAACTCTCAAGCCACACCAAGCGCCAGAGCTACGAAAGTGCTCCATTATTTACCTACCACAGGTGAACCTATTGCGCAACGAGCGCGACGTTTAACCCCAGAGAAGTTGAAGGCGGTAATTTGCAAAGTGGCGGGAGGAGGGGATTTGTCGTCCTTCGGACAGTCCCTGGTCCTCACCGATACACATTGTTCCGAAGAAGACCCCAAGGGACATCAGGATTTGTGGCGATTATCGCAAATTAAATGCTGTGACTGAACCCAATCGTTATCCTGTCCCGAATCTTCATGACTTCACGTCCATTTTAGACGGAAGTAAAATATTTTTCACTCTTGATTTATATCAAGCATTTCATCAAATTCCTATGGCACTCGAGGATGTGTCGAAAACTGCGCTTATCACTCCCATAGGATTATTTGAGTTTTTGTTCATGCCTTTTGGCTTACTAATGCTTCTCAAACGTTTTAGCAATATGTAAATGAAGCGCTTGGGGACCTTCCCTTTCTTTTTGCGTACATTGATGACGTGATCATAGCATCTCAAAACCACGAACAGCACTTGCAACATTTGGAAACAGTCCTTGATCGACTCGAAAAATTCGGTCTTCTGCTCAATCTAGAAAAGTGCGTAATCGCCCAACCTGAAGTTAGTTTTCTCTCTCACAAGGTGAAGGGGGGTATGCTCCCTTAAACGATAAAGTTCAGTCCATTTTAGACTTTCCGCAGCCCTCTACCATTGACGAACTTCGTCGGTACCTAGGCCTGTTGAACTTTTATCGGTCGTTTATCAAATGCGCTGCACATCTCTTAGCTCCCTTGAACGTTCTGATCGTTGGAGCAAAAAAAAAAGACTCAACGCCAATTTTATGGTCTGAGACTGCAGATCGAGCTTTCAAAGAAAGCAAGCAAACTTTGGCAAATGCAACGCTTCTCGCTTATCCTCAAGAGAATGCAAAGCTACGCCTAGTTACCGATGCTTCAACTATCGCAGCAGGGGCAGCTCTTGAGCAAGAGACAACTTCAGGTTGGAAACCACTCGGGTTTTTCTCGAAAAAGTTTACCTCAGGACGAAGGAAATATGCTCCCTATTACCTAGAGTTAACCGCCATATTTCTGGCAATCAAACATTTTCATACGCAGCTGGAAGGGCGAGACTTTGACGTCCTGTGTGACCACAAGCCCCTGCAGTATGCTTTTACACAATCACCCGAGCAGGTTCCGTTAGTCAAGCAGAGGCAATTAGCTTTCATTTCGCAATATACGACTAGTATTAAATACCTTCCTGGCAAGGAAAATCCGGCGCGACTGACGTGCTATATTGTGAGGCGGTGGACAAGATTATCCGTCCCTACATCCCAAAATCTCTTCGTCGTGAAACCTTCTCCATTTGTCACAGCCTATCTCACGCCGGCCTTCAAGCTCATGAAGAGAAAATTCGTTTGGCCTTCCATGTCCAAAGACGTCAAGGAATTTTGCAAACTCTGCCTGCCGTGTCAGCAGAACAAAATTTCGCGTCACAATAAATTAGTTCCAGGTAAATTTGACTCACCTGATCAACGTTTTTCTCATGTCCACATTGACATTGTTACGTTGAACGAAAGTCACGGGTACTCCCACGCTTTAACTATGATAGATAGGTATGCTCGCTGGCCAGAGGCCACACCCATTTGCGACATGCAAGCCGCAACAGTGGCAGAAGCCTTTGTACACACTTCGGTAGCTCGCAATGGTGCTCCGGAGACGATAACTTCTGACCAAAGTCTTCAGTTCGAAACTTCAGTTTTTCGTGAGCTGTGCCGGCTTTTAGGTACTTATCACATCCACACCACTCCATAACATCCTTGCAGCAACGGCTTAATAGAGCGTTGGCCAGGGATTTTAAAGCTGCGCTTATGTGCTTTGAAAAATCCGACTCGTGGATTGAGGCCCTACCTTTCGTCATGCTAGGCTTGAGAACTCGCATTCGTCAGATTTTGACGCCAGATCGGCCGAGATGGTTGAGGTAGCCGCTCTTCGATTTCCGGGCTATGTATTCGCGAACGAGAGTGAAGATTGCAACAGGCAAACGTTCACGTCTGAATTTCGGTCTCACATGCATCAAGTCAAGCCTGTGCCAACGACTCTGCATCAAGAAACTCGGCCCTTTGTACATAAAAGTCTGCAATCTTTACCCATGTCTTCTTGCGAGCACCATCCATTAAAAACCCGCTGGATCCACCCTATTTAGGTCCCTTTAAAATCCACGGCGAGCTTCTCCACACTTTTATATAATCAAAATGACGAATAAGAGAGGACTCGAGGAGCTGAAAGCTGTCTTTACTCTGCGTATTAAACTGCACACGAGACTTTCGAGGATATTGATCTCATAGTTAATAATGATATTTGTAATGATAATTTCTCGGACGAGAATATAGATTGTATTACACACTAGACGTGCCGGAGATTTCTGATGACTTAGCAGAATCAACGGACACTGGGCATAAGGATAATTAATCCGCACCTAAAAGCGTGCCTAAGATTTCTTCTAAAAAATCTGGTAATAAAAAATCTAATGATAAAAAATCTGGTATTAAAAAATCTAGTGATAAAAAATCTTGCATTAAAAAATCTAATGACACTAAGTCTAATCAGAAAAAAGAAGTCAAGTTCCACATGGAAAACACTTATACTAAAAAGTATAAAAAATCTAACTCGCGCAATACTACTTCAAGTCAAAAACATAATCGCATTTTGTACACGCGCCTGCATATGCTTTAAAAAAAAAGCATTTATTATTTATTTTTGTACTTAATGGGAAACTTAAATTTTAGTAAAGCCAAGTATTTTTGTACTTAGAATTAGCTCCAATGTTGTGCTTAGCACCAAAGAACTTTTCCACAAATGAAAAAAGTGAAAATCTTAGCTTAAGTTATTTTGTAAGGAAAAGTTGTGCAAAGCATCCGATTACCTTATTAAAAAAAAAAAAAAAAAATTCTTGCTACTTGTTTTCTCAGCGCAAAGCACTGATAGTTTTATATAACATGCGACTAGCTATAATCAAAACAAATTTTGTATAATCACGCTCAAAAATTTTGCATTTAATTAACGCAACATTTTTCATTTTTACCCCCGAGCACTGTGGGGATCTGAGGGCTTTGCCTCCCCTCTCCGCGCGGCCAGCGCCTAGCGAGAGGCCCGACACGCTGTAGCGGTATTGTACGCTTGGACGCCTAGTCAGCAAGTCGCATGAGAGACTCTGTCAATAAAAGGTTTCAATATAAGTTGCGTTTCTCTCTCTACCTCTCTGACACCCTGAGGCCTGGGGACCTCCACCAAGTGACCTTCACTCCTATAAATCTCCTCATATATGCATGTATTATTCAAGGTTACGCTATCCTCATTAGCGGTCTTGTTATTCTCATAAGACATTGCATAACACGTGCCGTGGCCGGGTGTGATGCATCATTTACTACTTTCGTATGACTCTCTATCGCTCTATTATTTACGAGGGGACTCTGAAACCTCACGCTACGCGCTGTATTGCTACGGTCGTGGGCCCGTAAGCAGAATGGTGCACCTCCACCAACACTTCATCGGCTCGAGTCGTCGATAACGCGACCATTGAGCTCGTATTGAAGTTTGTGTTGCTGAACATCGTTGCTCGCTCGTCGACACTAGTGCTCTGTTGTGCATTAATTCTGAGCTCATATTGAGTCTCTGACTCTGGGTGCCCGTCACTCCGTGACGTATCAACCGACTGCATTTCGATAAACGAGTTTTGCCTATTGATAAAATCTGCGAAGCCCGGATATTGTTCTTCAATGAGCGCTCTGCGCTCGGCCTCCGAGGCCTCTGCGAGGTAATTCCTCGAAACTTCGCGTTGCGACACGTATGGAGCACTCGACTCCCCCCCCCCCTTGCGATTGTTACATTCATCTGACATTGTGATCAATGAGATAAATTAAAAATATCCAAAGTCTTCTAAAGATATTAAGCAATACCGCTCACAACTCAATTGCGTTTACTTAAATAACTTCACAATCATTAAATCAATAATTTTCATTTACCTGTTGCAATGGTATAGGCGGCTTGCGATTTATTCCATGCCACTTTTACAACCCTGCGATTCACTCTTCCAACGATGTATTAGTACTGCTGCGTGCGGTGTCGAACTCTTTTTTTTTTTTTAAAAAAAGACAAAAACAAAACTTTGCACCGATCACGAATAAACAACAGTCACCGTCGAGCACACCTAGCACCAAAATTAGGAGGAGCGCCGGGTGTTACGTGGGATGAAGGTAATAAAATAAGATTGAGACAGTGGATTAGACTTGAATTGTTAAGAGGGGAGGGGCCGAGGTCCGACGATGCGATGCGCTTCAGCGTTGGACTGCTACTGATGAGCTGTGCTCATTACTCCCGTTAATGTTACTCGTCATAGGTGGGGGCCTTGTCGTCCCAGATGACAGTACCAAGACGACGATCTTATAGAGATGTTCTTCGAGGCCTGCGACGACACGGAGCAGACGGTGCGGATCGATGCCTGGAACGTGCGGGGTCGTACGCCGCTGCACTTGCCCCTCGCGTGGGACCGCAAAAACCTAACGCGATTACTGCTGAGAAAAGGTGCCGATCCTAACTCGACTGATTTCAACGGATTCACTCCCCTGCATCACGTCTGTTTCAAGGATTTCTACTCCTACAGCGTGGCGAGAACGTTTCTCGTGCTGCTACTGCTGTGATGCTTCAAACATGCAACTTGAAAGCCAGCCTCGACGCTCAAGAAAGAATTATACGATAAAAGATATGTAAACCAAGTGAAGCGCATGCAAATTTGTGCAAAATAAGAACATTTTATCTTAAATTATGTCATTTTGCATATAAATGTGACACACATGAATCATTGTCATACGATTACAGTGTTGCAGATATGAGAATATAATATGAGAACTCTATCTAGTATTCAGCAAATACAAAAAGTTTTAAAAATAATATTTAAATAAAGACTCAAACTGCTGCTACGCTTTTCTGCAGTTCTATCAAGTAGATTATCTAGTATTCAGCAAATACAAGATAAGTTGGAAGAATATATATTTGAATAGAGACTAATCATTTAAATAAAGACAATACTGCTACGAGACTCTACAATTCTATTGAGTAGACAGCAAATACTAGATAAGTTTGAAAAATATTTAATTTAGGACTTGTACTTTTGCTATGCTGGTAAAGAGTTTTATAGAGTTTCAAGAGTTTCAAAAAGGATGCAGCAAATAGAAAATGGGTTGAAAAAATATATAATTTGGGACTGGTACTATTGCTGTGATGGTCAAGAGTTCTAAAAAGTATGCAGAAAATAGAAATAATAAGTCATATTAAGTCTTACCTTGTTGTAAGGATGACGTTGCAATTTGTTTTGCAGTATACTAGACGTATCTCTGTTTTGGTACGAAGTTGTAGCGCTGGCAGTCGTCTCTACCTCACTGCTGCTTAATTTAGATGCAGTCAGACAAAATTTAGCAGGTGGACACTTAATTCTCCCTGCCTATGTTATTTGAAGATCCAAGTCCGATAAGGTTTCTGAAAAATTATAAGAAAAATATTCATTTTACAAAACTAACCTCAATTTTATTATTATGTAAGTTTTAGTAAAAAATATCGAACTCACCAGCACTATATACAATTATTGCGTCCTGCGTATATTTTGGGCTGCTAAATCTCTGATTTTTTTTTATAATTTGAAAGATCGAGTTTGGGGAAATCAGCCACCTCTGTTTTCACAAATTCGCCAGAATCAAACTTTGCGTAGACATACATCTAGGATCGGCAAAGAAAGTAACAAAAGAACGATGCATTATTTATAATGTCATACCAATAATAATCATTCTTGAATTGTTACAATGAATTAATTACACTCACCAGAATAAGTTAAAATAATGCGTTTGCGATATCACTGATGATGTGGCAAGACAATGGCGGGTCAGAGAGAAAGACCGTTGCGTGCGAAACACTTGTGCCGGTTTGCTTGGAATGGCCTCAGTCGAATCACTTCTCCTACCTCCCCTTCGCTGCAAATTTTCGCGATAGCAGTTGGGTAAAGATAGTAAGTGACAGTCTCAGTGTACCCGTTAACATAAGCTTTACCGTCGTAAACGCTGTTACAAAGCTCAATTCGCGATGTAATCTCTATCGGGTTTAACTGTTTTTCAAACCCAATTGAAACAGGTACAAAAATAACTTTAAATTTGAAGACGAAATTTGGTCACTTGTATAAATTCCTATAAATGACTGATGTACTGAATAAAAATCAGTAGCTAATGCTATTATATATTATTTAGCAAATATATATTTATAAGTACTGTTATGTGGGGTGAAGATGAGGAGAGGATAAATGATGCGAACCCAAGACTTGCAGTGACAGTACGCAAGGAGAGAGAGAGAACAATGCAGCTCGTAGCTGCGCAAACTGGGCTCGACTGAGGCGTGACGAGATAACTAATGAGCTATGCTCATTACCTCGTCGCGCGTGACGTAAACGCCGGTCACTTGGTGGGGCCCGCCGGTGGGCCCACGTGACATGACCAAAGTTGCTGCGCGACCGCGGCGCGAATCAAACAGCAACCAAAATACAAAAATTTTATTTATCCATCTCTCTCCTTAACGGTTTCTTTTATTAATAAACCAATTATATAACCATATTCATAAGCAAAATTATTTTCCAAAAAAAACCAAATTATTAACTCATTAACCTTTGATTAATTTTCAAATTATTACTGGTCAATTTGTTTTTGTTCTGCAAATATTAATCAATACATAATCATTATAAATTAAACTAATGCATAAAAAAATTAAATCAAGTAGAACATACTTTTTTTTCTTTCTTTTTTTTTTCACTTTCTCAAATTATTTTCTTAACAAATTTTTAGCTTGCTACTGAATCATTTATACCCATGCTCCACCAATATGTTAACTTAATTTACAATTATCACAATTTAAGCAGTTACAAAAAAAAATTTAAATCATATAAGCATACACTTTCCCCCTTGTTCAAAGTGCAATCATTAACAATATGGTAACATCATTTTTTTTTTTTTTTTTTCATGCTATCATTGTGTTGCCTAATTTATATTCGTAAATTATATTATGTAATTCGTAATCCGTAATTTGTAATTTATAATTTATAATTTATAATATGATATAATAATCTTGCCATTGATACAAGATGTTTTTTCAACACGACTCAGCGTCGTACACTCGTATCGAAGGAAGCTTTTGCCTTTCATTGATTTGCGGCGCGCGCATGCGTGCTATTTAATACTCTACTTTCGATATCAATAATACGCTCTGTGTTTGAATTTAGTGGGCTTTGTAACGGAATATGATTCGCATTTCGTGCATTTAGTAAATTTCGCGGCGGGACGGCTGGAGCGCTAGGCGTAGTCGGTTAATTTCCGTCGTTCAAAACATTAACATGGTTGATACTGTTATTATTGTCGTTGTTGTCATTATTATTATTTGTGGGTGGTCTTCTGATGTGAATCATCATTGTCGTGATTGAGCCAAAGAAAGCGCCCAACAGGTGAAAACTCCATCCGTATATTGAATATGGAGTAATACCGGTGAAGATAGTATTGATAACTAGCTTTATTAGCTGTATTACCACCACACAGCCTGCTATACCAGCGCATACTGCGCCGAACTCGATGAAGCCTGCGTAGAGCGATCGAAAATATGATCGGGACATTTTGTTGAAAGTGTCCTCGTCTAGCAGCTTTTGGAAATTTCCGCTTTTGGCTGTGCGAGGTTTGTCGGCTAGTCGTCTCACCACTGACTCTAATGACGCTTGTCGCTTCAATGGGAATGCCATATGATCCTCGAGTTTCTCTAGCTCTTCCGCCGAATAAATTCCCGATGTCATGAAGGAACGAATTTCTTCGTAATTCCAGGTGGGAACTTCGAGAGGTTGAATTATGCTTGGTTTTTGCACTAGAGTCACGTTGGGGTTCATGGCGATAAAAGCATCATCGATATTATATATCGCTGGGAAAATAACGCTGCATTCTTGCGGAGTACCCACGCACGTGAAAATTCTCGTATTTAGCTTAAGGAAGCCTTCCGCGCCTTTGCATATAACGGGTAGTTCGTTGAAGCATGTTTCGGCTGCGCGGATTTGACACGTGACCTCCATACAACTTACTATATGCGCAGCTTCGCCGGCCAAAATTGCAGAAAAACCGCGCTTTCTCATAACGGCCAGAGCAAAATATCTGGTCGGGATTCACTTTGAGATAGCACGTTTCCTATAATCTGCCGCGCTAGCATGCATCTCTGAAATAGAGAGTCGCAATACAACGCGTCGAACTGTGTCTTGACGTGATGCGCAAAATATGCGAGCTTTATATTAAAGTATGCTGAGAGGATAATATTCTCTGCATCTAATACTTGCTTGGCTGCGAGACCGGCATTTGGTTTTGTCTCGAGAAGGAAAAGCCGCGCGCGTTCCGTCGCTATCAGTGTGTAACCGCATAGCGCTACTTCACCCCGTTTCTCTAGTCCGAATTGGATGGACGACGAAGTATAAGTGAAATAAATCGTCGGGCCAGCCCCCTCTTTGTCGCACGCGTGTACTCTCACCTTCGTACAGAACAGCGTTTGGTCGAAATTGCAAAAATTTCCCGAAGTAGTTGGGCTCCAAAAATATGATGTTTCGCTCACATCCATGCAAGTACCTGTTCGGTAATTGCATTCCAGGTTGTCAGGCATGATGATACGGTTCAATCGCTCGTCAAATGACGCTACTCCCGTGCTCAATATGATTTCGAGGTCCGCGGTCACTACTACTGCGTCGTACTGTATCGTCGTATTTTGTCGCATTTGCGATAAGATCGCGAATCATAAATGATTCGAATTTGAATTCGTTATATTTTATAGCGTCGGCGCAAGCTTCCTTAGATAACGTGTGCACATACCTTGAGTCTCCACCTGCCACTATTTTATTGTGCGAAAAGGCGCCGCAATATCTTATGACACGATGCACCAAAACTTTGCAGCTGAAAAATTCCACCTTCCTGTAAGCCAGGTGCTGTAGGAGTTGCAGGTACACCTTTTGGGACTCTGGGTTTTTTACTCGCACATCACAGCCCCCTATCGTTGACGTCATAACTGACGTGAAGTTCGGTGAATTTCGGCCGCACACGTAACCAGACAGTGCGCTCGCTTTTAGTGAGCAACCTACGATGGCGATAAGCAGTATGATATTCTTCAGCATGATGACGAATAAGAGGTCAATTGCACACAAGTGTATTATTGTAATTTCTACTCTTTCTCGATTTAAATTTATTTACAATTCCGATCGTACCGATTTAATATGCTGATCGTCAATTTAATTGAAGCTAATATTACTCCACGTTAGTAATTATCAAAAGAAAAAAAATTCAATTTAATTTGCACTTAGTATCCGTGTGTCTCGGCTCACTGCCTTTCGTGATCTAATTTGCAAGTACCCCTGCTAAATGGTATTATACTTAAAGCTTTAGATCAGCATTATGCCATCTCTACTTTTTTCACATAAAACGTGAGACCAAACGGACGGTGATGGCTTGGCGAACTCCGTTGCACGGCGCCTCACCTATCACGTACGGCCGGTTTATATATCGTATTCGCGATACTTGTACACAATTTCCCCTCCTACGTCGTGTCTCCTGCTGGTGCATTCACGCCGAGCTATAACATATATAATGCACATTTTAGTTATTAAGTTACTTTAATTTCTTGAGGCCAAAAAAAAAAAAATTCATTTGATTCATTGTTTGTCATATTTTACGGATTGGCTATATCTCATGCATTGCTCGCTCTGTAACAATAAAATGTATCCATTAATTTACCTACAGCCCGCAGTGGCCCCGCGACTGATCAAGTTGCGAGCTACTCGTCAAGATAATAATAATATTTTCTCTTATAGTATTTTTGCTCTTCGTGCATGTAGTCGAATTTTGCAAAAATCCTCGAGCCTTTCGATTCCTGCGACTCGCCGCACCAGACGCACGCTGGTACGTCATCGTCCCAGCATTCGTTGTGACATAATAGATCACGGTCCAAGGTCGCTATCAATTCGCCATCGACAGTGATTCGCACTTCCGAGTAGTAAAAATCGACCACTACGCGGCCGTCGTGTAGAACGATGCGCTTGGACGCGAACAGTTCATCGATGTGTAATACATCTACTGTCCAATGAAACAATGATATCATCGAATCATTGTCACTATCACTAACCAAACTTTCTTCATAGATAGGCTCGCCGTCGCTATCGTACCCTTTAGGCTCGTCCAATATATCATGGAAATTTACGATCTCGACCTCCTCCTGATCGAACAATTCCACATTCGGAAAATCGACGAGGAAGATCAGTCCGTCCGGCATGGTCACTTCGGGTATTGGTTTTCTGCGGCACATGTTGTCTAAATGGATGCTGCACTAAGACTAACGATCCTCGTCTTGAAGAGCATTATCACGCCAGTATCATCCATTGCGCATTCTCTTTATGTCCACCTTGCAAAAATCTGCTACAATAGCTTAGTTGACTCGTATTTCTCCTTAATATCCCCGTGCTGAGATAATAAGGAGACATATTTATTCTCTGTAGCGCAGCTCTGCTTATAATAAATAATTTCCAACTAATTATTTATCAAATAGAACTAAAATTCTTTATAAAAAAAAAAATGGCAACTTGACTGAAGTTGCTAAAAGAAAATTCTAAATACATTATTTGTTAATTGTTCTTAATTAGTTCGCGGCATAATATTTGCTTCGATATCTTGTAACGTTACAATACATCGTAGCATACGTCGGACCATACATTGTAGTTCTCTTATATGTGCGTATTCACGAGAGTACTCAAGATTACGACTCCCACCCACGTCTTTGTCTTAAAGCTTCTCAAATTTCGTTGTGCGAGTTCACTTTTTAGACTTTTGCGCGCTTGCCTGCGTAGCTTTATAGCTTTTGATCGGCTGTACAGGTTTGATCGCTAAACGACACGCATCTAGCGTCCTGTTTGTGTTTTATTTCGTGTTGTTTTTTTTTCACAACAAGTAAGGAAAATGAGTGGCCCCTCAGGTAGTGCTGAGTGCCATTGGAGGCGAGGAGTATACTGTAAGTAGTTTACCTTTGTATGCAGATGGGCGCATTTTTTCTTTTGCAACATAGTTTTTAATTCTTCTCTCTTTTTTCCTTTCTCTTTTTTTTTGTTATAGTTCTCGTTCAACCCTTCCGTGCTGTGCCATGACGAGACCTGGGACACTGCGGCCGGCCAGCCCGTGCCCAAGTGTCCGTTGTGCGGCTGCCTGGTCGATGTCCCAGGCAGACCCGTGTGGGAAATGATCCTCGAGTCGCTGATGTCAACTAATTCACTATAACTCAGTATGCCAATTAAATAAATAAAGTGGATTTTTCACCTTACTTATCTTCTCTTTTTTTCTTAATTAAAATATAACTCTCCTTCACCCCAATCCTATTTATTAATTTAATAGTAAAAAAAAATGCATATGCATTAAAAATGCTAAAAGATATAAATTTTCCAATTTTGAACAATGGTTCCTCGTAGTTCTTTTTTTTTTTTGTTCTAAAAAGTACATCGTGTCAAAAATTGAAAATTTCGAATAGCCAAAATGAAGGGTAAGTAACAGGTTGAACATTGTTTATACTATAAAAAAAAATTTTTTTTGTATGCAGTCTTTAATTTTGAACGTTAAAAGCTGTGAGTAATACATGTAAAAAAATGTAATTCAGC
The DNA here is from genome assembly GCA_034770305.1 of Trichogramma dendrolimi. Classification (NCBI taxonomy): domain Eukaryota; kingdom Metazoa; phylum Arthropoda; class Insecta; order Hymenoptera; family Trichogrammatidae; genus Trichogramma; species Trichogramma dendrolimi. The sequence continues at coordinate 29,756 of JAPMIB010000119.1, read as the reverse complement.
AATTTTCGGTATGAGTCCAAAATCCATTGAAAATACTGCCAAAAAAAAAAAAAATTTTTTTTTTGTCATCCGCCCATATATTGGACACGCACACATACAAGATCTTCTATTGCCCGCTTCGCAAAAATCTGCTACAATAGTACACGGTAGCACGTTAGGCAAGCTTCGTTTCCAATAAATGATTTCTATCTGATTTCTATTAAATAACTAAAATTTCTTATCAAAAAAAAAAAATGGCAACTTCGACCCAAGTTGCTATTTATAAAAAAAATTAAAAAACATTATTCATTAATTTGCAACCTTATAAAAACTTGATTCATTACCCGACTCATCGTAGTCGAGTCCGAGAGCTATGCTGCCCGCTTCACGTACGTTGCCTTCTGAGTCGTAAAAATTTAATCTCCCCGGCAACGCAGCTATCGCACGGTCCACCGACCGGCGCTGCGTAAGTACTTCGTTCACGTGAAGTTCTCTCTCTGTATACTTCCCATGCAAATCATCAATAGGATATTTCGAATCAGAAAGCTTCAAACAAAAACAAAAAATTTTATTGTATTACACATTTGAAATGCTGCTAATAGTCCCACAGTCTCGCAGCTTCATCCCGTCATTTCTATCTTTATCAGTGTCACTTTGCGTTGGCTGCGTCGGTTTTCGCGCGTAGGCGCGCTTAATTTTGTCAATATGCGCTTTACGCTCGCTGCCATTGCAGAGTAAGATCACCGATTTTTCGTTATGATCAACGCGTTTGATTTCGTACGGGCCGCTATATTCTTCGCTGAATTTATTTATTCGCGGCTTCTTTAACAGCATTACCATTTCGCCCTCTCTGAAATGTTGAATATTAATATGTTGATCATAATAATATTTTGAACGATATTTTGCCTGATTTAAATTCATTGCCGCGAGAGTCTGCACGCGGCATAGCTCCGCTGTCACATCGTTTAAGTAGCTGTCGTATGAGTACATATTGTCTGTGCTCGCGAAACCTGTTGGCATACGTGCACGGTAACCTGTAACAATTTCAATAGATGAAAATCCAGTCGCTTCATGAATCGTGTTGTTGTATGCGACCTGCGCGAGCAGAAGACAATCGTCCCATTGCGCTGATTCAGTCACGAACTTTTTCAAATATTCTGTTAAGGTCGAATGCATTCGTTCGATAGCGCCACACGTTTGCGGTCTATACACACAGCTCTTTAATTTTTCGATGTTAAACAATGTACATAGCTCTGTTAATAGATTATTTTGGAAGTGCGTGCCGTTGTCAGATATAATTGACAGGGGCGCGCCAAAGTAGGATACTACTTTATCGACCACCGCTCGCACGACCTCACGCGCATTAGCTTTCTTGCACGGAGTTAAGATTATGAATTTGCTCAACCAACTTTGCATGGTGAGAACATAGACATTCCTCTTACTCGTCTGCTTGAGCGGCCCGTAAAAGTCTAGTGATACTTTGTCGAATGGCTTGGATGGGGTATCTGATAGAAAGAGGGTGAGCTTGGTTTTCTGTCTGACAAGCTTTTTCGTCTGGCATGCGATACATCGCTTTACGTACGCGTTGACGTCTGGTCGCATGTTTTTCCAATAAAAATCTTGCGCCAGTCGCTTGTACGTTGCATTAATGCCTCGATGTCTCGCTGCAGATGATTCGTGATAGTCTCGAATCGCCTGCAATCTGTCTTGTGGTGGTGGTACAATAAGCGAATTTGTGTATAGCATGGCTTTTACTTGCGTACCAGCAAAAACTTCATTAAATTTACTAATGAAATATTGCCAGTCCCCCATATTTAAAATCAACAAGTCTCTCACTATACCTATGCAATCGATGTCCTTCAATCTCAACAGAGCTTTCAGGGATTTTATGATCTTGTGTAAATTTTTTCGCATGCATTTCTCGTGACGTGTTCCTTTACGAACAAACAAAATTTGTATTAAATTGCGTTTTGATTGTCAATATATCGCCAATCGTAAAGTTCACATCTCTAAAACCATCGCGCGAAAAATAATCTCGCTCGATCAATGCATCGAAAATCTCTGATTGTTCAAATATATTCGTGGTCATTGTGAAGACTAAATTTTCTCTATATTTGAACGGGTGGTCTTTGCTAATTTTTAGACCTCCAAACCCGTTCAGGCCGTCGTTGTACCAAGGAGGTTTATCGCGCAGCGGCCTTGCTTTGGCTACGTAATATTTACACAGTGCCGCATTCACATGACTTTGCTGTGTTTCTTCTGCTACGCTGTCAGCGCTTTGTAACGCATCGATGTATTGTAGCTGCTCACCCAGTGGCACTTCTTTCTCATGCTGCATCGTCTGCTCGGCTGTGTCATGCGTATTATTATCATGATTTGGCTCGCTTCTCGGCGTGTCTGCTAGCTTTTGCGTCTTTGACAAGTCCATGCTGTCGTCGATGCTCACGCTTTTGCAGCGGCGATTGCCTTATAGCCGAGGCGAGCGCGTTGCCTAGGCGAGACTCTTGTATGACTTTTACGCGTGGGTGTCGATAAGACTACCGGTTGTACCTCATCAGCGCAGCGATATTGGTCTGGTGAATCAATGCTGTTGGCGTCATGGCGATTGCTGGGTGAATCTGAAATCAAATTTTCTTTCTCTTTCGGCCGCTTATAATTATCGTCTTTTTTTCCGAGCGCTTCCTTTTTATCGTCTAATGTAGCTATAGCGATCGGTAAATACGGCGTGTAATGCGTTTTATATAGGTGTAAATGTATGAATCGTGATCTTTCTTCCACTAAAAAGCGGCAGAACATGAATTCCCCGTTGTCTAATGCCAAATGGATACACACATTTATGTCATACGTGTGCGCAAATATATATACACAGTCGATATTGCTCCACTCCGAGGGCGATGCGAGGATCGCTCTCGCTTCTCTCGGATTGTTGTAAGATTCCAAAAAGGGTGACTGTGATAATAATCTGCACAATTCCGTAGCTGTCATATCAAGGTCTAGTATCTTTATCAACGAATAAAATAGGCAGTTACCGGGCGGTTTAGACAGGATATCGTCTGAGTGTATAAGTGTAGCACTCGTATCCGCGCATTCCTTTTGTTCGGAATAGCCTCGCAACTGACGCGCGTCGCTGCTAATTTGTGCATTGTCTAGGTCGTAGTCGGCCCATGTCTGACTTTGCAATGCTTCAAAAATTTCATTGCTTGCAACGGCATCGTTATCATTATTCGATTGTATATTAGCATTTACGATCTTGATATCGCTTACCTGTGCATCACGCACGGGGCCCTTTTTATGCTGACTATGCTCTTCATCTGAGTCTACTTCCCACACATCTATTCGCAATCCGCGTTTATTAGCTGCTACATTTTCGCGTAAGTCCACGCGTAGCTTCGCGGACATCTCTCGCGCGAATTCTGGGAAAGAGCGCCTAGCGTGCTTTTGCGTTTTCGTTTCCACTGTCGCCTCCGGTATCTCTGTTTTGCGAACTATCATAATCATCATGCAGAGGTTGTATATTTGCCGAAACTGTTTGCAAAACTCCCTGTGATTCTTGAGATCGCGAGTATAGCGCGCTGCTGGTTGCTATATCGCTCTTTTGCGCTACCATCCACGTCGCCATCGTCGCTGCTGTTATGCGAGCTCTCCTCTGCTGCCTCGATTTTTGCAGCCGGCATCAAGGAGTCGTCTGAATCCGCCGATGACTCATTATTGAATCGCTCTTTATCGTCTTGCTTTCCTTCATTACTCGCGGCCGATTTCTTGTATCGCCTTGTACGCACTCTCCAAATTCTGCCTGGAGGATGATCTATTTCAGCCGGCAACTCGTTATTCTCTTTTTCCTGCATGTCTGCTAATTCAAAAAGTTGCTGTTTTGACATGTCCGCTGGATTCTTCATTGATGTTACTTACAGGATTTCGGGACAGCGCATCGGCGTTTGCGTTCACGAGTCCACGTCTGTAAACAATATTGAAATCATATCCACGCAGTTCTGCTTTTAATCTGTTAAATCGCAGATCTAGTTTTTTGGTTTTATGAAAGTGTACAAGAGCTTGGTGGTCTGTTAATACTGTAAACTTTCTTCCCCATAGATAGTAATAAAATTTTTCTTTACCGAAGACGATGGCCAACAATTCCTTATCATATGTCGCGTAGCGCAGCTCGGCACCCATGAGACAACGAGAGGCATATGCGCACACGTAGTCCGAGCCGACTTTCCCTTGGCCAAGGATAGCAGACACAGCAAACTCACTAGCATTAGTCGTGAGAATAAACGGCTGCGACGTATCAGGTGCTCGTAATACTGGAAAATCACACATGCGCTTTTTTAGCTCTTCAAATGCGTGCATTTGAGCCTCGCTCCACTCATACTTAATCGTTTTTCTCAGTAATTGTTGCAACGGTGCGCAACTGAAGCGTAATCCTTTATGAACTTTCTGTAATACCCAGTGAGGCCGAGAAACTGTTTAAGTTTTTTCCTATCTGTCGGCACTGGATAAACGCGCATAGCTGCGATTTTCTCTGTGTCCATTTTGATCTCACCTCCACCAATTACGTGACCGAAAACGCGCGCTTCTTTCTTTAACATTTGGCACTTCATCGGCTCGATTGACATATTTATTGCCTTGAAGCGATCAAGCATACGTTTGAATCGGGTATTATGCTCATCGATGGTTTCACCGTGAACCATCACGTCATCTAGATATATTTCAAGCTCTGTGCCTTGTAGGCCCGCCAAGGCTAATGACATTGCTCGCGAAAAAACACTCGGCCCAGCCTTCATGCCCATCGCGAGTCGCTTGAATTGATACACGCCATTTGGCCCTGCAAAGCCTGTCTTATCCATCGCGATTTGGTGAAATCCATTGCGTAAATCGACGCACGAAATATATCTAGCCGACGCCAGTCGCTCAAGAATGTCGACTGTTAGCGGTAGCGGGTGACAGTAACCTTCAGTTATTTCATTGAGCTGGCGAAAATCGGTGACTAAGCGCCACTTCTTGTTACCATTTTCATCAAGGGTTTTCTTAGGTACGGCCCAAAGCGGGCTTAACCATGGCGTATTGGAAGGCTCAATGATTCATTTTTTATCATTTTATCGATTTCTTTTTGTATCACCGCCTTAATTTTCGGGGGATATCGATAAAACTTGGGTGTGAAGGGCACTTCCGTTGTAGTATTTATGGCACATGTGATAGTTTTCGATATGGGTAATGGCTCGCCTTCTAGGCCAAACACATAAGGGTTGTATTCGACTAATTATCTCACAGCGGCGAGTTCATCTTTGTCGCAACCTTCGGTGTCCATTAGCTCGACGATTTTATCTACCCGTTCTGAACCATACAACGCAAGACCCGGGGGTGGCTCTTCATCTTTCTCACTAACTTTTTCGTCTGTGAACAATGAATATACACACGTATCCCGCAAGGCTACGCTTTCCTCATTAGTGTTTTTATTATCATCATACGACAAGACGTCGCACTGCAATAATTCCACGCGGGGTACTGGCAAAACACTAATTCGTGTAGTGTTAATACATTCGGCAAAAACAACGCCTTTATTATTAACTCCAATAAAATTTCCGAACAAAATACCGTCGGTTAAATGTTGCAATGGTACGAGCCCAACGCGTTCATCATTAAGCGCATGTGCTTTTATAATTTTGCGAGATCTAGGGGGTAATTCTATTTTGTCCTCACCAATGAACGGAAAAACTTCATCGTCTCGCTCGTCCCGATTATATCTGCGTGAGTCTCGATCATTCGTACTTGGCCTTCTGCAAGTGCTTGCTTCATGACCCTTCAAGCCACAATTTGAGCATTTAAGTGTTGCACGCTTATACTTAACGCAGTCAGCTGCTTCATGACCCGTCTTTTTGCACAGTTGACATTTTACCTTCTTATCGTCAGTAACAGGCTCGCTATCTTTTGTCGGCACAGGTTGCGAATGTACGCCTATCAACCCCACGGATGTAACGTTTGATCCTACTGCTGCACGGTATCGCAGCTTGTTCTCAATATCCCCCGCTATATCAATCGCATCTGCTAGACACTCGGGATTTTTCAATCGTACCTGCAGTTGCAGTGGTTCACGTAGGCTTAGTAAAAAGCAATCCATGACGCTGCTCTGAAGCGAGTAGATGGCAGCTTTTCGCTCAATTGCGTTCATATCGGGGGCCTGGCTATACACGGCTATTGCGTCATCTTATAGTGCGCGGACGTTGCTACCGAATTGTCGCGCGTTCACGTCAATCGGCTGTTTCACGTTACCTAGATCTAATGCAAGTCCATCGGCAACATGCTTCTTAACAAACCTGTCTCTGAGGTCTCGTAGTAACTCAGTCGCGCACCGATAGTTCGCTAATTTGCCCACCATCCTTTCAGCTTTTCCTACTAACTTAGACTCCAATGCTCGCAATATTCTTTGTTCGTACAAGGGCAGTTGTTCAACCGCTTCTTCGACTGCGGTGCAAAAGAGATCTAGTCTGTAGGGCGTACCATCGAATTTTGGTATTTGTTTAACAATATCATTAAACAAGCTGATAGAATTTGGCATATAATGAGTGTACGCGAAGGGGTTGTTCAGACTAATGCCCTGCTGCGCGAGTGAAAAGTTATCTCGCGATCGATTTGGCTCTGTGTCTTGACTCTATCGTTTCGTCGTGATGTTGGTAATCGCCTCGACTCTAAGTCGTGGGCTCTATATGCGTTCGTGCTCGCGCGCGACATTGCGTCTACACGATCACTCTGCGCATTGGCGTTACAACTCATACGCGAGTTACTACGGCTTGGTATAATCTCTGTTATAGTAGCTGCCAGGCGACTTGATCGCGGCGTCGCCGGCGACTGATAATCAGTTATAAACGGGTTTGTAGCGTGCCTCGATAAGACTCTAGGGCTCAAAGCTCTGTTCAAAGCTCCCGTGACTACTCGTCACTAGCTCGTTGTGCGGCCTGTCATATATCTCATTCAATGAGCATGATCTTCGCGCGTTGTCTAAGGGTGGACTTTGGAATTGCACGTTGCGCCATCTACTGCCGGGTCTCCCCTCGGGATCATACCTGTCTATGTCTCCCAATATATCGTTATTTGATCGTCTTGGGACTCTATTAATGTAAGTGTTTGACATCGCGGACGTTGGTCTTTGCGTCGTAAGCTCCGCGTCGCGCAATAACTTTGCCAATTCATCGACAGTAACGCACGGCTCTTCGTCGTTGTATGTATCCGGCAACCCTGCATCCGAACGCGCATCGTTAACTCCCCCCCCCCCCCCCCCCCATTTGAATGTTGTCTATTCATGAAACTCATAAAGCCCGGATATTTCTCTTCGATCCACGCTCTGCGCTCTCTCTCTCTCTGCAGCCTTCAAAAATAAACTTCGCGCTTCCTCATCTTCCACTTCGAACGGTGCCTCGGGCAGGCTCGCTCGGATTTTACCATTTTTTCAAACATTTTTATTTTTCTTTGATAAGCAATGCAACTCGCAACTAAATCGAAATATATATTTTTAAAATAAAAAAAATTTTTTTTTTGAATCCACACAATAATAATAATGATACTCTTACTCACCTGTCGCAATGGTCTGGGCAGCTTGCGATCCGTCCTGTCCAATCAACCCACGACCCTAGGATTCTACTCTTCCAACGGCGTTGCTGTATAAAAACTCGCAAACTTTTTTTTTCTTTTTAACAACAAAAAGAAAAAAACCGTTGAACACACCTAGCACCAGAAAAGGGGAGAATGGGTGTTACGTGGGTGAAGATGAGGAGGGATAATGATGCGAACCCAAGACTTGCAGTGACAGTACGCAGGAGAGAGAGAGAACAATGCAGCGCTCGTAGCTGCGCGTAAACTGGGCACGACTGGAGCGACAAGATAACTAATGAGCTATGCTCATTACCTACCTATGAAAAATACCTTTCTTACGTGTGCTTAGACATGAAAAATTTTGGGGCACTTGCATATCTATACTGTTGAATTGTGTCATCACTTTTTCCCTCATTTTGAATCATTCCATTTTATCGGCCCTGGAAACTTTAAAAATATTTTTCAGCCCCTCTAATAGACGATTTCAATTCTAAAATGCCCAAGGAAAAAATCCGCGTAGGTACAAATGAAATTTTATCTCAATCAATTACAGGCACATTGAAACGTTATTTTTCGAAGGAAAATGAAAAAAGTCGTACCGTAACTGCTTGCTTCACAAACAGACTAAATCCAAACATTTTCACGGCACAGGAATATGTGGTTTTTAAAGTCAAAAAAGTGCCCTGATGGTTTCAGAACGATCGAATGATATACAAACCTTCAGCTAATTTTCATCGAAAAACTAAGTACCGTAACCACTAGTACCGTAACCCAAGTTAGATAAAAGATATGATTTCAATGGTTTTTGAATGAATTTTTTTTTCTATAAGTTCTAGTTTAGTTTGTTTTTTTTGCTCAAAACAAGTGAGAAAAGTCGGATATTAATTTAATCTTTTTATTTTTACCGGGGACAAAAATCAAGTCGAAAATTGCAACTATTTTGCAAATCACCCGTGTATACATCGTTATTCCTTAACGGGTAATATGACTAAAAAATTGAAAATTTGATTATATGCAACAATTTTACGTTTTTTTTGTTTAAGTAACTATAAATTTCTTATAAAATATAAATTTGAGCTAATTTTGAAAGGATAAAATGTTTCTGATGCCTAAACTACGGGAAAAATCGCTTCAAAAACCAACAAAAAAATTAAGCCTTTTCGTCGTTTATGGGAAAGTTAATGAGAAAAGTTGGTTATTTGGATAAAACATAATCCCTTAGATTCTATCAATGAAAATAAAAACACTTAAAAAAAAAAAGTATGAAAAATACCAACCACGGTAAGCACAAATATGCCTATTTATTTAAGAAAAGAATCAAAAATAACATTCGATCAGATGATCATAATGTATACATAATGTATTCATTTTTCCCTCTAATCTAATCTAATTTGTGGGAGTTTATTTATTTTGTTTCATAAACTTTTTGATTTTCTATTTTTTTATTAATGATCATTATTAGAATTAATTATTCATTTTCTAAAATTTATTGGAACTATACATCGAGTGCATGAACCTAATCGTTTGCTACAAAACGTTTACATTAATTTAAAAAAAAATGAACATTTATTGAACTTTATTGCCAAGTCAAAGATATAATTAGTTTAAACTGGTGATAACTATTTTATTTTTAAATTATATATGAAGAATCGTGTAAAATAAAAATCCCAAACAATGCTACGAGTTTCTAACAATAGCAATGATATTTGGGTTACAAAGTTGATTCTTTCCAATACTAGAATTTTTTTAAGCATTTTGTTAGAATATCTTATTCAAGTTACTACGTATACGTATAATTATTACTAAAAAATTTTAAAATATCAATAATGGTGAGTTTTTAAATATTGTATTTTGTTAATAATTAAAATTTCTTCTTACTTTTAGTTTTTGTTATACATTTTGGATTTCATTTTATAGGTAATAATATCTTATATCTAAATGCTATTTTCAAATATTCCATGCTAATTAAAAAATTGTTCTATCCAATTTTAAAAACATAAACTTTTTATGAATCTGATTAAGATTTTATTTTTACTTTTAATAATAAGGTATTATTTTAAATCTTCGAACATTTAAATTCTTTAGGATAAAAATTGTTGATCCCCTACGGAAATTTTAGCGCTACTCTAATTCTTAAAAACTCTTAAAAACTCTTTAAAAGTCTAAATAAGTCTTAAAAATTCTTATAAATGTTCGGATTCGTACCATGATTTTTAAGAGTTAATAAAACTTTATAAGAGTTTTAAATGATATAAATAAATTTTTTAAATTTACGTGAAACCTGATATTTGGTTTCCGAAATATTCAGACAGGCAAGGCAGTTGCTTATTTTATTAATTTTAAAAAAGGTTTACAAATTACAATAATTTTTATAAAGCTATGAAGAGTTATTAAGAGTTATTAAATGTTGATGAAAGTTTTCAATATTTTAAAGACTTTTTTGATTATCCACGCTCGCCAAAAGTCATGGTGAAAAAACTATACAAGCAACTATATGAACAATATAGAAAAAATAAAAAAAATGAAAAAAAAAACTTAACATTTTGCTAAATAATTGAGTCTCCAAAAGGTTTTATGAATTTTTAAAAACTCTTATTAATTCTTAAATCATTAATCTGGTGTACGAAATCCGAACATTTGTAAGACTTTTTAAGACTTTTTTAGACTTTTTTAGACTTTATAAAACTTTCTCATGAGAAAAATTTCCGTCCGGGATTGAACCTCAAATTTTGGAAATTTATTATCAATGATATAATTTGAATGAAAAAATTAAAAATATATATGCTTAACAAAATGTGTAAATAAAAATGCAGAGAAATAATTCATTACTTGAAGAAGAAGCTTAAAATCAAAAAAAATTTAAGGAACTAACTCGATTAAGAGAACAAACGAGTGTTGAGTACAGTAAATTGCTTTTATTATTGAACAATTAGTCCAGTGCCCATCTATAGATAGTTATGATTTTATAGTCCCGTGCGTTATCAATCTGAAAACTACTTTCGACCATTTTTAACGCTTATCTGCGTGGATAAGGAGTGCATTCCACGTAGAATTTTTTCAAATTATCTACGTGGATAGTCAGTAAAAGAAATTGCGTGGATTATGACATGGTTTATTCACGTGGATTTTCTTGCTATTAAATTAGATTAAATACTTTGTTGAGCCTTGGGCTGACCCCGTCTAGCACTTGAGTAATACATTATTAAAGTATAACACTATGTAAAATAGTAGCAGATAAATAGGCAGCAACAATTTTGGTAATAAGTTTGAAAATAGAAGCAGTAAGAAGCAGTAAAAAGCACAATATTTGAAGAAGTCTTAGCAATAATATAGTTTGACATGAGGAAAGTTGTCATGTACACATATCAATAGAAAAATGCATGAAACTAGAGAGAAGTTGAGCTGAGTTGGGTTGCGATGTCATCGGAGGCATCGGAACGTCAGGGCGGGAGCTCAGCTCATCCTGATTCTGGTGGTCTATCACAAGACGCTGTCGACATCGGAGCTGTTGACTGGGGCCACCAGAAACAGATCTTGCTTAGGGGTTTTTCGCATAAAGACGTTGAGATTTCTGACAATTGGTCTAGGATAACCCAATGCGTTTTCCGTCGCTCGAGCTGCCACCAAGAGTCGATGAACAGGCTTGGGCCACAAGGCTCGAAGATGGATTTTATCATCACCACCAATGCCGAATAGAGTTTTTACAGATATGCATGCGAGCCTTGGTGACCTGGCAATGATCATCTCCTGCAACAGTCATCTCCTGCTCCAGCATGCCGCTGTGGCTTCCATTCTCTTGTATAACGGACGTAACTAGAGCACCAATTGATATACCAACAGTGACAAATACTTTGACTAGGATTTGCTCGTCATTCATGTCAAATTGTCGTTATTTTGTATTTTATCGTTAGCGTTGATGCTATCGTGATACTAGCGGGTTTCCTTGTATCTAGATGTTCCTCTCCTCCGAATCTGAAGGGTCAAGAAGGGGGATTGGACACCTGGCCTTCGCGGTGCAGGTGGCACTTGATTTACTTGGTTGGTATTTTTGCGAGCATTTTTGGCACGGGAGAGCTTAATCTGGGTCTTGAAATTCCTTTTGGGGGGAAGTTTTCTTTCGACCATATATTATGACTCATAGTAAGAGAAGCCCTTGTATGATTTTAGCTTCCGGGATGGTTAAAATAATATTTTTCTTGAATGAGGACGGATCCAATCACTAAGTCAAAGGCATCAGTTATCAGTGTAAATGTTTTATCAAAATTCAGGAAAATCTGGGCGGCGGTGGGATTGTAGAATTTAGCTAGCCCAATATATAGCTACCCCAGAATTTCAACTAATACTTGTTTCATTTATGTAATAAGTAGAGCGCAGATATATACAAATGCATACGTTTCATATGAAATTGCATATTTTGTCATGTTTTTTCTAAATGCATATGCAATACTATTTTGCATATTTATGCTTATTTTGCACAATTTCGATTTTCGAATTTCCAAGTTTTGAAGTTTTTGCAAATTTAGCATGAGTTATTGCATTCAGATTTTTTTAACGTTTTGAACAGCGAGAATAAAGTCTTAACTATCATTAATAATAAAAATAGCAAATAACTTATTATTACACAGCCACACAAAAAAAAAATTTTCGAGTCCACCGACCGGACTCAGTGGACTTCATGTTTTTGGGGTCGCTGAATCCGAATCCAGGGTTGGTTTTTCAAGCTTGGCTCAATTTAGAGGTCATTTGAAGGTCAAATGATGGGAAAGTGCTAAAAAATCTGAAAAATTCATACATGGGTTTTTGAGGATGCTTAATCCAAATCCGAGGTTGGATGACCTTTAGGAGGTCACCTTCAAGGTCATTTGAAGGTGACCATTTTTGAAGGTCATTTGAAGGTCATTTGAATGTCAAACTACGAGAATTCAATATAAATATCCGAAAAAATCACACTTATGTTTTGAGGGTCGCTCAATCTGAATCAGAGGTCAGAACGGATCAGGTCATTTCGACTATATTCGGCCATGCAAAGGTCATTTGAAGGTCATTTGAAGATCAGATCACGAAAAAAAGTTAAAAAGATCTGAAAATGCTCATTCATAGGTTTTTAAGGATGCTGAATTTAAATCTGAAGTCAGATGGCCTGTACGAAGTCACCTTCAAAGTCATTTCAATGTTAAATTAATACAAGGAAGTAAAAAATTAAGAAAATATTTTTAATTTTGCATGCGTTTTTACTTTTTTTTTCGTAACGCATCTTTTTTTCTTCAAACGATCGGCGTAATGGTTGTCGTTTGCGTTTTTTGCCTCTCTCATTTTGACTCTCTCTCTCTCTCTTCAACATCCAGCAGTAATCGGCCATCATTGCAACATCCCATCTACCTTGATACCGCTGCTCCATACTTTTTATGTCTTGATGGAATCGTTCTCCATGATCGTCACTAAAATCACCACATTTATCCGGAAACTCATCTGAATGGTTATGTAAGAGATGCAGTTTATATGACATATTACATTTGATTTCACCGAAATTTTTTATCATCGTTGATATTAAAATTTTGTAATCATTGCTTCTGCGATTACCTAGAAAATTTTCTACAACATTTTGAAGCTATCCCATGCAGCTTTCTGAATCACAGTAATCTTAGTTGGAAAATTGTCATCTTTCAGCATTTTTCTTATTTATGGTCCATCGAATATTTCTTCTTTCAATTTAGCATCAGATTTGTAAGAAAACTTAGATTCTAAATATTTTTAGCATTCATCCCTTTCATTTAGAGCTTTGACAAATGGTTTCATAATGCCTAATTTAATGTACAAAAAACGTAGAAAAACTTTTTTTGGATCGACTAACGGACTGTTAATAACATTATGATCTCCAATTTCTAGATAATTTCTCTCAGGCCATTTGTGGTCAGTGTAATGGTTTTTAAGATCTCTGCTGTCCCATAAACACTTGAAACATGGGTACTTCGTAAATTCAGATTGCTGTCCCATTAACATACCCAATACTTTCAAATCCCCGCGTATCATCCATTTATATTCATCGTATTTGATGCTATCCAATAGTATCTTCATACTTTCATATGTTTCATGCATAGTTGTACTATGAGCAATAAGAATGGACAAATATTTATGAGTGTTATGCAACAATACAGCTTTCAAACTCTTTTTTGAAGAATCAATAAATAGTCTTCATTCATTGGTTTTATACAGGGTGGGGAATAAATATGGAAACCCCTGGAAATCTTGGAGACAAAGCTTAATGTAAAAATCAAAAACCTCATATCGGACGTATTTTTTACGGGGAATCCAATGGTGACCTTAATTTGACCTTGACATGACCTTCAAGCTCCAGCGACCCAAAAATCGATTTTTCAAATAGAAACCCCCATTTTTTATTGCAGATTTGAAAAGAACGAAAAATTTTACGTTGAAACATGTATTTGTTTTTTTCAAGGTCATTTTAAGGGCGTTACAGACGCGAATGAAACCTCGATTTAACCTAAAATTAAGTTCAAGTAAGGACTTTTTTCTAATCGTACCCCTTCAAAATTACTTTAAAAAAAAATAAAATACATGTTTTCACGTAAAATTTTTCGCTCTTTTTAAATCTGTTATAAAAAATGGGGTCACCATGAAAATAGTCGATTTTGGTTCACCGGGTATAGGTTATGTTCAAGGTCAAATTCAAGGTCACCGTTAATAAGAGCGGAAAATTTTAAGTGAAAACATGTATTTTATTTTTTTTTTTGAAAGTAATTTTGGAGGCGGTGATTAAAAAAGTCCTTACTTGAACTTAATTTTAGGTTAAATCGAGGTTATATTTGCGTCTGTAACGCCCTTAAAATGACCTTGAAAAAAAAACAAAATACATGTTTCAACGTAAAATTTTCGTTTTTTCAAATCTGCAATAAAAAATGGGGGTTTCTATTTGAAAAATCGATTTTTGGGTCGCTGGAGCTTGAAGGTCATGTTCAAGGTCAAATTCAAGGTCACCATTGGATTCCCCGTAAAAAATACGTCGGATATGTGGTTTTTGATTTTTTTAATTTTCTAAGATTTCCAGGGTTTTCCATATTATTCCCCACCCTGTAGATATTAGCAAAGAAGATAGGCACGCATAGAAGCACAGAACTATGGGCGCGATTGAGGCTGGCTCATATGGTACCAAAACCAACTTCAGATTTGAATTCAGCATCCTTAAAAACCTATGAATGAGTATTTTCTAATTTTTTAAACCTTTTTTCGTAATCTGACCTTCAAATGACCTATACATAGCCGAATATAGTCAAAATGACCTCTGATTTAGATTGAGCGACCCTCAAAACATAAATGTGATTTTTTCGGATATTTATATTGAATTCTCGTAGTTTGACCTTCAAATAACCTTGGAAGTGACCTCCTGAAGGTCGTCCGACCTCGGATTTGGATTCAGCATCCTCAAAAACCCATGTATGAATTTTTTCAGATTTTTTACCACTTTTCCATTATTTGACCTTCAAATGACCTCTAAAATGAGCCAACCTTGAAAAACCAACCCCAGATTTGAATTCAGCGACCCCATAAACATAAAATCTACTGGGTGTGGTCAGTGGACTCGAAAAAATTTTTTTTTTGTGTGGCTGTGTTATTATTACTAGTTTATTTGCCAAGGCTATGCCGTATGCCACAGACAATACATAAATATTAAAATACAGTAAATAAACATAAGTACGTATGTATTGATGATACCTAAATATTAAACTAGAAAATGTAAATAAAAGTGATGAACGACCAAAGATTTTCAAAATCTACGATTTATCGAGCTTTTACAGTATCAAATATGCCCCCGATAGAACCAATCCGCTTGTTTTGATCAAACCATATCCTTATATTTTCACATATGATGGAAAAACATTGTATTGTCTGTGAAAAAGTGGTAAATTGTGAAAGAAAATCTCTCGTTAAACAGGTACGCTTTTAATTACGAATTTTTAGATTCAAAATTATTCAGTACAGAACTACAATGTTATTACAGCATGTAGATACATTAACCCATCAACCTAGATTGCGCAGTAAAGAGACACGTCAAACTCAACTTTCTCAAGTGGTAGTTACACCAAGCAAAATGAATTTTCTAAAAAATTTTGCGACACACTTCTCGCTTGCAATATTCCTTTTTACAAATTAAGTAATTCGCATATAAATCGTTTTCTCAAAAAGTATTGTATACATCAAAATATACCAGATGAATCGAAATAGCGTAAAAATTAAGTTCCTTAAGTTTATCAAGAAACTATGAATAAAATACGAAAAAAATTAGATAATAAACTACTCTGAATTTCTGCCGACGAAACTACCGATAATAATGGTCGGTACATAGCGAATCTGGTCATTTATCTTTACATAAAGACCTTCACCTTCTTCCCTAATTTTTGTCGTCAACTTGTAAAAACCAATCACTCTCGGTGTCAAGATTTGCAAATGACTCTCTGACAAGTTTATTTTATCTGGACTCTTGGATGAAAAGTTTTCATTTTTTTGGTGATGAAACACCGTACATGTTGACGGCCAGAAGAGCATTGCAATCATTTTATCCAAACATTATTCATGTTACATTGTGAGTTCCTGTGGTCCGCTGTCCCTCTTCTTTGTTGGCGTTCGAACAATTGACTCGAATTATTAGTATCAACTCAAGCAAATAAGAAGAAAAAATTATTTTAATATTAAACTAAATTTACTTTATAAATCAAACTCTACCTCACGTCCTGAATGAGGAAAGGTCGTGTGATTTGATAACCCGCAGAGTTATGTTTAACTCACAATAACAAGTTTATTAACAATAAGACTATATACAATATTGACAAATTCTACTACGTGACTTATCACAAGTGAGCCACTATACGCGCGAACGTGGGTAAGAAATTCTTACAGCTTTAACCAGCTTTTGTGACTGCTGCGGCATAAATTGCTAGTACCTTACCAAGAGCTGCTACCTGCTTTATGATTTGCAGGGCTTAGAGCGTTATAAGTTGCTCGTGAGTTGCCAACCGAAGCTTCTGGCTCTTCATTGTTCGGGCTGGCCCTTTTATAAGCGCCCAATTCGCGCCAAAATCCTCCTACCCCGGCAACCATCAGCTAATCTGTCAAAGAAGGGATACAATCAGCTGATTGTAGTGGTAGGACATCAGCTGTTCCATAAATAAACTTAGTTGTTGTTGATCCGTAGCGTCACAACATGTTTTGCTTATGAGCTTCATCGTTTAGCAGAAAAAATTCGCGCTACATTTATGAATTGAATGAATGATTTCAACAACCAAAAGTTTTATTGAAGGCACCTTCTCGAATATTGAAGTATAAAGAAATATTAGCAAATCTCCCGTTGCCACCAAAACCTGTAATTACTCGTTGGGGGACCTGGATTGAAGCGACTTTGTTTTATCGTGATAGAAGGCGTAGTTTAACAATGGAAAATTTAGAAAAATACATAGTAGTCCATATGTACTACAATATTAATGAAAATTCTATTTAAATAAATAACTAGTAATTAAAACTATATGAGCAATTCTCGAAAAAATCTGCCATTTTCGGGGTCCAAAAAGCCAGGATTTTTTATAAATGCTACACGCCCCCTGCGGGGTGGAAAGTATCTTTTGGGGTATTTGAAACAAAAAAAAATCGAGAAAATGAATTTTTTTGATAGGTCATTTTCCTATATACATTCTAAGGTCGGATAACACGATTTTCGTAAAAATAACTTGGTAAAAACAGACACCCCTGGAAATCTTGGAGACAAAGCTTAATGTAAAAATCAAAAACCCCATACCCAACGTATTTTTTGACGAGGATTCTAATGTGACCGTGGATTTGACCTTGAACATGACCTTCAAGCTCCAGTGACCCAAAAATCAATTTTCTAATGGAAACCCTGATTTTTTATTGCAGATTTGAAAATAACGAAAAATTTTAGGTTAAAACATCCCTTTGGTTTTTTTAAAGGTCATTCAAAGGTTAAATAAAAAGATTGGTAAAAAACCAGAAAAGGGAATGCGTATGTCCTTGGAAATTACGCAGAATGAGAGGGTAAAAAAAATGAAAATACCACTTTTGACGTATTCTTATGACCGGGAATCGAATGGTGACCTTGGATTTGAAATAACTCCAAAGCTACAGCGAACCAAAATTCGATTTTTAAATAGTAACCTCTATTGTTTAATGCAGATTTGGGAAGAGTTTTACATCAAAAGATAATTTTGACTTATTTTTCCAGGCGTTATTTTTTTATGAAACCATTGTCAAAATAATGTACAAATACCACATATTACGGGATTTTTATCACTCTTTTCAAATCTGGAGTCAGATTTACGATATATGCAACCGTTTAAAAAATACATTTGCTTAAACAAAACAAAAAACGTGGTTTTTGAACATTTGTCTTCAAAATAATCGTATTTTCACCCCAATTAATCATTCGGATCGGGTTAAAACTCTGGATCTGGTGTCATACAGTCCTATACTAAAAGATAGCAGCGTTTGTTCATACAGATTCAAGATGGCAGCAACCAAAACAAAACTTAAAGCATTACAGGCTAAAAGACGATACCGCATATGTTATAATACTTTGAGATTTTTGTACTCGCTAACAATGGACTCTACGAAAAAATGTTATAGTAAAAAAAGGGGTGTCTGCTTTCGCCAAGCCATTTTTACGAAATCGTGTTATCCGACCTTAGAATGTATATAGGAAAATTACCTATCAAAAAAATTCATGTTCTCGATTTTTTTCTTGTTTCAAATAACCCAATAGATACTTTCTATAACGCAGGGGGCGTGTAGCATCTATAAAAAAAATCCTGGCTTTTTGGACCCCGAAAATGGCAGATTTTTTCGAGAATTGCTCATATAAATGAATATTTATATTATTTTTGCATATTTCAAATATTTTTAACTGATTTTGCGTATTTTAAGATTTTTCGTGCATATTTGGGATTTTTTTGCATATAATCCGGGCTGTAGTTATAAGCTTTGAGTAAACGGACTAAAGACGTTGATGTGTGTCAAAAATTGAAAATAAACTCAATGTTACTGAACGAGGCCATCAAACCGCGCTTTAAACGAAGAGGTTCAAAACAAACGTATTTGATATGAACGTGTTTGGTATGAACGTTGGTTGCGGTTCATATTTAGAAAGTTTGCTGTTTCTATGGGAACAGGGAAGATTTTGTTTGTTTGTTAAGTTGTCTCTCAGTCATTCTTGAAACTATTGTTAAACGAAGATGACGTACTTTAATTGTATCTCTGAAAATAAATTATTTTTGCCATAGCTTATTTCATTGAAAATTTTATGTTGTTCTTTTTCATTGGTGGGTTCATTGAAGATTTTTCAATCAAAAAGGCTTGCAAATGGATGAAAAAAAGAGCAAAAAAACTTCTGCTGCTAGTCCGATTTATCAACTTCGGAACATCTGATTGGTGTCGTTATCTTTTGTTGCTTCCCCTGATCCTGGCAACTTGGATTGAATCAATCTTTCCCGTCAGGGAAGAACGGTGTGTGCCGCTAATCATAAATTCCGCTCGTTACTAGTATTGATACTTTTTTGGGTATTCAACCTCCGTCCGTCGAAGCGGGCTCGACCAACATCGACAGTCACTTTTGGAGCGCTGCAAAACGATTTCGTCGATGCAATGTCTGAGAAGCTTTCGGCGCAAGGGATGTGCGCGGAGCTGGCAGCAGTATCATTAAGCATTGTATCTGAGGTTATGGAAGAAGCTGAAACTGAACCTAGACGTTTAGTCGCGCAGTTGACGTAGTAAAGTGCGAGAAGTTTGACGAGGAGCCGGTCATCAAGTCACCAGCACGTTGAGGCTGCAAGTCACGGATCGCTTCAACAGTTCCAAGTTTTTTGGCTCAGCCGAACCTCGAGACGTTTCTGTGGTACTGAGACCTGCTTTGAGCCGAATCAGTGTAGCTCAATCAGCTAGGTGAGGAAGCAGTCATCCGGCCGCTGGAATGTTGATCTGGCAAGTCCAGAGTCACGTCAACGGTGCCACTGGTTCTTTAGAGGAAGCGCAAATTCGTTTTGTTAACGAAGATGTCAGTATCGATGTCATTGAAATCGACTAGTGGTCTCGGCTTGAGAGACAGCAGTTGCTATATCAACGTCAACTGCAGCAATGAGTGGTTTAAATGCGGGTGCAGTTTTTAGCCGGTCTCGACTTTATGCAGCCACATCGACACCACGAAATCTTGATACAAATTTGCGGTCTTCTATTGTTGGCGCAAATAACTATGAAGTTGAAGAGGTTGACGAGAGATTCGATGAAATGTGCAATGATCTAAAAGTTTTAATTGATCAAGGCGAAGGGAATTATGAACAAGATAATTTCATTGTTAATCATAATGAACCTGAATCTGTGAATGTTGAATCCATTCACTACCATCCAACATTCATGCAAATAGGCAAGAACAGACGATTAATGTGTATATGCACAAAGGAGAAATATTTGTCCAAGATTTCAAGGTTTAACTTTTGACAGAAGCAACGTTCTCAGATTCGATCCTAGTTACTATTCGGCAGCTCATAATTCTGTGAATCGAGCTCAATCCTTTGGTACACGCGTAAATTTTTCTTCAAATGAAATAGAAATATCAAGCAATGTCTCATTCATTCACTAATAACAACATTTCAATTATAATTAATCGTTTAGCATCCGATAAAACGTAACAGATTTCAATGACAATGCTTTGGATTGGGGTCGATTCAAACAGGCGCTCAAAAGATCAACGATCATGAGCAATTTTTCCGAAGCACAAAACCTGTCACGCCTGTATTCCGCTTTAAAAACCGAGACTTTAGAAGCAGTTCAACCGTGTTGTTGATGAGAGGAAATTTTACAGCGAGGTTAACCCATTAAGTCCGGGACAGACACATTTTTGATACTTTTTTGAACCGTTGCACTTTTGCTGAAAACGGGGAGTAAGCATATTCTACGCAGAATTTAATGAACTTTCCGAATCCGGTGTCGGATGTTCATGTTCACATGAAAATCTTTTAAATCCTGGCATCTTTGGTACAGATGAAGCGTCTATGGGTTCTTTTCTTAAAGTTATGACGGTTCCAATTAGTAAAATATGATTTTAAGTACAAAAAATGGCGACTGGAAAAGAAAATATATCAGGAATTTTTTGGAATTTTTAACTAAAACGATGGATTTGAGGAACGTTTTCTTTTATAAAACCATCCATAACTTTTGACCTATTTGTTATATCGAAAATCTGACACCAGATTCGGAAAGTTCATTAAATTTAGCGTAGAATATGCTTTGTATTTTCCGCATTTTGAAGTTACCAATGTCAATAAACCGGGTTGAGTAAGGCTAGTCGTCGATGCCACTGCTAAAGCGAATTCATCAAGTTTAACGACTTATTGTAACAAGGTTTTCTGATGATCTCAAATCTTACCTGATATTCTGATGCGTTTTGGCAATTTTGGTCACGGTAATTTCGGACATTTAAATAGTTATTTATGCAATAGTAAGCGAAAAATACTTTCGTTTTAAACGAGGCATTTTACCGCAAACCAGTGTCCAAAATGAGGCATTTTACCGTACACCAGTGTCCAAAATGAGGCATTTTACCGTACACCAGTGTCGAAATGAGGCATTTTACCGCAGACCAGTGTCCAAAAACGCTTTTTGTGCACTAAAAAATGTGCGAAAAAAGATTTTTTTTCAAGATAAGTATCCGTTGACCCCTCAAAAGTTAGTGGAAAATTGCTATATGGTTGATTATTTGGATAGTTTTGAATCAAGTCACGAAGCGAATCCAGAGGTTCAGCAGATTATTGAAATAAATAAGAACTTGAATTTCTTAATGCATGTCTGGGTGAGAAATTCAGAGGAAGCTTTAAAAAGAAGCAAAGGTCAGTTCAGACTGCAATCTTTTAAATCATATAAATGCGATTCCAAATACAGAAAAGATCTTGGGAATGAGATGGGTGAATATGCATGATAAGCTCATTTTCAAATTATTAATAGATAAATACGATTCAGAGCTCTTGTCAGGGAAAAAGAGGCTAACGAAGAGACAGTTTTTGCATATAATAATGGCAATTTTTTATCTTATGGGGTTTTTACTTCTTTTCGAGAATCAAGCTCGGATACTAATGCAAATGTGTGGGCAAGTAAGATTGGATAGGATAGTTTAATAGGTGAAAAAGAGTTTGAGCTTTGGCAACAATGAATTTCTAATCATTCTAAAATTGAGTCTTTGTCGGTCGATCCCTGTTATCAAAGTCCGAGTATACAGTTGAAAGTTGCAAAATTGCATATTTTTTGTGATGCAATCTCAAGGCTTCTGCTGCAGTGGCATATTAGCGTTTTCAAGTCTCGGGAGATATATCACGTAGCTTTTATAACAGCTAAGGGTCGAGTGGCCGCAGCAAAGTCTAAGAATACCATCTCTCGTTTAGAATTACAGGACTCTCTAATTGCAGTTCGTTTGGCTGACTATACTTCTCGTAAGCATGAGTTCTCCATATCACAAAGAATATTTGATCAGGTTCTAAAACTTTCTATTTGGGTTCCACAAATATCCGGCTGAATTTAAAATGTATATAACAAATAGATTGGGCGAGATTAGAGAAAAGTCCAAAGTCGAGTAATGGCGCTGGATAGTTTCGGATGACAACTCTGTTGATGATAGTACGAGGTATAGTATATAGTATATGAGTAAATCTCATTAAATTTTAACATTCGGTTCAGCCGGAATAAGACGCAAACAGGTCGTACTAATATTGTTTGTAACTTTTGTAATCATGCACTTACACTAAAGAGTATACCATTGGATTTTGGGGTACAAACTCTACCTCTCCTGAAAAAATCAGGCCGATTGATGCTGGGGTCTTGTAGGTATATAGGATTCCGTAATGACTTTAAAAAAATGGGCGTTTTATGAATTTAGAGATGTTCTGTAATATCCTATAAACCCAAAATATCCTGTATACCGCCGAACTATTTCTGCTCAGGCAAAAGCAGAAAGAAAATAAGTTGAAAACTGTTATAAATCTTTTAGCCAAAAACGCGCTCTATCTACCTTCTGTTATGTTGCCTTTACTATGGCTAATAACTTTAATATTTTCATTTAATTCTTACTGCTGTTATCTGAGAAGGAGGAGCGTTGAATGAGTATATCGCCGTTGCTTATGAGTAAAAACACAGTGAAAAACGCTATGAAAGAAAACATTTTTATAAAATGCCGTGAAAAAAATATACTTCGTTGGATGCCGTGAAGAAAAACACACCTCATTTAAACGCTGTGAAGAAAAACACACCTCGTTCAAACGCCGTGAAGAAAAACACATCTCATCGAATCACGATTTAACGAATCACGTCGAAAATATCTTGGTCTTTCGAAGAGGTGTGTTTTTCTTCACGGCATGAAGAAAAACGCACCTCTTGAATTTTCGCAGATTTTTTGAGTGCTTCAGGCCTTCAGAAGAAATCATTAAAAATTAAAATTATTTTATTTTCGTCGAAATAGTTTGTTGAGGAATTGTTTAAACAACTATAAATTAATAGGATGGGTGCATGATCAGGTCTCACAATAAAACAGTGTATAGGTGTCATCAATTTGAATTTTCACTATTTTCTTTATTATCATTCAAAATACCTCTTAATTAATTCAAAACTAAATCAATATGTTTAAAATGTTGACAACCATTTTATAGCACTGCGTAGCATAAGTTCACATCTATGGCACGCTTTTCTGTGGCATAAGTCGCACATTCTGGCACCGCTGCGTTCGCATCACACTTGCATACGCTCGTGTGCTAACCTCACTTCGCGCTACCGGAAAGTGTGACTCGTGGCTCGGAAAAGGGGGCATAAATGTGAACTTTGCACAGTACTATAAAATGTTGTACGATACTCGTGCCATACTTGCTGCGCTCGCGCCCTAAACTACGCCGTGCCAAAAAGTGTTACTTATAAATTAACTAATAAAGTAAATAACGTAAACTAATAACGTAAATTACTAATAAAGTTGTGGAGTGTACTGATATTATCATTAATTTTACACTATGAAAAGTCAAGAGGTTGTACAATCGTTGAACATACTGAGCTCGACGATTAGCAAGTCTTTTTATTTGTTGAGGCTGTCTTTCATTTGAACGTAATAGTGCATGCCGGGAACGATCGGATTCTATTCGTATTTCTTGTTGCTCGGACGTTTCAGAAGAGCGAGCAAAAGCCATTTATTTTCGAGAGATTTGTAATCTTTCCTGGCGTTGTTCGTCTGTTTCTTAAGATCTGAAAGTTCGTTTGTTTCGAGCTTGAGAAGTAGATCATCTTTGCTGCGCAAAGTATAAATAACAATAACATATAAACAATGCTCCTAAGGTGTTCAGATCAGTAGAAAGCCATTGTTTACATGTAAGATACGAATATAATAATAACTAATAATAAATAATAATAACTAATGTTGGTTTTTTTATAAGAATTACCCGGGCAAGGGGTGGGCGAGCGAGCGCGAAGTGGTAAAAAATTAAAAAATTATGAACTCAAAAATAAAGAAGTAATAATGGTTTTAATATGATAGGAACCTGCGCAGTAGTATAATGAATGTATGGTAAAAATGTGCGACCTGCTCTAAAGCGTGGGCGCATGTTGGCCGCTCATACTCACACTTACATTCAAACGATGGTTTGGCCTACGTGTGCCGTCATACCTGCCAGCTTCGTATACATCTCGAACTCTCCCACCTTTCTCTCACGAGATCATGCGTTTGTTATTGCGTCATGCATGTTGGCTTGCCGGTTTAATTTGCATCGTTCTTAATTATTATATTTTATTTTTACAATACTTAATTACCTTAGTGGAAGTCAATCTCAACACATCTACGAGAATCTTAGTTCTTTCTGCAGAAATTCCTGTAGAAAATAAGTTTTTTTTCTGTCGAATTTCTACAAAAAATGGAAAATTCCTGTAGTAATTCAGTAGAAAAACATGAATTTGCAGGAATGCGTCCAGGGCCCAAAATTTAAGTATCAGTCGAGATAATTGCGTAATAATTAAAAAGAAAATGAACAGTTCAAGATTAACGTGAGAATCGAGCTGTTCAGGTCACCCGACAGAGAGATAATGACGCCTTTCTCAATTTTATTTTTACATAAACATTTTTTGTTGCTTGGCAAGGCACATTCAATATTCTGACAGTTCAAGTATCGAACATTTTTGCATAGAATCATTCAAAAACTTACTAGGTGCGTGTACATACTGTTATTGTAAGATAACAATAGGAGTTTAAATTACTCTTTGATTAAATCATAGCTCTGAAAAGAGCTGTTTGTAAGATGCAAAAAGTACGATCTAGAACTTGGGTGTTCGGGATCGTAGTACAGGTGATGATTGGTAGACGCACGACGACAACGGAGCGGACCGTTGGCTTTATCTCTTCTATGTCGTATTCCAAACTCGGCATGAAAAGAGACACGTGTTGTTGCCCAGCCCAAGGAGGGAGAAGTAAGTCCAAAACCTTTCTAATAGTATCCCTTGGTGGAGGCCGGGGATCCATTTGTTTCCTCTGCTGACATTCTTCCTCCCGTTTGCGTGCTCGGAATCGTCGCTGCTGATTGCGGCGTCATTCTAGATGTGCAAGTGTCTTAGTTATGAGAGTTTGATCGTCTGGTAGAAGTGGCTTTTGATCGCTACATTCTGTAGATCATTCAAGATCTCAAGTAACTATTCTCGTTAGCCGTCTGTTTGAATGGTAAGCAATGAACTTAGTTACTCAGGTAGAGTGGCTAACCCGTTTTTCAATCAATGAAAATCAGGAATTTGAGTTCAACCAGGAACATGCAGCAGCTTTATTTCCTCCTCTACTTAACAATCTTTGGCTATAACTCATTTGTGGAACAACATAAACGATGCGCTCACCCTCTAGCGGTGAAACTCGAACTAAATATAAACAAACGTTGACATGACTATACAGCATAATAACAATACATAACTATGAGAGTATGTGAGTGTACAGTCACACCGTAAATTTTTCAATACGACTATGCGATAGAGTATAGGTACCGACAGTGGCGTTGCGATCAAGTTTTTGATTCCAACTGTGGCATAGAAACTCCCTTGATTAATCAATTTTCTCAAATACCACTCACATTACACATATTGATCTTTGTTAACATATTTCTATTAAATTCATTTAAATAGTGTAAGTGTTGAAGATTTCAATTATTATATATTAAGTATTTATCAATTATTGATATTTATTACAGGAAGATTTATCAAAGGAACAAGTACAACGTAAGTCTTATTATGAAGCTCATAAAAATATATATATACAATAATATTCTTTACAATACATGAAGAACTTTTAAAACTTTTAGATTTTTGGTAATTTCTGTCTATGCCAAAATTGAGTGATCTGAATATTTTCAGCAACGATGTGTTTTATAAAACAAAGTATTTTCAAAGGCAGGAATACAGAGGAGGAAGAATTATGATCCTTGATTTGCAAAATTTCGATTTTTTTGTTTATCCTGTCAAAATTTTAAATCAATAAGAGAAAAATTTGCAAAAATATCAAACTTTTAGTTTCGATACTTACTTGCACTTTTCGTTGTTATGAATGTAAAAATTATCAATGGTCTCAATGGTATAATAAAGAAGCGTAAAAAATGATCAAAAGTATAACTTTTGAGGAACGTTTCATACCGATTTTAAACATATTATTTCGAGAAATTATTTTTTAAACATACTTATTTTGCAATTCTTGAAAAGATATTGTCAAACTGGTTAGAAATATAACTTATACAAGTATCTAACTAGTCTTTTTGAAACTTCGTTCCCGCTTTATCAATCTTTATGCACTGATAGACCTTTTAGTTCAAGGCAAGAATTCTATAATTAAGCCGCATTCCTGTGTATTGAACACGCCGCGTATCCACGTAAGTAATAGGCGAGCATTTACAAGAGTGCGGTTCATCGACATAAGCAAGCGTCACACTGACTGCGGGCGCGCGTAGTGCCCACAGCTAAGCTGACTGACACTGATCTGGATATGAACACTAGCGCGGTTGGTGCTAATAAATTAATATTTATTAGTCAAATCGCTTAATTCCCAACTTGCTACAAAATATCCAATAATTCAGAAAAAAAGTGGCTTGAGTTTTCGATGGAAATCTCTTACTATTTTGATCTAGATTGCTTTCAAAAATCTTGAAAATGAAAATTTCGAGAAAATCGACTTTTAAGGTTTCCCAATTGAAAAAAATTGCGTGCATTTCCACGTGGATTATCCCGCAAATTCAGCATCCGCATGACTTCAGCAATCCACCTAACTTTCAAGTTAAACTTGAAGTCTTGGTCACATACAAGACGTAGCGCTTTCTTGATTGAGTAATCTCGAGTATCGAGTTCACGATTTGCCGTCTTTTTCAATATTACTAGGGTAAATTTTTCTAGGGTTCACTATAAAATCAGTTTAGGCAATAAAAACAACATAAAAATAACAAAGATCCAAAATCTGTAGTGAGGTTGGATTGATTTGAAGAATGTTAGTATTCTGCATACTGAAAGGAACTAGTTTAAACGAAACTAAAAAGTTCAAAGTTACAGGTTGAAACGAATTACGATCTTTCGTGAAAGAAAGCATCTGAACATGTTGTCGAGGATATGTCCGGGATCATCGGATGATTTGCATGCATCCTTATTAATTTCCTTATAAAAATATTGAGTTCAATACGTTCAATAATGTGGCAATGCTATAATTTACTCTCGCACAGGACAACATCAGTTTTCCTTCCGACTGAAAAAGCTCTGTGATAGGCTCGAAAACGAGATTTTGAACCAGACCTCGTAGGACAATTTGGTTTACATATTCTCAACAAATGTCCGTATGTTTGCATGTGCGTATGTGTTTTTTTCCCACTCCACCCCATTCGGACACTCACCAGTAACCGTCGCTAGGCATTGCTTCAGTGAGGCCGGGGTTAATTGAGCATTTTCTGCTACTTCAATATTAGTCGTTTCCATACATCCCTCATTCGTCGCATAGTGATATGCAACGATTAGGGGTTCAGGGACTCATATTTTTCTACTTGATGAACCTCCAATCTTGCGCGATGCCATCTCTCGATTGTCGTGTCTCCCTATCGGGGCCATTTTTTTGCGTGGTCACACATTGCTGGCGTCTCCTCCTGAGCTAAGTATTAGAAATCGCTGCCCAGTTCCTTCTTGTGAGTGTGGTTCTCGCTTCTGTTGCCGCCCGGTAAGTGACCAGGTTGACGAGGCAGCTTCATCTTGTTTGGCGCTTCCGGCTCCATCACGATCGAGGCCCCCGCATACGACGCCATCTTGTGAGTGTGATTCTCGCTTCTGACTTCATCATGCGAGTGTTGTGCTCTCCGTCTATCGCCAGCCTTGTGAGTCCTCGCCTCGGGCTCCTACTTATGGCGATCCTCTTCGTTTCCAGCTCGCCCAGTGATCGGGGTTTTTAACGCTTCGGAGGCTGATGACATAGCCCGGGTCTTCTTTTTGAGTGGTACCCACTCCATCTCGGGCACGGGTTCGACTACACCAGGTGAAAAAACGCCATCGAAAATTCGCCCAGTGGGGATCGAACCCACGCCCTACGGCACACCTTGTATCAGCAGGCAAAAACTATGCCCACTGAGCCAAGGAGGCCGACGTATGTGTATGTTTTTTTTTTTTTTTTTTTTTGGACGTGGGCAGAGTGAACTCTGCAGCCAGTGGCCCTTCGAAACGAGTACCCCACTGGAAACCGTCGTTAAACATTACTTTACTGGGGACCCTATTGAGCTTCTCTGCTACATCTGTGTCTTTTCCGTACATCCCCCGTCCACCTTACAGTGATTGGGGTCCACCTTACGGTGATTAGGGGTTCGGGAACCAGAAGCGTCGTCTTTTTCTTGCAGCATCGTCCGGATCATTTTTTTTACTCCTCTTGCGTCTCTTGCCTCAGCCTAGTGACGACTGATTGCGCGAAAGACGCTACTGTCATCCAATTGCTTGCGGTCTCGAGCATGAGCCTGACGATGTTTTCAGGCTCGATTTCTTCTTGGAGAACTTGTTGGAGTCTCTCCCTCTCTTCGTGGAATCGCGGGCAGCGAAAGAACACATGCTCCGCGTCTTCTACTGTGACTGGGCAGGCTGGGCAGAGAGCGCTAAGGGTGTTGTCATAGCGCTGGCTATGGCTTCTGAAGTAGCCATGCCCGGACAGGAGTTGTGTGAGATGGTAGTCCACTTCTCCATGTCCCCTCTCGACCCATTCCGTGATGTTCCGGATTAGCCGGTGTGCCCATCGGCCCTTTGAGGCTCGGTCCCACCGGTCTTGCCACCTGTTCAGCGTCTCTCTTCTTTCTTCCTCCTTGACATCCTCGGGGCGGCGCTGGTATATGCGCGCTCGCTCATCCGCTAGTAGCGCCAGCGGTGGGACGCCGGATATCACGTACGTCGCGTCGTAGGAGACGTGTGGTCACCCGCTGATAACGCGCAGGCAGGCTCGTCGATGTACCGACTCTGCCTGGCGTACGTAGGCCTGCGTCTATGTCGCACAGCTCCAGATGGGTGCTCCATACAGGAGAAACGAGTCGACGAGTGTGTGGTGTGTGTGTGTGTGTGTGTGTATGTATGTGCGTATGTCCGAAGCAAAATCTTAAAAATGTTACGGTGGATTGTATAAATTTCAATTGCATTCTTTGTCGTTTGTAGTATTAATGAGGCCATAAAAATTTTTTTAGCAATGCACGGGAAAAAAAGTTTTTTTGAAATTTTTTTTGTAAATTTGAAAAAAACAAAAATTATTTTTGATGAATTTTATAATTTTTAGAATGATTTTCTTGTTACTTAATTGAAATTAATCGAATATTGAACCAAATTACAATTATAATCATTTTTGAAAATCTAAAAAAAAAAAAATTTTCATGTCGAAGTTTTGTGTTGATTTTTGGGTTTGTTAGTACTAGGTTTTAGGTGTATATATTATTTAGAGTAAAGTATTCATATATGTGCTGTCAATCATTTTTCAAACTTCACGAGCATTCAGCCGACTACTGCTCTTTCTGTATCCTTTGCATGCCTCCTCTCCTTCCGACACACAGTAGTCTGTCCACTGCAAGCGACGAGTGTACACGCGAGCGCCCAACTAAGTTTATTTTTGCCTCACTGTACCCATTCATTTAATAAAT